>VNJM01000572.1:0-112613 GCA_008042475.1 Drosophila kanapiae
AAATAAATGGAAAAATTTTTTATTTAACATCTTTCCCTTTTGTCCGCCATGATATGCTTCGCATAAGCCTATGTAAAACAACGCAAGAATTTAAATAAAACAAATAAAACTAGGGAAAATAAAAAAAAAATTCGAAAAATAGAGTCTGCGGCAGGGTTTGAACTCGCAACACAAAGCTTGCCACTACAATTAAGTTGGATTCTAAGAATTTATAAAGTTATAAATAAAATAAAAGAATTGGCAAAATGCTGATGTACCGTGAGGGCACTGCTTTCATCCTAAACGTCAACATGAATATACGGGCGGATTCAGAAGACTATGTAGGCGAATGCCGTGCCTTAGCACCAACGACCACCAGCTACTGAAAATTCCAGGGGAAAATGTTCAATTCAAGCTACTGGGAACTCTAGAAGGAAAAATCATAGCTAACCTGAATTAACTTGAACTTCTAAGCTAAATCTAGTAAGAAATAAATGGAAAAATTAGATTTTGAAGAGATCTCTCTGGTGACCGCGAATTCGGCTACAGCTGGAAATTGGGATACTAAGAGACTATTAAGAAATGAATAAATTAAAAGAAAAAACTCCTGGCAAAATGCTGATGGGCCGTGAAGACACAGCATTTACCCTACGACTGTACCACCATTGAAGGAATGGATACCTCAGGTAAATGTCGTGCCTTAACACCAACGACCACCAGCTACTGAAAAATCCAGGGGAAAATGTTCAATTCAAGCTACTGGGAAATATAGAAGGAAAAATCATGGCTAACCTAAATTAACTTGAACTTCTCAGCAAAATCTACACATAAATAAATGGAAAAATTTTTTATTTAACATCTTTCCCTTTTGTCCGCCATGATATGCTTCGCATAAGCCTATGTAAAACAACGCAAGAATTTAAATAAAACAAATAAAACTAGGGAAAATAAAAAAAAAATTCGAAAAATAGAGTCTGCGGCAGGGTTTGAACTCGCAACACAAAGCTTGCCACTACAATTAAGTTGGATTCTAAGAATTTATAAAGTTATAAATAAAATAAAATAAAAGAATTGGCAAAATGCTGATGTACCGTGAGGGCACTGCTTTCACCCTAAACGTCAACATGAATATACGGGCGGATTCAGAAGACTATGTAGGCGAATGCCGTGCCTTAGCACCAACGACCACCAGCTACTAAAAATTCCAGGGGAAAATGTTCAATTCAAGCTACTGGGAACTCTAGAAGGAAAAATCATAGCTAACCTGAATTAACTTGAACTTCTCAGCTAAATCTAGTAAGAAACAAATGGAAAAATGATGAGATTTTGGAGAGATCTCTCTGGTGACCGCGAATTCGGCTACAGCTGAAAATTGGGATACTAAGAGACTATTGAGAAATAAATATATTAAAAGAAAAAACGTTTGGCAAAATGCTGATGGGCCGTGAAGACACAGCACTTGCCCTACGACTGTACCACCATAGAAGGAATGGATACCTCAGGCAAATGCCGTGCCTTAACACCAACGACCACCAGCTACTGAAAAATCCAGGGGAAAATGTTCAATTCAAGCTACTAGGAAATCTAGAATGAAAAATCATGGCTAACCTAAATAATTTTACAATTTTCAGCAATATATACAAATAAATAAATGGAAAAAGAGACTATATATACACTACTAAGTATAAATCTTATAGTCTATTCAGGCTACTGAAAGTTCTAGAGTAAAATGTTCCATATAAGCTACATTTAGAGGAAACTCTAAATTTCTAATGCAATATCATGGCTAATTGGGATCGGAAAGTATAACATTCCCGGCGATGATAACCAATCAGAGCTTCCGATATCGATGGTGGAATTCAGGAGCATTAATTTGATTTAATATAATATATTAATAATAGTTTATTGTTGTTTTTATTCTGTGTGTGTGTTATCTTTCCTTATCTCATCAAATCCGTTGGTATCACATTTTAGAACATCATCCCTTGGGGCTTCATCCGATCGCTGGTGCTATTTGGGCACAAATATTATATATTCATATATATATATATATATATATATATATACATAAATATATATATATCGGAATGAAGCCACCGATAAAAAAGAAGTACAAACCTAACCCTAGCCAAGGCCAAACAGTCGCGACTTGGTCGTGGTCGTGTTAATCGTTTTCTCGGTGGTGGTTGATGTGTCATTTGGACACGTGCCGCAATTCTCCAGGCGGGTTGATCTCAAGATGGAAGCGTGGATGCCGAAGGGCGAGGTGGCGCTCACCTCCAGAAAGAAGTTGCCCTTGATGTCCTTTGGCACGTCATAGCCCATGGGCACCTCGTCGCCGGCACACCGGAAATCACGCAGGCGGCTCATCGAGCTGCAACGGGTGGCCAGGAAGTTGCGCTCGTTGCCCGGATACACGGTCTCCGCATAGTACTGCCAGGCCCGGGCGTGGGCACAGGTCACCGAGAAGCAGCCTGCCGGCAGCGGGCCCATGCCGCCCGGATAAAAGTCCACATCCCCGATGGGATCCCGCTTGCCCAGAACACCGCTATTACTATGGATCACATCGATGAAGTCGGCATCGCCGCGCAGCAGGCCGGACAACACTTCGCCCTCATTGAAGCAGGGCTTGGCCGGATCGAGGCCGGTGATCCGTGGTATCGTCTTGCCGGTGAGACGCTGAACATGACGGCCGGCGGAGCCGACGATGTGAGCACCCAGACTGTGGCCAATCAAATGGATATTTGCCACCGGCACCAGGTCGAGCAGCTTGACCAAGCCCAGGGCAATATTCTCGCCAATCTCCTCCGTGTTGAAGGCGGACCATGTGTACAGGGTGTCCACAAAACGAGCAGCATCCACAGCCTGTAATTACAAATTAAATATACTATATATTTTTGTATATTTCTTCAACGGAATCTATCATGTTCACTGAGCTAATTGGTTGTCTTCCCATGACTCTTATTTTTTGGTTTCCTGCTCGTGGTTAATAATAAATATAAGCAGCTTAGAAGGAGTTAAAAAAAAAACCCCTAACATTTTGTATAAGCCTGTACTTTAAAAGGTATTATATGTGATGCAATCTTGTACGTAAATAAAGCTAATCTATTCCGAACCCGAACCCTATCAGGCCTAACTATAAATATTAAATAGCCATATTACGTGCTCGCTTAGCAGGTAAATATATATGGAAATATATGGTTATATGTATTTAAAATATTCCTCGATTTATTGCGATTTCACTCACCACAAAGTTGACATCGCCGCGACAGTTGTAGGCCTTTGAGAAGACATCGATGGTATCGGAACCATTCACCGTGGTGGTCCAACCGGTGGCCAGGATGACAACCTTCTTCTTCGGATCAAACTGCGGACTCCTCCACATCGCCTCCGGATTGGTTAGTGGAAAATTGGTCTTAGTGCAGGCCGTCTGCAGCTGGAAGTTCATCAGGTTGATGTCCGGCGTGAACTTTGACTTGATCTTATTGGAGGCCAAGGCCTGAGAGCCTGAAATAAATCACATATTATGACAGGATTAATATTTTACTTATTAATAATATTATAAGTAAAAGATACTCACAAATCACATTTAACGTGCTGGACACAAACTCAAAGGGATAGCCGGCAATGAGCTGCTTGGATCCATCAAAAAGTCCTTGGGGCGTCGGCAGCAGGCTGGGATCCACGATGCTAGTGCCCACAGTGCCTATGGAATCGATGACATCCGGCAGTGTCCATTCGATGGCTGCCAGGGGCGAGAGCATCTGCAGCAGGAGCAGGGGCATTAGCAGCATTCGCATTTTCTTCCCACTTGGCTCACCCATTCTGGACGAGATCTCGCAGTGAACTGAGTGCCGGAAGCCGGCTGACAAGGCTATTTATAGCCTCCCAGAGGGAGGTGCCACCCGGCGTCTCCGTCAGGCAGCAGCGCCTTATATATACTTACGATTCCGCTCGGCTGTGACCATATCGATGCCGTTCCGATCAGATAAGGTGCACTTGACATTTAATTAGTTTCCATTCCGATCGCGGCGCCCCGCGTCTCTCTCAATCTGATTCGAGCCTCAAGCCGATGCTAGCTGGGATTCTAGTTGGGATTCCGATTTAGTTTCCGAGACCCCAACGAACTGCAGTCGCATGTCGCGGCCTCATCTGCATATATTTCAATTCTAATCGAATCGCGTTGAATCGCAGGCCATACAAGTCCATAACGCCCTGTTATACAAGTATAGTCCCCAGTCAGTCGCAGAATAAAACACTCTAATATTTGCATCAGCTGGAGATTAATTTCTTCTTCATAAATAACCGAAAAAAACTATAAATAAATATATTTGTATTTGTTTAACTACAGCTATTAAGGCCCAAAATTAGCCTCAGTTTTAATCTGTCGCCAAACACGAGAAATCCATGACATTGTGATCTTGGAATTCCCGCTGCTTTGGCTGGATTCCCCTTATCTCAACAGGGGTCGTCTGTAAATGATTATGGAACACTGGCCGACACATTATGTTTTGATTTGTTGTTTTGATTTGTAAACCAACTTCCTCAGTTCAATGGCAAGGCCTCTTCGCGAGGTAGTGTATCATGGAAGTACACTCACAAAATATACAACATGGATTCGTTTTTGCTTTAAAATATTATTAATTAAAAGGTATTTATTTCAAATATTATTCATTAATAGGTATTTAATACCAAAGTATAAGTAATATTTATATTTGGGCAAAAACCATTTGAATTAATATTAAATAAACTTATTTAATGCCTTTTTAGATTTTTATTAATTGAAAGGCAAGTTCAAATATTTTTATAATATATATATTTAATATATTGTTCGGTATTTATATTTTTAAGATATACCCAAAGAATATATTAGTATTATTGTATTAATATTATATTTTACATTTATACACAAGTATTATTATATTTTTAATGTTTAATGTCTGCAGGTATACATTAAAAACACGAAAAGTCTATTTTAAAATTTAAGTAATCTTTATAGCAGAGAAACGGCGAAGGAAACCAGCAATTTGAATCTTAATATTTATTTTGAGGTGGAATATCAAACCATTTTGTACTTAGGGCGCACTTTTGAATTATTAGCGAGTAATATAATTTTTCTTGGAGTTTTATTTTAAAGCGTTTTTGCTGTAAATTAATCTTGTCAAAAGATAATCATAACTTTGTAGTAATCCATTAATTATAAATACATTTAGAATATAATCATTTAAGAATAAAATAAGGAATACAAATAATAAGACAGAATATAAAACAAATGAAAACTTTATAGCCAATTAAAATCCATTTATTTATTTTAATAAAATGATTTAAAATATATTTTTTAACCACTTAAAACGCCTTTAAAGTTTCCCTTTTAATTTTAATTATAATCAATGATGGAATATAGTTTTCCTAGTTAATTTTTTGCAGTTTTTCAAAGCAAGTCACACGTAAATAACATCAAATGCTGCTGGTGCTGGTTACGACTACCGAGCCATATTAATGCGGGCCCATTGCTCACTACTCATTCCATATGCCCCAATCTCCGTTCTCCGATCTCCAAGCCATTGTCAATTCCGTCGACGTGCTCTGGACTATTTATTTGTGGGCCCCGAAGACGTCACAAGAGAGCTAACTTCCAGTCTTGACATCAGCCGATGCGGATTCTCCACGAATTCTCACACAAATCACGGATTTGGTTTGCCAGAAAAGGGGAAGCGGGGGCTTGGCCCACCCAAAAAAGGCGTCGCCCCTGTCCTTGAAATTATCGGGAAATACCCATCGAAATATCTTCAAAGAATTGAGTTATTGGTTATCAATGAATATAATTTATATATTATATATTTGTTAAATATTTCTAAAATATTTTAATACATTTTTTCTGCCCCCACAGATCCCATAGATATCAATCACAGGAGCCGCATTCACTAGTGGACTGAGTATATGTCGCCGGATCGGCATTCTGGCCATAGGGCTCTGCCCCATTGGCCCCCACATAGTAGAGTCCCAGGGCTGTGGCTCTGGCGGCATAGCCCATCACGGTCCTCGTGTCCCGGCAGTATCGTCCAATCAACAGCTCCGCATAACGATCGCAGCGTCTGCCCAGGAAATCCTCCTCGTTCGAGGGATATACACTCTCTGTATAGTAGTCCACGGCACGCTGGTGAGAGCACGAGATGGCATCCAGGCCAGTGCAGCCATCCTTAAAAGGTATCCGCCCCTGGACAAAGAAATCCGCGTCACCGGCTCGCTTCGAGGAGCCCAGCATACCGGGATTCGAGTGAATAATATCCACAAATCTGGCATCCCCACTCCTCAGGCCCTCAAGATCGTTGCCATCGTAAAAGCAGGGATTTGCCGGATCCAGTCCTGTCAGTCGCTTCAGGATCCGTCCGCCCGACATCTGCCTATAGTTCCTGCCCGCCGATCCGGCAATCTGGGCGCCCAGACTGTGGCCCACAATGTGCAGCTGCTCGGTCACATAGGTGGCATTCAGGCGGAGCAGTGCCTTGGCCACATTGGCGCCAATGGCCTCCGTGTTCAGGGCCGACCAGGAATACAAGGTGTCCACGAAATTGGCGGCATCCAGAATCTGTTGGATATGTAAAATATTAATTAGGTTTCCTGGGGATTCTTTGAATACTTCTTTTAAAATATTTAACACCTTCCTTAACTAGTTTGTTAACTGAAAAAGGAACTCACCAGGATATTGGTATCATTGCGACAGGCATAGGCCTTGGCCAGGGGACCGCTGTTGGAACTATTAATGCTGGTCTTCCAGCCGGTGATGTACAGCACCGTGGGGCGGGTCGCATTGAAGCCCGGTGCATCGAACAGCTCCTCGGCCCGCTCCAGCGGAATACTGGTGTTCCGGCACTCATCCTCAGTGCGCAGCAAAAAGGCCATTCGTGACATATCCGGAATAACCTTGGACCTCACCACGCCCAGATCCACAATGGTGCTGCATATGTAGTTCAGCGTGGAGAAGGCAATGTCCAGGGGCAGGCCAATGACCAATTGCCGGAGCTGCTCCTGGAGTCGATCGGCAAGTTCCGATCTCATCCGCAAGTCGGCAAGGATGGCGGTCTGGAACTTGTAGATGTTCCAAGCCTCCTCAAAGGCCGTGGGCTCTGATAGGGATAATTTGGACTGCAACTTCAGTGAGAGACTCTTGCAATCACAAGGTGGCCCTGCAGTTACTTCAGGCCTAATACTTGTTTCCCAAGGAACATATTCAGGTTCTAAGTAAGTTTGAGGAGAAATCACAGTCTTCCGCTTATTTTGAATAGAATTAGTAGTATTTTTCGTCTTCTGTGAACTCAAATAAGTTGAATTTGTAGCCTTTGAAAGATTTAGAATTGATAAACTCAAATCGTTTAGGTTTCGGGACTCCGTCCTTATGTTTTCAGAGCCACAAACCACAATCTCCACCAGCAGCAGCGCTTGGAGCACCTCTAGTACCCATGAAGCCATGGTAATCGGGGAGACACACTGGAAAAAACTCGGCCTTGGCCAGGCTTTTATATATGGGACAATTGCCAGATATTTCTTTCCGAATTACCCAACAATATTTATGACCTCCGGAGATAAAGAGACATTGGGTTCTAGGGCACGACGCCACGATATCGTTCGATTTCGTGATGGACAATCTGCACGAACTATAGTATATATAGCTTGCAAAATTCCAGGTAGCTTAAGCTATAGCTTTCCCCGCCTCACCACCTGAAATCCAGCGATCCAGTAATCTGGAGAGCGGTGGGCGGCAGACATTGGCAATCGCATAATTTCCAAGCAAAAATATTTTTGCGTTAGGAAACGATACTACACTTTCAGAAATAAATCCACAAGGAACTCAATTAATTTTTATTAAAAAATAATAGTCGATTATGGAACCATGGGAGAAAATAATTATAATTCTTTATTATTATTATTGTTAGTATTATTATTATTATTATTATTATTATTATTATTATTATTATATTATATGTTAGAAGTTGCTAAAATAACACCTTTATTTAAATAATTGGAGTTTCTAGAAAATTTCCTTATCCCTCATTAATTTCGAATCATTATAACTTTCTCTTAAGAGTTTTAACTTAATTAAGTTTAAAGTTTCCTATTTAGTTTATATTTTAATACTGCATATCTTCAATAACTTAACTTAATACTTTATTCTTTGTGTTTTCCAAGTATTTAATGTCTTCAATATTACTTAAAGAACAGCTTACTTTTATGAGAAAGTGTAATTTTTTTCCTGGATGCACTAAGTGTAAATCCAAAACCGAAATTGCCAAAATGCGAACTGCCTAATAACTACTTTGCTTTGCTACCAATTACCCATTCTGCAATACACCGCCCCCGCCATCAAAAAGGCTTAAAAGAAACGAGAAAGGAAGCCAACTTCGGCTGGAAGATATTTTTATATCTTTTCCTCACATTTAAGGCAATAAAAATACTTAACTAAATGAAAAGAGTTTGTTAAAACATATATTTAATGGTGATATAATATTTAAAAATACCTATATCTTACTCTTTGGTATTTTTGATCGAATATCTTACATATATCCTCTATCAAATAGTTTACAGGTAGAGAGCTATGGGAATTTATATCTTCTTTTCAATTTAATAAATATTGGAGATAGGTATAACTATAAATTCTCTGCTGTATAGCTATGCGTATAGTACCCTCTGCAAGAGTATACAAACTACAAAAAAAAGAAAAACAAACGGCGCTATTACATTGGTAATTTGTGTGCCCCACTGCCCGGGTTGAATTGCTGTTGTTGGTGAATGATGGGTTGCGTGCCGACAACATGAACAACTGAGTAACTGAACAACTGAAGAACTGAACAACATCGGCAAGACCACAGCAATTTATACCTGAGAGCGAAAAGTGTAAGTGCGAGTACCGTCAGTTGGGCTGGATTCGCAAATTAATAACCAGCCACCTAATTATATCTACTTATCGTACAAGCTGCCCTCAACACGAAATTGGGGCAGTTCCAATCTATAGTAAAGAAATCTAATAATAATAATAATAATAATATAATATAATAATATATATAATACTAATTAAACCATTTTTCTAAGAAGAAAATAAATCAATTTCATAAAATTCATTTAAGATACTTTATAAAGTTCTCATAAAACAAAGGTCTCAGTATCAACTGGTTGCCAAGGATGTTATTTATTATATAATTACTTAACAGCTGTTATTTATTAAGTATTATTATAATATTGTTGAATGTTCTGATACATTTATTGCGTTTTCTTTTATTAATTCCACCAAGCTAGTTAACTTTTATAATTTAGTTTAATATATTATGTATCTAATATTAAAAAACACTTATAATATATACCAATTATTCGTAAGTAATTAAATTTATTAAGTTGTATTTATACAAGTAACAATACCTATTTTATTAACTATCTTCATATCCTAAATTTATGTTTATTTGTTGTGTTCGTTATTTTTTAAGCAACTTTTCTCTTAATTCCCCCACACAGAGCATCCCTTATTCGCTTAAAAAAAAAAAATAATATTAAACAGCGTATCGTGCCAACATTTTTTTTGGCAAATTATTCGCACATTTCACGTTTACATTGATGGCGGACACTGTCGACAGTCAACAAGTGTTTATACGTACATGCTCGCACAACGTTTGCGCTGTTTTGTTTCGCTTTTCCAACTTTTGCAATCTTCCCCGGGGCTCGTGCTCCATATTTCTGGACAGGAGTCCATACTGCTACGTGTGTCAGACGCATGGAATGGAGAGTAAGTACTATAATACCACTATAATGGCTAGATATATGTACTATATGCCAGCGATCAAGCGCGGGCTATTCGCTCTGATGGCTTGAGTGTTTAATTGCCGAGAGTCTCATGAAATCGAAATTCACTCAGATTGCTCTATAAATTACAAGCTGTGGATTGCCTTATGTAATCTTAAATGTTAAAGTTTAAAGCAATTAAGGCCTATATTATACTAGTTCTGTGTGCAGAATAATAAAACTAACTAGATCTTTTACGAAAGTGTATCCTTTAAATTTTAATTAAGAAATAAATGAGTAGTTTCATCGAGTGTTTTCAGAATTCAGTGTTATATAAATGCTATATCTATTAGTTATTCATTTATGCATAAATTAGCACTCTGTGCTTGAGTTCTTAACTCTTTTTTAGGCCCCCTAACTTCCCTTCAGTCTGTCACTGTTGCATTTTTTAGCCGCTTTTTGCACAATAAGGCCCTCTCACTGCATTGTTCGGGCCAAGACCAACGTGTACCACTTAGTGGGTGTGCTCAGGTGGGCTTTGAGTGTAAGCAAGTATATTTGCCATTCTATTTCCAATCTTCGCTGTTGATAAACCCAATTAGTTGGTCAGTGCCAAACGCGTTTTGGCTTCCGCATCGGCTGGCTGTCTGGCGGGGACAGAGGACAAATATGAGGTGGGGTTAAGGCCCCACAGGGATGCGAAATTACGCAATGCCATCGAGAACTGACCAAAATAAAAAGAAAACTACAAGAAACTGTGGGGAAAATGACTGGAGAAGTCGAAAATTATTACGTATACGCACCATTGCAACAGGCTGGATGGATGGCCTCCCCGCCACTTAGACGTCGACGTAATGCGGAGTAAGTGCAGCAAATTATCAGCTGCAAGAGGGGGCGGAGCGGGGGCAGATGTCCGTTGCAACATTTGTTGTTTTCTATTTTTTTTTCTATTTTTTTTGTTTGTTTGTTGTTGGTTTATTTTTGCGAAAACAAAAGCAGCAAAGTGTGGCTGGAAAATGCAGGAAAATGCATGTGTTCGGCGGCTGGAAATGAGCGTACGGATAGCATATAAAACGAAACTGAGCTGGGAGAAGTAAATTAGTTGACTCGAAACATTTCGCCGCGTCGGTCAAGTAAGGAAAATCCCCAAGTCCGAGTAAAAATCATGTTGAACAACACCAGCACCACCACCTACCAGCACCTCAGGCTGATGATCCTGCTGGGCGCCGAGCTGCTGCTACTGCTGTGTATTGGTGGCATTCAGGGCTATCCCCTGGACGAGAAGGACCTCTCCTCGGGCATCGTGCACTCGGCGGGCCTGCTGGGACACTATGCCGGCGGTCTGACCGGCGGCGAAGCCCTGTCCAAGCTGGACTTTAGCACGAGTTCACATGAGTTCGGTGCCTCCGCCTCGGAGCAGGATCACCTGGGCTCGCTGGGCGATCATCTTAGCGATGATGGTTTCCCGGCGGACTACAGCGGCGGCACCGATGCCGGCGAGGAGTATGCGGAGGCCAGCGAGGTGCACTCGCACTATGAGGAGGAGCACAAGGCTGTGCCCGGCATCGATCACGGCAAGGGCGCCTTCAGCTACAGCACCCTGTACGAGTTCAAGGATCGCGACGAGCACGAGCTGCAGCACATCCAGCACCAGGCCCAGGAGCAGCAGGTTGAGCACCAGGCGGAGCACCAGGTGGAGCACCAGCTATTGGATCACCATGATCACCATGAGCTGAGCCACCTGGAGCACCTCTACTAAGACTGTGATTGTCGCCAAAAAACCTAGCAAAATGCTCAAAGAATATACTTTTAGAGAGAGATTCACGCAACTGTTTGTTTTTTTTTTTATAATTTGTTACATACGAATATCTAAATAAATAACTAAGTTAAATCGAATATTTGGTTGAAATTTTACGATAATAGTGTTTGCACAAAACCCATAAACAAGCAACTTGTGGAATTGTAAAGATACTTCTCTGTCTCTTCATATCTTTAATATTTTCTCCCAAGAGTAATAGACCGTTTCATTTTGTAGCAAGTTTATTCAATAAATACCCGAAGTCGGGACAATAAAATGACAACAAAAACCATCTTAGGTAATAAACAAAATATAACTTCATGCCTTCGGGGTCTATCGTCCATGGGACTGGACAACACGATGCTGTGGCACCTTGACCTGCGAAAAGTCCACATTATCGTTGACCACGATGCGCGGTTCATGGATCAAGTCGACAGCAGCACCACTAGCAGGTGTGATCGAGGAGTGCGGCAGGTGCGAAGCGGTCAAGGTATCCACATAGAAATGCGGCCACGGATTACCCAATGATGAGGAGTAAACATTGGGCACCAGCAGCAATTGAGGCTGTTCGCTATCCGGAGCCAGCTGAAGAATTCCCGAGCTGATATGTATGGCGGGTCCATAGGCTGTTAAATTAATCATATTATTATTTAACTGGAAGCCACATCACTCATACGCACCGTGGGCAGCCAACGAGGTTGGAATCTTCTGTTCCACCGCATGGCCTGAGACAGCCGCTATTAGAGTAACTAAACTGAGTCCAAGCCAACGCATTTTGTCTTGGAAAATTCCCCCCGGGGGCTCATGCTATTTATAGTTGCCGGCGAACGGAAATTCTTGGTCTTGGATGAATGCCCATCGGTGACACTGGGACTGGGAAAACGCATCGCATGCAGCGATTGATCGAGATCTGAGGGATTACATTTAATTACAGAATAAATATATATATTCTTTGAACATTTTTTATAGATGTGTAGATATTTCTTTGTCTATTAATGTTACTAACATTTATTTCAATAAATGCTATGATTAATCTTTATACAAATAATTAAATGTTCTTAATTTCCTATTAATTTGCCGCATTTCAATCAAATGCCAAAAAGAAGGCACACAAATTCTTAGCAAATATCTATAGTAGACTCAAGAAAACACTTTATTCTCTATAGAAATTCTTTATAAATTACTGTAACATATATTATATTAAATACATAATATTTTTTAGATACAGCTTGTAGCTCTATAAGTTGGAAACCCCCTCCATTTGTCTGTGCATCCATCGAAGAACTACGAACTAGACTCGTACATCTCAGGGCCGGCCGGAATCGAAGTATTGGAATTGCCACCGATTCGTTGGGAGTTAGCAACTGGGTGCTAATTTCGAATAGAATCTAATAACACAATGAACCCTGGTCGAAAGCCATGAAAAAACCCCCAAAAAAAAAAAGATAAATGTGAGCAGACAAACGAATTCGTCTGAGGTTCTGGCGATTACATAAGGTCGCCTTAAATATTGTTAGACTTTTACCAAAAAAAACGGTCTTAGGAAGGTATCTGTATATTTATACTTATACTTATCTATGAAATTATATATATTAAATATTATAATTATGTGTTATTAACAAGACCTCGGACCCCTGGTGGAATATAAAGAATAACTTATTTTTCGGGTATGTTGATTTATTTTTTGTATGTACACATCGATCGTTTCGGTTTCTTTAGATAACAAAATAGTACAATTATTCGATTTAGAACTAGAAAAAAAAATTGCTGAGTACGGTTAGGTTGGGTTAGGTTAGATTAGCATATGGTTGAGTTTCGCGGTGCCTTAGCAGCCCACCAGCTTCTCGAAGATGCCGCCGCGCTTCCAGCCGCCGTTGAAGCCACCGTTGGAGCCGCTGTTATAGCCACCATTGTAGCCACCGTTGTAGCCACCATTGTAGCCGGTGTTGTAGCCACCATCGTAGCCGCCGCTAGAGGATGAAGCGGAGGAGGAAGCGGCGGCAGCACTGGAGTAGCTGGAGCCAACGGCGGGTGGGCCATAGACTGGCGCCGGGGCATGTCCGGCCACATCCTCGTCCACGATCAGCTTGATCGTCTTCACCACCTGCTGGCTCTGGGGCTGCGGGGCATAGGAGATGGGTGCGGGCGCCACGGGAGCGTACGAGATGGGGGCGGGAACGGGCGCTGGAGCCGTGTAGCGGACCACAGGGGCGGCCACTGGCGCCGGAGGGGTGTAGGTCACGACCGGAGCGGCCTGAACACGCACCACCTGGGGCTGGGGAGCGGGCACCGAGTAGGTGATCGGAGCAGGAGCGGGTGCGGAATAGGTGACTGGAGCGGGAGCAGGAGCAGGTGCGGAATAAGTCACAGCCGGTGCGGGTGCGGAATAGGTGATCGGAGCAGGTGCAGGAGCGGAATAGGTGACCGGAGCAGGAGCAGGCGCCGAGTAAGTCACAGCAGGAGCAGGAGCAGAGTAGGTGACAGCAGGAGCCGGTGCCGGGGCAGAGTAGCTCACGGCAGGAGCGGAGTAGGTCACAGCTGGAGCTGGAGCCGAGTAGCTGGAGGCACTGGCACTGGACGAGGCGCTCGAGGAGTAACCGCCGCCATAACCGCCACCATAGCCGCCCGACGAGCGTCCATAGTTGTACGAGGGCTGCTCCACCACCTTGATGACCTTCACCACCTGCTCGCCGCCTCCATAGCCACCACCATAGCCGCCGCCATAACCACCTCCATAGCCACCACCATAGGACGAAGATGAGGATGCCGACGAGGCAGAGGAGCTGCCGTAGCCGGAGCTGTAGACCGGACGGCTGGGCTGGCTGTAGTATCCTTGGTTGTAGCCACCGCCGGAGTAGCCGCCGCTTCCGTAGCCGCCGCCGCCGGACGAGCCGCCGCCCAAGCCGCCGCCGAGGCCACCGCCACCGCTAATGGCCTTGAGCAGGGCCAACTTGGCGCCCAAAAGGGCATTCGAGGGGGCCACGATGGCCAGCAGGGCGATGACTACGCAAACGTACAGCTTCATGGTGACAATTGGGCCAATGCTAATGCCAATAGAGGTAGGTGTTGCCAATGCTAATGATGATGCTGCCGGGAACCCAAACGAAACTCAACTGATGGCCCAAATCGAGCAGGGGCACTAATTTATAGTCGTCGGCTCGCTCCCCAAGGCGTATCTGTGGCCGCATCTCTGCCGCCGCCCCAACATTGTACCGGTGTACCCCTACCTGTATCCGTGCCCGTGTACCTGTATTCGTGTAGTTCTAATCTCATCCAGCGCGCTGGAGCTTCCCCAAAGCTGTTTGCTTAATTCATAAATAGTTACTTATGAGTCCAAGCCAAGACGAGCCACAAAATGGAACTAAAGTAAAGAGTCCAAAGAGTGGACACTCTAGTCCGAGGACTCTTCAGGTTAGAGGGTAATTTTTAAGCTCTTATTTATGTTTAAACTAATAATAATAGGTAAATTCAAGAACAAGTCATTTTTAAATATTTATTAATTGTAACTTCATAATATTAATAAAATGTATTTCAAGTATTTCTTAATGCAAACAGAAACGTTTTATTTTAACAAATAGTCAGGTTTTTATTTATGTTTAAACTGCTTACATTTATTTAAATTCGAGCAGAAAACCTTAACTTTTACACATATTTTAAAGTGTTATAAAGACTGCTTTGTGTTTAATTATAGAAAGAAACAAAATCATCAATAAATAGTGAAAAATCCCTATAAATTATGCCAGAAACTGCTGGTTCACTCCATCGAGCGTGCTCTGTAACTTAAATCTAGGCGGGGCAGCGGCTGTCTGTCACCTCAACTACTTAACCATCAAGTGAGATATTTTCTCGCATCTCCCGAAACACACACAGAGCTCGATGGAAAAAAAAAGAAAACAACAACAAAACCAAAATAAATATATTTAAAACTACATTTTTTGGTGGCGGACCAAGAGCGTTACGGATTCGCAAGAAGCTCAGGTAATTCCCCAAAAATTCACAAATTAGCACTGAGGGAAATGTTTGATTTAATATAGACTATAATTTAGTCAGGGATGGCCCCGAATTCTCATTGAAAAGCAGACACTCAGTGGCTTCTGAAGGCAAATAAGGTATACAATTCTGTTTATATAATATATATACCAAGGGAAAACCTTTACAATCTTTAATAGCCTGCAGATGTTAGCTAAGGACTTTATAAAATATAATAAAATACCACAAGAAACCTAAAAAGTCATAGTTTCTTGGCTGATTAATAGTTTTCTCTCAGTGGACCCTGGCACATGTGCGTAACCAGCGTATTGGCATTGTCACTCATTCAGCCACCGAAATCTTGTGCATGGCTTCACGTAGCCAAATCCAAATATCCAAATGGCCAAATAGCCAAATGGCCAAGTATCCAAAGCACGCCCAGATCATCGTCGCTCATCTTGGATTTTAGATTTCGGTTTTTTTCGTTTTTGTCGGTGTTCCGCCTCAATCGCATCTCGAAAACTTGTCCCAAAAGCCACGTTGCCACGTTGTCTGACTGACGTACAGACTTCTCCGCCTCCTCCTTTGGCCAAGATCAAATATTACATTTATGTAAATGCCGGTTTTGGTGCGGCTCTTTGTTTTCCTATTGATCTGGACTGCTATGCAAATTAGGTCAACAAAATAGATAGCCAGAACAAGACACACAAAAGATTTTCCATCTGGCGAAATTTGTTGATGTTCCCATAGCATTTGTCAAGCTGGTTTCGCGCACACGAGATTCTCGTAAAATGCCTTTTTTTGGTGAAACATGCGTGGAATTTTGGAATACCAAATTTGCAGCATAAATAATTCTAAAAAGCCTATGCTTTTCAGTGACTTCGTTTGGGATCTTACTCTTAATAGGTCTCCAAGTACAGAGTGTGACGGAACTATAAGGAACTATGAGTTAAGATCTTAGAGAACTTAAAGGGAATTAAATAAATGGAGTAAAATTCGAACATATAACCAAACGTTGTCCTTATTTTATTTATTATAAACTTCTGTATATGTTAGTTAGAAGTAAAAGAGTTATTTAGAAATATTTAATAATAAAATACTTCCTAAGGCCCAGGACTCATTACCATTTTACATTGGCTTAAATACTTAAAACCGCCTTACAGTCTAGCCACGCACTGTATTCTCTATAATCTATATTTCTTATTTCTCCTTCTTTCTTTCACCATGGAACCCCTCCCTCTTTTATTGACCGAACATGGCAAATATTAAATCATAGCCAATTTACACATTTCCATTTACAGATTTTTATACTCGTATATTTTACTATTTCTTTTTTGGTTTTATTTTTTTATTGTTCCCCCCGACATATTTTCTTTGGCTTTTTGTGGTTTCGCATTTCAGTTGAGGTGCACAAAAAGAAATAAAGTGATAATAGCAATTATATTTAAAATATTGGTATTTATAACTAAATATTATATTAAATAATATAGTTTCTAACAATATAGTTTCTAAATATTTATATTTATATATAATATACAAAAATAATTAAGTAAATAACTTGCCTGTCAGCGAATCCTCCTGCCCGGCCTATGCCGGCACACGGCACAGTGCCGAACGCATCAGTGCGGTCATAAATTAAACATGTTAACATTTAAAACACTTTATAAAAATGTCATTAGATGCTATCATTTCTGAAGGAAAAATGCTGTCATATTTATCTTTTATCTAGACACTTTGTTCTACATATAGATATTCAAACATTCAAACAAATTTGGCAGTATTTTTTCGTACAGTGCCGTTCCAGTGACTGTGATATATATGTAGTATGCCTGGAGCTGGTCCAGCTCAGCCAATTTGCACCCAAACGGACGCACAGCATTCTCGGGCGAACATTTTGGGCTTGGCTCTTGTGACTTTGACTTTGGCTTTGCTTTTGGCTTTTGGCACTTGATTACCATTAACAGCATTGTTAGGGCCGGGCTTCTTGCCACACGATCTGCAGTTGGGCTAACTGAATGCGTAAACAGGTGACTGCCAAGACGGCCCAAGCTTCCAACGCCCAACTCTCGGTTTCATTCACGACCATTCGAAGGCCACTCGGGTTGAATGGGCTGGGCTTTTCATCTCATCTTTTTTTCTCATCTCTCTCTCGGGGGTGGCGACTTCTTCAATTAGGTGCGAAATTTTATTTTGTAATTGTCAAGCGAGGAATTGCCACAGCCGTCAGGTTACATTTACTCAATGGCCAGTAGTTTGGGGCTTATAAATAAGCTTTGTCTGTATGTATTTTATTGCTAAAAGTGCTAAAAGAACATTAAATGGTTGCGCAGTTATATTTTTAGCTAGCACACTTTTGGGCGTCCTTTCTTTCTTCGGTTTTAGATTTGAAAATTGAAATATGAAAAAGATTTAAACTTAAATGAGTTAATTAACTTTAAAAATGCTTAGTTTTCTGGAACAAAGGAGTATATTAATAGCAGAAGTTCTGCTTTAAACATTAAAGCTAAATATTAATTACTTTTTATTTCTGTGACTGCTCAGTTTATTTTAATTAATTTATTGTTTATTAATTCCTTATTTAATTCAAATGATTCTCCTTTTTTATTTTATATTTTTATATTTTATATTTTTATTTAATTCAAGTTATTCTTCATGTGAAAAATACGTAATCCTCTCAAAAACATATTCTTCATCAGTTTTACATCGTTCTTTTTACATTTTATTTGTTTATCATTTAATTACAAATCGTTGTTTAAAATTATAAAAAAAAAAACATACAAGTTTCGTTAGTTTAACAGAGCCCCGAGGCCAAGCCCAGTGGCGGCGGTGGTGCTCCAAATCCCAGTCCAAAGCCACCGCCGGCGCCATAGCCCGCTCCAAAGCCATACGAGGCGGGCAAGGCAGCTCCGCCTCCATAGCCACCGAGACCACCGAGGCCACCAAGTCCGCCGGCGAGTCCACCACCAAAGCCACCCACATAGCCGGCACCGCCGGCCAGGACAGGTGACGCCACCGGGGTGGAGACCGCTGTAACCACTGGTGTGACCACGGCCGAGGTGGATATGGCCGGAGCAGCGCCAACAAAGCCACCAGAATAGCCGCCGCCATAGCCGGCAGAATAGCCACCGCCGTAGCCTCCGCCATAGCCGCCAGAGTAACCGCCGCCTCCTGGCACCACCGACACCTTGATCACCTTCACCACATTCTCGGGCGCGTATCCATAACCGGAGCCGTAGCCATAGCCGGAGCCGTAACCCTGACCATAGCCATAGCCAGCGCCATAGCCTTGGCCATAGCCATAGCCCGAACCGTAGCCAGAGGTGGCTCCTCCGCCGCCGAGCAGTAGGTTCAGCTTGCCAAAGGTGGCATCTCCGGGCCTAATCAGGGCCAGCACCACGATGCAGGCCGCCAATACCACGTAGAACTTCATGTCGTTGATGATGATGATGGTGCCGCTCAAGATGTCCCAGCTAATCCACTGCAAGTCGTCGACTGATGAACTCCGGTGACCGTACCCCCGACTTTATACCCATTCAACTGGACGCAGGCGACAATAGCCGGCGATTGTTCTATCCTAAAAAACGGCGATGTGTGAAATTACTTAAGGGGCTTCGAGGGCGCTCCGTCACAACTATTTCGGTGTCAAAGTCAAGTTTTTTCTTTATTTCTGTATTTTATTTTGCGGTCCGCAAAAGGTTCAAGTTTGCCTAGAACCCAAGCTGAGTAAAGCCCCGAAATGCGATCATCGTGCTGAGAGGAAATACAGGTATAATTGTGTAAATATTGCAGCTTAAAGGGAATTAACACTTTCGCTTTTCAGGCGGCGGATTATGCAAGCGGATCTGTTCCCAAGCCAATGAGTATGATCGTCAGATTGTAGAAACAAGGGAATTACTATAGCTTCAAAGATACCAATTATAATAATTATATAGAAAAGGATCAGGGACAGACAAGGGGGTATCATCTGCCTCTCTTTGAGACAAGGGTCAGGCCATGCAAACAGGCAACTGGATTGTCAAATTTATATAAAAAGCCTTAAATCAAGACACCAAATTTTGGTAAACAAAAAATTTTAAGTATTTGGTGCGTTCAGTGTCCCATCAAGCCCTTCGCCAATCCGGTAACCTGGCCATGAAGAAGCAAACCAGTGCGGCGAAGAATCTTCCCCAGAAAAATGAAGGCAGCAGCACCAGCGGCGACGATGACTCGGTTGGCATAAAGCTACTAACCTCGCCACTCATCCGGAAGAACAATAAGCCCAACAAGCCGCAAACGTGTATGTACTACAGCACCGACTGGGCCAAGACAGCGCTGGTCACCAACTTCCAGAAGCGGGGCTGGCAAGAGGTGCCCGCCTTTGGCGGCGACTGGAACTTTTACTGGGCCGGCACCCAGAACTGTCGCTATATCTTCGGCATCGATCATCCCTATCGCATGCGTTCCGATCAGTGAGTTTCCCTTGTAGTTCCTTCTTCCTTTGGATATGGACACTGATTCCTTCGCAGGATAATCAACCATTTTCCCAACTCCATTGAGCTGTCGCGCAAGGATCTGCTGATCAAGAATATCAAGCGGTATCGCAAGGATCTGGAGCGGCGTGGTGATCCCCTCGCACAGACTCTCTCGCCGGACACCAAGCTGGGTATTGGGGGCACCCGGTACAAGCACTTGGACATCATACCGATGACATTCGTCCTGCCGGCCGACTATCAGATGTTTGTAGAGGAATTCCATCAGAGTCCGGCCAGCACGTGGATCGTGAAGCCCTGCAGCAAGTCCCAGGGCGTGGGCATCTTCCTCGTGAACAAGCTGTCCAAGCTGAAGAAGTACGCCTGCGAGGCGCGCACCTTCTGTCCGCACTTGAGCCGCGGCACCTGCGTCGTCGTGTCCAAGTACATCAAGAATCCGCTGCTGATCGGCGGCAAGAAATTCGACCTGCGGCTCTTCGTCCTGGTGACCACATTCTGTCCTCTGAAAGCTTATCTGTACAAGGAGGGTTTCTGTCGCTTCTGCACCGAGAAGTACGACCAGGCCGAGATCGACAACGTCTTCATGCATCTCACAAATGTCAGCATCCAGAAAACTAACGTGAGTCGCTGTTAGCTGAGTTTCAGGTGCAACATACCAGTTTTTACTAATATATATCGTGTATATATCTAGATCACTTAAACCCCAGCTGGGGTTACCTTTCAAGTGGTTTTTAGAGTACGAACGATCGGGCATGTTCACCTTTTCGAACAGTCTCTGCTTTGTTACGCTTTTTTTACTTAGATATTCTTTATTAATAATATAACTATCCCTTCAGCAAGAGTACAACTCCATACATGGCGGCAAGTGGCCAATGCAGAATCTGTGGCTTTATTTGGACAGCCTTCGGGGTGAGGGCATCTCGGATATGCTGTGGCATCGCATTATGGAGACCATCCGCCACTCGCTGGACGCCGTGGCCCCGGTGATGGCCAATGATCGGCACTGCTTCGAGGTTTATGGCTACGACATCATCATCGATGACAACCTGAAGCCCTGGCTGATCGAGATCAATACGTCGCCGTCGATGCACTCGACCACCATCAATGATCGGATGCTCAAGTCGCGACTGATAGACAATGTCCTGGATGTGGTTGTGCCGCCCAATAGCTTGCCAGAGTGAGTATATCTCATAGATACTTGCGAGTAAATTCCATTCCCACTATCCCCTTTCCAACCAAGTGAGCACTGGGACAAGACGCCGAAGCCGGAGCTGCTGAAAAACTTCACCATGCTGATGCCCATTCCGCTGGTGAAGAAGCAGCCGGCGGTGGGCAGGTCGCCCAAGAAGCGACCCTCTCGCCGGAGGAGAACTCAAGAGGAAGCGTCGAGTGCTAGTCAGAAGAAACGGTGAACGCTGGACGCTGATTTGTGTATATGGAAATGTTTTAATTCGCAGAAATTACGCTTATGGATTATACAAAATTATATATATTTATGTTCGCTATACATAGGGGCTTACGCTCTAGCTATGTGTGTAATCGAATGGTTCGTATCGTGTGTGTTTGTGTATATAATTAAGTTAAGCTGCTTGTCTTTTTAGGGACCTCCGGAAGCCGGAAAACTACCAAACTAAGCTCTATACTCTCTCTATATATATAGGGACAAAAAAAAAAGATGATTCACTCTACACTCATATAGCTACGTGTATATGAGGCGGGTGGCTCTAAGTTTTACTTTTCGCATCTCGCAAATCCTCAATGTTTGCACACAAATGGCGTCCGCTTTAAAGCTAACAAAAAAACAAACAAGTTTCTATGTACAAATTAAAAGAGAAGTATAAAAAAAATATTATAGAGAATAATGGAGATATGGAGAGAAAATTCCCCAGAACTTTTTGTATAATTTTGAATGTTGTGGCTTTGCTGAACTAATTATGTTATTTACAAAAGGCGTTTTGACTTAGACATAGACTTAAGGCGTACTCCTTCTACATTTCCTTCTCTTTTTAACAATTAAATATAAGCTAAGCACGGTCGTTGCGCTTTACATGGGAATACTATCATTGTTACTCGCTACTCTCTTGGCTTCGGCTTCTCCTTCAAATACAAATATTCTGTGATTTATGAACTTAGCTTAGATGCGTCCGGGTGGGTGTGAAATTGTCTGCAATTCGCGTTATTTTGCTTTTGAAAACGTTCAGAACTAAAAAAGCAAGCTGCTTGCTACTCGCTGCTTCTCTCTCAGCAGATCCTCGTATATACTCTTAATATTCCTTTAATAATATAAACGGATAGTCTTCGTGGCTTACAAAAATATCACGAATTACATATAGCGATGGTTTTTTACGATAAATATTTTCCATTTGGTTTTCGGGAGGGGGGAAGGAGGTTTACAAAAATTTACATATATTGCACCTCAATATTAGCGAAAAAAAATGTATATATAAATCTAGGGGCTTAAGCCACAATTTCACTTCTATATATTTTGCTTGGAAAACGAAAATTCGCATTTAACCCACCCTTCGGGGCGTTTACAATAGATTCCCTTTTAGAATATATATATCTATATAAAAGCTCAGCACTCGGTGGCGTAGTAGAAGACCTCCACCTCCTCGCTAACCTCGCTGAGAATGGCCCCATGGTCCCCAGCACCAGCTCCAGCTCCGGGTCCGCTTTTGGCGAGCACATCGCGTGTGGCGCGCGCATGCGCCAACACCTATAGTCACACCTTCGAGGCGTGCGGCTGGGAGCCGGCGGTGCTGCCGTACTGCGACTGTCCGGACATCTTCTGGACGGTCTGATAGGTGGGCTGCTGCTGCTGCTGCTGTTGCTGATGTGCCTGCTGCTGCTGCTGGAGGAGCAAATGGGCCGGTATGCCGCTCTGTTCGCGTATGGTCACCTGGGTAACAAAGGGTCCCCGACTCCGGGCACTGCTATTCAAGCTCGCCGGCGAATAGCCATTCATGGCCGCCGCCTTCCAGTGCGGCACATTGATGGGCGACGATGACGAGGAGGCCGCACTGCTGCTGTGACTGTGCTTGATGCTACCCACACGCTGCTGCTGCACTGTCTCGTACTCGTAGTAGCTGCTCATGGGACGCATGCCGTTGGCCTGTGACTGCGGTTGGGCGCCATTGGGCTGGGAACCGGAGCTGGTCGAATGCATGCTGATGTCCTGGGAGCGGGCGCTGCGTTGCGAATGGTAATGCTGATGGCGGCGACTGCATAAAGCGAAAGAGACCAAAGGCCGGAAAAGTTTATGAGTAATTTACAAGGAGTGAACGAGATATGTTTGCGTTTAAGGTTTATTTTGTATCTTTTCCACCAAATACATATGAAAGTAGCGCGAATTGTTTTCTAATTAGTAAAGGGGATGCAGGGTTGTTGGGCCTTGGCAGTAGTTTCAATTTTGTTAGCTTTGTCACAAGATTGCAAGTTGATTTTATGCCTTAAAGGTAAGAGAAATGTGTAAATTTTGTTTTTATTTCAGCTCTGAGAGGGTGTGGGAGTCTGTAAGCTTGGAAGATGTGTGTGTGTGGTGTTCCTACGAGTGTTACCTTTCCGCCTCCACCTTGATGCGCTGCCGGATCACCTGCTGTCGCATGCACTCGAGTGTTGACTCCGAAAGCGTTTCCGAAATGGATGTGATGGAGTCGCCGCGACTGCTTTTCGTGTCGGTTTTGTATACATATTTTTTAACAGTGTAGATGTTATGGTAGTAGTACGTGTGTGTGTGTGAGGGTGTGCATGTGTGATTGGGTGGTGAGTTACACAGAGACGACAACAACAAACATAAAAACAGAGCCGCGGATTAGACAGAGAAAGAGAGAGATTCGATACAGACAATGTAAGGTTAAAATGTTTACAAAATGTTAAAAAATGTTGAAAAAATGTTCAAAACATTTTAAAAAATGTTTAAAATGGTTAATTAATGTTAGTTAAATGTTAAATAATGGATTCCAACACCGTTAATGTAAGAACTTGGCAAGCAACAACGATGGGGACCCGCTCTCACCTAATCTGATGCAGCTGCTGCTGCTGTTGCTGCTCCTGGTGCTGCAGATCCTCGTAGTTGGCATAATGCTGATACCGATGGTTGAAGATGTCATTCTGATGAATGCCCCCGTTCAGCTGCGCCGAAGCACTCACCCCGTTGGGCGCTGGCAGCGGTGGCGGCGGCTGATATGCCGGCGGTTTGCCATTCCGCTCGAGAGCGGCCAAGGCAGCCGTTGGAACTTGCATCATCTTGGACATGTGTTGCTGCTGAGGCGCCTGATGTTGATGTTGCTGCTGCTGCTGCTGCAGGTGCTGCTGCGGGGAGGTGGCTGATGAAACCACCGAACTGGGCACCGAATAGGTGTCCACTGGCACCACGCCATCCTTGCGATTCTTGCCAAAGCGGAACATGTGCCCAATGCCGCGCAATATGCTCGGCTTTTTGGCCCGCGACGATTTGCTGCCATGCTTGCCATCGTTCAGGGAACTCTGGAAGGGACCGTTGCGCTGCGAGGCAAAGCCACCCTCATGGTCGCCCTCCTCCAGCAGCCAGGTCTTGCGGGGCTCTACAAAGGATTTGAAATACAAAATTAAGAACCCATTATGACTGATTTCCCTTTACAAAACTCACTGTTAGCATCCGGCTCACTGACCACCGCCGCACGCAGACTATCCTCCCGCCCTCGACCGCGTGGCGCCCTCAGAGCATGATGACCTCGCGGCTCGTCCGACATCTGCAGCTCCTGGACCATTGTCTGTAGCGATTCCAGCGACGAGGACTTCTTCATGCCCAGCGAGGGGCCTAGGTCACCGAGCTGATCGCGTGCCTCCTCCAGCTGTTGCTGCTGGGACTCGCGCTGCTCAATGCTGGACGCGGTCTTGGCATGCTTGTAGCCGCCGCCATTGAACTGGGCATTGGCACTGGCAATGCGAGCCGTCAGCGACTCAATGGAGCCGCCATAAACCGCCGACTTGGTCAGCTGAATGCGACGCTCGCGATCTCGCTCCTCCCGGAGCTTCTTGTTCCGCTGATATGTCCCTGTTTCTCTCGCATCCAGCGCTGCATGATGCTTCTCCGAGATGCTGCGACGACCCAGGGCATCGCGTGAAAAGTGCTCCACACCCGAATTGGTCTCCAAGCTGAGCTGCGAGGAATAGGTGGCATCGAAGTTACTGGAGGCTGGGGTGCCTGGCGGCGGCCCTGCTGCTTGTCCCTGATTGCCGGCGGTCATCGGTTGCGACGATGAGTGCTGGGCGCTGCTCGGGTTGCAGTGCTGTCCATCGTGGGGACGCGCCGGCAGAGTTCTTAAGGTTTGGGGAAAAGATTTGGCATTAATTTTATACTGCAATTTCTCGGGCTAAATGAATGGCTCTTACGGTGACATGGGCTCCGCATCGTCCTCGATGAGCAGCGCCGTATTGCCATGGCCAGTGAGCAGGTGGAGCTGTGCCGGTGACCAGTTATCGTTGGTGGCCATGTAGTAGCTCTCGTTACGTAGAGCTGCACTGCTGCAAATGGGTGGCGGCGGCAGGCGACGCTGCTGCACCTGCTGCTGCTGCTGCTGCTGCTGCGAGGGATGTGGCTGCTGCTGCGGTTGGAGCTTCTGCTGCGAGGGCTGTGCTGAGTTGGAGGAGCAAATGCCACCGGTTAGACGATCCAAAACGGGATTGCTCCATCTGCATCAAGAGAAACGTATTAAAATAAAGACCCAGCAACGGTTTAGAGCTAAAAGTAGCCCCAGGAACCCCTATTTACCTATTCATCTCATTGCTGGGACCACTGCCGCCGCCATTGCAGCGCTGTTCGCGCTTCTCTGGACTCAGATAGATCACAGTGGCGCCAGAATTATCGCTGGCATTGGAGCTGCTGTTGTTGTTATTGCTGTTGCTGTTGCTGTTTCCATTGCTGTTGCTGCTGCTGCTATTGCTGTGACTGTGATCCAGGATGTCACTGGAGCTGGCCGAGCGTAGAATCTTGCGACCCACCAGCAGGGTTATGGTGCCCGGATGCTTGCCCGGCGTATTCACCATGGCACGACGCAGCGTCTCCATGGCCTCGGCATTGTTCTGGCCCCTCAAAGAGACTCCATTCACGCTCAGCAGCTGATCGTTCATTCGCAGGCGTCCATCCCGCGAGGCAGCACCGCCATGGATCACATTCTTTACGAATATGCCCAGATCGCCGTCATGCTTCATCAGCTGACCGTTGCTGACATTGCTGGAGGCGGCACTCGACCCGGAGGCATTCAGATTGGAGCAGGTCTTGCCCTTGACACTGACGCCCAGGCCAGCCTTTTCCGTATCGTGAACGGGAATGTGAAGGGTGAGCTCCTCGCGGGATTGCCAGCTATTGCCGCCGGGCGGTAGGCTGTCCTGCAAGGCGGAAAATAAAGGAAAATTAAGAATAAAGAAATCCCTGGAACCTTCTCCCAAGTGAAACTTACATTGGAAGCGGCTGACTCGCTGCCCGCATCAATAAAGTGCTGAGATTCGTTGAGCAGCTGCTGCTGTTGCTGCTGGTGCTGCGTGAACAGCGACCTGGCGCTGCTCGACTTCTGCACCGGTACAGGTGGTGCCGGATTGGGCTGTGCCGGATGAGCCACCGCCACCGAGGTCGATTTCTCCGTAGACTGTTCCCCCGTGGATTGCTCCGCCAACTCCTGCTGACGGGAGACCACAATCCGTACGGTGGCACCCGCTGGCATACCCCTCAGAATGGCCACGACATCCGTTTGTGTCTTGCCCGTCATGGGAGTGCCGTCCACTTCCAGTAGGCGATCGCCCGGCTTGAGGCGCCCGTCCTCGATGGCAGCGCCGCGTGGCAATATATTCTTGATGTAGATGGGGCAGTGGCCACCGGCTGGATTGTCGCGGGTGGTCACGGAGAAGCCCAAACCGTTGGGGCCCTTCTTCAACAGTATCTCGATCTTTCGGCCAAGCTTACGGGTGTTGGCCACCTGGAGGGAGGTGCCAACGGGTGCGGCATGTGGTTTGCGGGTTGGCGATACTGTCGCCACCTCAACCATTTCGGCCACCTTGGAGTCACGCTGCTGGCGGCGATTGCCGCGATCACCACGCAACACCCGCACCCTCAGCTCGGAGCTCTCCAGGGCGCGTCGCAGTTGCTCCTGCACCTGGGCTTCGGTGAGTCCAATCAGCTTGATTCCATTGATCTCTAAAATGCGATCATCGCGACGCAGCCGGCCACGCTCGGCCCGACTTCCGGGCTCTACGTGCTGCACCAGCAGTCCGCCGCCATGCTCCTTGTCCGGCAGAGCGGTCAGGCCCAACGGACTCCCGTACTCGTTGATGATCAGCAGCATCTCGCCGTCCTTCTCCCTGATCGATTCGTAGGCCTGGCCCAGCGGCTCCTTCCGCTTGGTCTCCCTGGGCAGGGATTTGCTCGAGTAAGCACCGAGTATGCCCGGATGCGACGATGACGAGGAGGACTGGTGGTAAGCCTGCTGGTGACCCGGCTGCTGGGTCTGCAGCTTCTCGGCAGCCTCCATCCACTTGTAGCCGTTGCCATCGCCCAGAAACTGCATGGACAGGCGACCGGAACGGGCGAAGGGCTGATGATTCCCAGCAGCATTTGCGGCATGCGGCTGCTGGTGAAGCAATTGCTCCTTCAGCTGCTGGCTGGGATCATCCTCCTCCTCCCACTGCGGTGACAACTGGCCACCGGCCTTGTCCAACAGCAGGCGCTCGGGTGAATCGCCGCCGGCATAGTGAGGCGCCGCCGCCGACCAACGCTTGTTACTGCCCTCCGCCTTGAGCGAGGCCAACAGATTGGGATCACTGCTGCGTCGCACCATCAGGCCCACGCCCAGGCCGGCCATCGGTCCCGACGTCGTGCTCGTCACCTCGATATGCGGTGTGGACAGGTCACGGGGACAGGTGGGCGCCTCGGTGTTGGTGGGATCCCGGAAAATATCTGGGGAACCGGTGCCCACAGATGAGCTGCCGGAGGCTCCGTCGCCACCGCCTTGCGCAACACCAGGATCCGGACCAGGGTCCTCGAAGTGTGCCAGTATCTGCTCCCTGTCATCGGCCACGTCCCTTACACAGTCATCCGGATCAAGGATGCCCGACTGGGTCTGTAGATGTGTCACGGTTACCCAGGAATCGGGCTGGAAATAAAGGGAGAGAAAGGGGGAATTAATTAGAAAAATTCTGTGGTTTTTAGAATACTTTTTAATATATATAAATGGATCATAAAATATATATGTTTAAGCTGTAAATAAGGATGTAGTTTTTAAGCAATTTCCTTTATTATTCATGAGCTTAACAAAGTAATTAAGTTGTGGCAAGGATTTATATAATATATTATACATAAAGATCTAATAAACCTATCTTTTTTGTAATACTTGAGATCTCCTTGTAATATTTAAACCCCTTTCTTGGCTTCCTATAAAGATAAAGCCCTGATCTCCATCTCCCATTTGAGACCATATGTCGCGGAAGTTTTTCCCAACACACAAAGCCCTCCGACATATCTGCAATCTTTCCTCAGGCATCTCGAGGAGACGCATCGTCTCGCGGAGCCACTTCTCACAGCCCAACTTGCCATCGTGCCATCTGCACAGCTGCAGCATCAGCATCTGTGCTGCTTCCGCATAGAGCAGCCACTTTACGTGTTGAGTCACTCTTTGGGTTCCAAATCTACGAATCTACGAATCGAAATCCCTCTAAAGTCGCCTCACGTGGGCTCAACTTGAACTCCCTGGGCGAGTTCCCAAATAAGACCAGACCGCGTCGACCTCCAGGTGCCCAAATTGCAGTATTTTCGAGGCAAGGGGATGGCGTTGCTTTTGGCATTCCGATGGATTCCACAACAAATGCCAAATGCCGGCCAACTAACAACAAGGTGTGCACAGCGAGAAATAGTAAGGAATCTAAGGGTAACTAGCAATGGAATTAATTTTACATTTAATATTAAATTCATTTTAAATTCATTTTAGAAAAGTGGCTAACTTCCCTTGAAACCTATTTATAAAATTGTAATTACTTCATTTATTTATTTAATCTAAACTGAATTAATCTAATCTGTGCCTTTAAAATATTATAATAATATGCAGCGCACTCGAATGTATTTATTTAATTTATATTCCTTTATTATTACATTATTTTAATTAAAAATAGATAGCTTTTATATATATTTTTTTAGTTAACTTGTAAAATCCAAAAGAAATGAGCTCAGTGTCTAGAAAAAAAACAATTGCATCATGGCCAAAGAGATAAAAAAGAGCCAACAAAAAAAAACCAGTCAAAAGCGTTGGAGGCTCAGCCACTGAGACGAGCTGCAGAACTGGAACGTCGAACGTCAACTTGGCGCAATAATTTCGGCTATTTCTCGCTTCTCCTTCGTTTACCTCGTTTTGGTTTGTTTCTTCACATGGTTTGTTGTTGTTTGCTGCTTTTTGTGGGTCAAAGAGCGCGCATTCTATATCTTTTTTTTCTTTTTTGTTGATACCGAATCGCGATTTGCCGCAAAGAATGCAGTTTGAGCGCCACAGTGGCTCGAAAACGGCTTAAAAAGCAATCGGAATGGGTAACGATTTTTATAAAAAGGAACCAGGATGAATTGCAATTGCTTTCATGGCTTTAAACCCTATTTCTCACAATTAAATAATTCCCCTTAACCTATATTAAATCTACATTTCAACTCAATTACTTACAAGTATTTCTATGTAAATATGTAAACAAACCCAGATAAGCTGTACCCCTTACTTAGTAGCTAATACTCTTATTTATTTAGTTAACAATTCATATGAATAAATGAATTCCCCACAAAACCAGCCCCATTGCCACCACTGTGCCACCACTCATTGATTATATTTTTCTTTATGGTCATTTGTCAATGGAAATTATGCGGCAACGATCCGACAACGATCTCGTTCTCATATATCAAAAAAAACGATTGAAAATGCAATGTGGGCGTGGCGGCTGAACTAACAAGTGTCGTCTCGTGTGGGACTCGGGGAATCGAACCGGAGGAATGCCAAAAGAGATTGTGATTGGATTTGTCATGTGTATACCATATCTTTGCACAGAGAAAAATGTGTGCAGTGTTTATCGATTGGAAGCTTTATATATCAGAAATAGCATTTAAATTACTGCAAAGAGAACTATTTGTATATATCCAAGTAAAAGGCGATAAACCTTACTGAGACACACTTCTCTTATCAATCTAATAAAACCACTAATATTAATATAATATATTATATTATACATTAAATCGTTAGAGCTATCATTTTCTTCCAGTGACAACCTCTTTCGGGTATCTTTTTATGGTGCATCTTTGTGTTTGATATATCTTTTACCTTTACACACGAATAGGCCGAGGGCGAGGGCGGTCTCTTGGGCAGCGTGAGGGAGTAGGACTTGTGGAGCTGGCCATGGGGAATCCCCTCGTGCTTGGCCGCCACCTTGTAGGTGTGTCGCCACCCAAAGAGGCCGCCCAGCTTGGTGGCCAGCGCCGGGCACTTGGGCGGCACGTCGAACATTTTCGATAGGGAATCCAATCTTTGGTCTTTGCTTTTTGGCTGGAAGCACACTTGCTCCACGGCTTATTAATTATTTGTATTTATTTTTTTGTAGGCAGCTTTTTTGTTAGTTCTTGTTTTTATTATTATTATTATTGTTTGCCTTTTCGTTTACGTTTTGCACAAGCTGCCGCGTTGGCTGGTTCACATTTTCTGCCGATTAGTCGTAATTTGAGGAACATATCACCGCTGAATTACACAAAATAAATAACTCTTAGTTATGACTCAACACAACACTTAGTCAGAGCTTGTGCTTTTGTCAATATTATTATTATTCTTGGTTTTATTCTTGGTTCTTATCGATGATGCAATGCAACGGTCTTATCAGGAACACACTATCAAAATGCAGTGGGAATTGGCTACCTTATCGGGGGACATACGGAAATGCTATCTTCGGAACGACATTGGCAACGAGTATTATTCAGGAGATTCGGCAGCAGATATTGTAAAATCAAGTGGCGTTGATATCGTGGATTTCATTCAAATAAAGCCCAAATAGGGAATCATGAAACTCCAATTCAGCACTGCTCTATTTTCAAGCTAACTTTCGATAAACAAAATAAACTTTAAGACAGAGAAACCAGACAGGAAGTTGAGCCAATCAATAATAAACAAATTGACTTATCGCGGAATGATAAACAAATGGGAGCAAAACAAAAGGCATTCAATAAAAAGACAACAAAGGGAATTTAAGGAAAAATAAAGTAAAGAAACTTCGAGCAGAGTTGGGAGTTTGAGGAGTTTCTATAACCTTAAAGATTTCGTAATTTTTAAGCAGAAATTTCTATCTAAAAAAAGATTATTATGATGCCTTCGAATTATATTTAATTCTTACGCCAATTATAAGGCCTTTATCCTGTTGTAGCTAAAGAGTTACTTTCTTGTTCTCCACATTCACCCACAAATAAAAAAAAATCTAACCCCGTTCTTCATGTAGGTTTATAATTATTTTACATTGTGGTTAGAAGCAAACTGGTTTGGGGTATTCTAAGAGACTTCAGCACCACACAAAGCTCTTTTTTTTCGCCTTTCCCATGCAGTAATTTTCCCGCTTGCCTCACAACAGAGTCGGAAAAACGGCTGAAATGGCAACAAGTTGCACGGCTGGCATTATTTTATTTCCCCTTTTTACATGCGCTACACCTCTGCGATCGTGCTCAGGCATTTTTCCTATAATATATATACATATATATATAATGCATTAATATATAGATAAATCAACTGACAGCGGACAGTGGCAGTTGCAACAGTTGAACTCATTTCGCACACAAATTCGCAGTGATTATGCACCTGAGCAGGCAACGAGGAGAGGCCGAGGGGCAGGCTTCTTGGGACACACCTGTAATAAATGCGACGCAGCAGCAACAATGGCCTGCCTGCCTGCCTGCCATTTTCGAAGCGCCAGCAACGCGCTGAAGCATGAACAGAAAAAAAATAGCAGAAATAACAGAAAAAAAAATATGCCAGGCATCGGGTTTGCTGGATTCCCCACCTGCCTCCCTTTCCACAATACGATTTATTTGCTTACTAGAAATTTTAGACACAGCAAAAAGTGACTGTACACACAGACACCCAAGACACACACACGCACACAGTCAACACACCTGGTCAAAATAGTGGCAGTGATCTTATCTCAATACCATTTTTATTCAGGCAAGTACAAAAGATATAGAATTGATGGTATATAAAAAATGTAACTAGTCATAGGGGAAACATGTAGATTTGTTGGCTGCGTCAACAGAAATTATTCATCTTTGATAATTACATAATAAAAAAGCAAAGAAATAATAATAAATGCATAAATACCAAACAAAAATATCTATAAATACCAAACACATCACTTAATATACCAAAAATAATATGAAAACTAAGAGGAAAGCAATAATACTTCAGGGGATAAATTGAATTTATGTATTTATTTTATATTTAACAAAAAAATCAAAGCAAAAGTAATAGTATTTACAGCTGATCCATATGTATAACAGTATAAAAATAGTATTTTCTTGCATTAACAAAAAAAAACCTGGCCACACTACCACTGTTTTGACCGCAACTGTACCACTTTCGTAGGCACGTTCATATAAATATTTTTTTGGGCCGAGCCAATATTTGGTTTAAGCTCAAACAAAATAAAACTCCAGTCGAGTGCAGAAAATTCAACGTGTTTCTTTTGTGGCGAAAGAAGAATGTATAAATGGGCAAAATGTGGAATACTCGATCCATTCGTATATCCATCCATGAATGAGTTATTCACACACTCGCTGGAAGGTCAGAAGGTAATGTTGGGAGGGGAATCCACCTGCCCGTGGCGTTCATTAACATTTCCATTCAAGCGTGGCCCATTGTGGAAAACGAGTTGACTCACTCATTCAGTCAGTCAGTCAGTCATTCATTTAGCCAGTCTTGCATTCATTGATTGATTTAACCATTCGTTTCATTCCGCTAATTGAAATAAAACAATTGGCTTTTTACCAATCTTAACTAGATTTGTGTGGTTAAGACTAAACAGAAGATTTGTGAGTAAATAACCAAGAAAGCATTAACATTTATATAATATCGTTTAGCTATGAAAATGAATTTAATAATAATTTATTGGCACAGTCATAGGTTCGTTCACATGCTCGCCACGCACTCATTTGAATTAACAATTAGCAAATCCCTTCTGGAGAATAAATAAACTCATGCCGCATCGAAATTGGCTACACGACACCCCAACTATATAGATAGATAGATGTACATATAGATATTTATGCATATTTTAATGGAATCAGCTGCCACTCCCCGTGGGGAGAAGGAAATTAATTGAAAAGAGAAAAATACTCGTAAATTAGCATAAAATGCGATCATATAAAGGTTTTGTGAAGCAGCCGCTCGGCGCCACGCCCTCTCGATTCCTTTGTGCCTTATGCCCGGGCCTGACTTTTCGCCAGAGTTTTTCAGATTTCAGCCATAATTTGCAATCAGGCCTCTTAACAACCCACGAGATGCCGTGAGGTTCCAATCAAAAAAAACAGAAAGGGGGGGGAAAATAGAGGTGAAAAATGGTGGAAAAAAAAGAGATGTGAATACAACAAACGTGCAAGAAATATGCAGGAGAAGAAAAGAAAGGCCAAATTACACGTTGTCATTATGCATGCCATGCAGCAAAGGGCGGCCAAAGAGCCCCATAATGAAGTGTAGCAAACCGGGGGAAAAAATGTATGCAAAAAAAGAGGTGGAAAAAATCAGAAATAAGCTAACCTAAGTGCAGTCACAAAGGGGGCTGGCTGACAGGGTGGGGGCGTGGCCAGCTGTTGTTGATTTGAAAAATATTATTTTGTATTCCCGCCTGGAATCACTAAGATGCCGCCAACTTAAGGGAGAAAATTCAAGCAAACACTTTTTTAAATACACGAAAAGATAATACATGTAGCATTAGCATTTCAATAGATCAACTTAATCTGTAGTCTTTCTTCAAGATAGTAACTGCTATTATTGCCTATTAAACACACAGTTTTTCTTTCATTTCTTTTTGCTTCAAAAAACATAAACAGATGGTTCTCTCTCTCGGGTTCCACTCAAATTCGAGTTCATAAAAACCCGAACCATACCATACATAACTTCAGTGTTTGAATCCAAATAAACAATTACACTTCTTCTCGATCAAAACTCGAGCAAACCCCGCACTTTCAAGTGAAAGGCGGCGCGGCACCTTTCTCAGCCGATTTGCATTTGATTAGCAAGAAGGGAGCGGAAAATAGAGGCAGGCAAATAGTTTGCACAAATAATTAGCGGCCAATAACAAGTGAGAATGTCTGTCTCTTTGTCTGCCCCGATCTCCAGCTGTAAACATATTTGTGGGAGAAAACGAGACTGACACAAGGGCAGCTGAGGGTCACCATCGGGCGCACAACACAGATGCTTGGCAGGAGGAAAAGCTGGCTGCTGGGGAAAACCAAGTACGAATGCAACGAGCTGCCGCCATTTAAGGCTATTAATGTCAACGCTTTCTAATGTGCTTTCTATATATCTCTCTGGGCCGCCTCTGGCTTTCCCAATCACATTAAGCACTCTAATTATTATCAATCGGGGCGATGCGATATGATAGTCGCATTATATGATATGATATGGACATCGAGTGGCTCTCATTTGAACATATACTCGTATATATACTTGTATATATTTCCCATGCCGGGCCGAGGTCGCTGGCACCCGGGAAATATTTCACAATGAAGAGAAAAAAGAAAAGCCAGCTCTACAAGCTAAGCACCACTCTACTCTACTCACACTCTAGGTTGTTGGCCAAAGAAAGCCTTCCGTAATTACTCCAAAGAAAGGTACAAAAAGGTAAGGCCATTTCCCTGAACCTTTAACACCCATCGTGCGTGATAAAAAGAAAAGAAGTCTAAGAAAAACTACAAGAGCAGGGGAAATGAAACCAACTACGAGTATATTGCGGCTCATCAACTTTTGCTTTTGTTTTTTGTCATCTCCTCCCCTTGCTATGCTGTCTTCTTCTCTGTTAGTCTTAAGCTTAATTGCTGCACAGGTAATTATGTGACACTTAGGCCAAGATCAGGGAAAGACAAACTGCATTTGTATTTATGAGATACATTTTACACAAGATTTACCTAGGGGGAGTTTTAGCGGAGGGGAACTGTAGTAAACTTACGAAACAGTTACTAGTTTTGTGTTTTAAAAACATATTCGATTTGACCACACATAGTATTCAAGGCAAAAATTATATAAAACCTCGAAAAACCTTTATTTTCCCTGAATAGATATAGAACAACGTTGCACCATCTTTAAAGACCCTGTAAAACCCTTTAACTTGATTTAAATTGAGATAAAAATGTATTAAATCCATCTGCTACCTTCTTGTTAACTTTAAAACTGATAAATCTACTCAATAACAAATGACCCGCCCGTATTTCGGTGTGAGAATTAACTTTTTTGCCACCTATATTATAAGTATATACATTTCCCGCGAACTTGAATCGCAAATCGTATTTCGCAAGCATGCTATTGGGTCACATTTCCGCTGAAGGGGGTAACCAAAAACTGTCAAGATATTACCCCACCCTTTGTGAGTCAGGGCCTTGGGATATATACATAGATATATATAGAGTCGCTTAGCTCAAGACCCTTTTTTTTGGCCACCTTCCCCCGTTTGACATCTTGACAAATTGAGAAGCATTTTGGGGGGGAAAACGACGTACTTATGTACTTTTTTTTCGTCAGCTCTTTGAAATTGTTTACTTAATGTGGCTTTTTTCTCGTCGTTTTGTTTGTATGTATGTTACGTTATAATATTAATTGCTGTTGAGTGGGCATGGAAAAACTTTCATCTTTTCCTAGCCAAAGCCATTTATAAAGTGGAGCGTCGTCGTCATAAACTGCACTCACAAACGAATGTTGAACAACAAAAGCCGCTTACCGCTTGCCGCTTACCTCAAACTCTAACTCGTAATTGCCATTGCCGAAAAGTAAGTATATTCACCACCGGCGGAGTGAGGGAACAACCCAACTGGTTCCCAAAAGTTGATTGAACCTTCGGGGGGGAGAAGAGAGAGCCTATAGCTTGGGCGAAATACTCATTCGTTGTGATTGAGTAACACAGATTTTAATTGATTTAAACGGCTGCGAGCTGCGACTTTTGCTTAATTGCACGTGAAAAAGGCAAAGGAAGTGCGGAAGTGGGGTTTTTTTTTTGGGAGAAAAGTAAAAGCTAAGCATACACTGGACAAAAAATAAAAAGAAAAGAAGAGTTTTGAGGAAGTATTAATATGATATATCTATGTATTAAAAACAAATAGATTCTAAGGCCATAATTCGATTTATAGACATATAATAAATTTCATTAATGTTATTTATCTTTCTTTTAAATATGTTAACAATGCCTGTTATTTAAATTGTTTGAAGAGAATGTAATAATAATTAGGAAAAAGGAAAATGTGACCATTTAATGCCTAGTCCCACTGCTCTTTCCGTTATATTTCTTGCCCAAGCCTGATTAAATGCATTGATTTCTTAATTTCCCAATGAAAAAATACTTGATTTATTATTAAACATTAATTTTAAATCGAATTTAAGGTGCCACATAAGAATATTTATATTAAATATTTAAAATTACACTTCATAGTATTTTTTTAAGTGTGTAAAAAAGCCATAAAAAGAAGCGTTGGCTTTATATACATTTTGGAAACCTTGGTGTGTGCCCCGCCAGCTCTCATTATGCAAGCGTTATTAAGTAGTTTGGTTATACGCAGCTTTTATCTACCATAAATGTTGTTAGTGATAAGGCAGGGAAGGAGATGGCTTGTAGGGGGGGAGGGAAGGCAAGGGAAAGGCATGGAGACTGAGCCAACACGTGCTTCGTCGTAATTCGTATTCGGTTTCAGGTCAATTGAGTTCACTGTCACTTTCACTCACTGCCTGTGGTCACTTCTCTGCCTCCCTCTGTCTCTCTGCATCTTTCTCCGCAACAAGTTTTGCGTTTATTTAGTTGTATTTACTTTTTTGTTGTTTTTTATTCACTTTGTTTTTTGTAAGCCACTTTGGTGACAACACACAGGCAAACAGTTAATCAAGCAGAGCGATGGGAATCGAAGCCGGCAATGCCGGCTTTTAACTGTGCATTTCGATTGTTTTGATTCGTTTTTTGTTTGATGGCCAACAACCAGCGATTTATTGGTATTTATGCTTTGTTTAGCCTTTCGGCACTTTTGCGGCTTTTGGCCGGTTTCGTTTTATTTTTGTATTTCCAGAGAGGGAAAATAATGTTTGAAGTCGATGTGAACTATAGATACTCGCTCTACAGATTTATAAGTGCTTATGAGGTTTCTAAATTGGAAAATGAAATAATTGTACACTATATTCAATAACGATACTAATATCATCCATTAAAAAAAAGAAAACCATTTGATTTCTGAAGAAAAAGCTAATTCCACATTATTTCTTTATCAAAATTTGTAAGACCCTTCTTACATATTAAGTGAGGGAGAACCTTGCCAGCCTCGAGGATTATTTCCTCATCAATTATATACATTTATTGAGGTAACAAACGCATATTAAAGACCCTTGGTAAGCCCTAGAAAAATGGAAATATAAATGCAAAGGAAGAATCTACTTGAATATGGAATAAATGACGGATTGTGGCTTCAACCCCACTCGTAGAGAACCTCTCTAAATAGTTTTTACGACCTTTCTTCCCGCCTTCGATTGTTTCGATTTCGATTAGGAAAAACCCCTGAGACTACAAATTCTTCTGACTGTTGGCGCAAATATTTTATCAAATCGAAATGAAAAGCAAACAACAAACCGTAGCCCGAAAGTTATTTTATCTGGGCAGGAAGATAAGATTAACCGCCGCTGGTAATACTTGCAAGAATGGGAACAGATACTAGTAAAATATATAATAGTATTCTATGTTGGTTTATGTATGTGGAAGCCAATCCAGCCAAGGTGGAACCACTCCAGTGGGTCAAACCCACCCAATCGATGCCAAAGCCAGTGAAGGCCAACCGCAGAGTACTGGTAGAAACAAAACAAAAAAGAATTTAAAAAAAAATAAAAGCACAACTCAAGCGGCAACTCCAACTGGTGGAACCAACAAACACCCCTCCTAGAGACCACGCCCCTGGGCTTCGAACCTGCTCCACGATTGAGTTTTCAGTGTGAGCTTAGCTTTGGTTCTCGTTCTCATTCGAATACGGATTCTTGTTCTCGTTGCATTCCTGCCAAGTGAAAGTCGCCGGAATCAAGGCTATACTAAAGTCATATCTATTCAGTTGCAGTTATGACATGCAAAACATAAATTTGTGTATAGAAAATATTCTATAACTCCAGCAGAGTTAAGAAGAAAATCCTTTAGTCCTGATTAATCAGCTTAGAAACATTTTTATTTAGATCTTTAGTCTCTTTTTATAATTTATTAGCTTAATAACTTGAAATTTAATAATGGAAACTAGGTGTAATTCCTTTTAAACAAACATAATCATCAAATCTTTAAATTTGTTTGAATAAAGAATGTATTTTGGTAAGTAATGTACTCAAATAACTTCATAAAATCAAATGTTTAATCTATTGAATACATAACAAATACCCAAAACATCAGTTTTAAGCTAAGCTATAGAATTTCTAGCAGACGCAGGTATTAAACATTCCCAGGAATGTGATTAATCCTATAAACTTACACACATTTCTGGTACAACACATGCAATAATCATTTTAAAAAATAAGCCTGGATGTAACATTTCCATGAAGTCGAATTCCTAAAAGGCATCATCCTCTTCCCGTTTACACCCTTAAAAATGTGGGAACAATGCCTGCTTCTAATTAAGAGCCGTGGAATCAACTGAAATTGGAAACCCAAATGGATTTATTAGGCATCCGAGTTAATTGACAAAGAAGGAAACGACAGAGAAAAGGTCAAAGGATCCGAACCGATCCGATCCGAAGGGAAGCCCCCAAAGAAGTTACAAAAATGAATTCGGGGCAGGGCAGGGGCAAGGGAATATACAATTTCTTTGCAATGGCCAGATGGTGATATTGTGGGAATAATTATAAACTCTTAGTCGGCTTCTACAAACAGGTGTGGGATAGAGGGAGGAGTTTCAAGAAGTCTATAAGGTTTCGGAAGATGAATAATCCGCTTCATCAGTAAGGCTTGCTTTCCCAGTGCAATATCAACCTAAATATATTCTAAAATTCAGTTTTAATTATATAAAAAACCTTGGTTATATTTTTGTTCAGTGCACGTTTGCATGTCAAGACGTTTCCTGCATTTCCTTGATCGTCATGGGAAGCTAAGCACCAAAAAACCATTATTAAAGAAAAAGAAAGAAAACGCCGAGTGGAGGAGAATCAACCCTAAGAAACAACAAGTGTTTGCGCTTCTCACATATTTAAACGAAACAGAAAATTCGCGTTATCTGCAATTTATCTGCAATCTCAACTGTTTCTTTGCGTGTTTGCCAGGTGCGATATAAATGTATATATTTCTCCTTCTTTTCAGATAGCAGCCCACTTTAGATAAACCTTAAATTCTTTCGAATTCAGCTAAAACACACACACTAAGTGGCCTTAAAACTGTGGCATTGCAACAATGCCAAGTTATTGCACATTTTTTGGCACTTGAACGGAAAACACAAGAAAATAATAATAGTGTACACAATTCGTTTTGTTTTCTTTTTTATTATTTCTTTTGCGCATTAATTCGAACCGTTAAAACAATTGCATTAAATATTTAAGCATTTAAGCAGCAAAAACAATAAACACAACAAGTACCGACGACAGCCAGCGGCTGCGACGTCCGACGTCGACGCATTTCGGAACCGAAGTGATGTGAGAAATGAAGTGGGAACACGCTCCCAAAAACAAAACAAACACACACACACACGGCAAGAGCCGGAGAGAAACAGCGATCGCAGGTGCACACTGCAAAAAAAAGTGAAGGGGGAACACTTTCTGTTTACCAACATTTGTGGCTTATTAGGTTTAGTTCGTGAAACGGCTCTTAAACTGAAGTACCTTCTGTTCAAAATATGTGGGATAGATAACAAAAAAAAACAAATTATAAAATATAATATATATATTAATAAAATAAATATTTAAAAAAAAATTATATAGAAATTTTCTTACATTCAAGAGCTTTAAAATATTTCTCTCTGTGTCATAGGAGAGAGTCTATTATAGCGCTCTCTCTCCCTATCTCTTCTCTGTCTCTCTCTGTTTGGTTCGCTCTTTTTGGCAAGTGCAGGGGCACCAGTGGCACTCAAACTGTTGGCAAATGACCACCGGCCAGGCCGGGCCAGGCCAGGGAGAGATAGCAACAACAAACACGGCGAGGAAGAACTTTGTCAAGCGGAACGCAAACTAAAATGCGCAAAAACAACAATAGCAAAAGCTACTACTAGAGTATATAAAAAAAAACTACAGGAAAAGGGGATGCAACTAGCAATTGCGACAGCAACAACAACCAGAAGAAGTTTCAAGTAGAAGCAGCAACAAGTGCAGTACAGTTTTCAACCAACGAATTTCCAATGCCCTACCTATATATTTTAAATTATATTTTAAATATAATATCGAAGCAAACTTACATTATTAAGATTCTAATTTAGTCTTTGGCTTTATTGAAATATTTCCTGTAAAAGTGTTTCAAGATCTTTTTTCAGTTTACCTAGCAATTGTTATATTTATATAGCAAGTATATTCAATAAATAATGATAAATACAATTTCAAAATGATTATTAAACCCAGTATACCCCCAGCAAAGTCGTCATCGTCGTCACCTTCCTGGGCGGCGATAAATGCAAATTTATGTGAGAGGAAAAACAAAAGACAAAGCCAAGGCAAGGCACCGAGGAGAAGGAATTGAGGCGACGCCAGGACGTCGCCGTCGCCAGGCATTGTTAGTCGCCGTTGATCTCCTCTTCAGGCAGTAATAATTCCTAGACTGCAACGATTGACGACGTCGGTGGTGACGACGCCTCATAATGAGGATGAGGTTGCCCGGGATGGTAATCATCGTCATTAACAGTTTCCTTTTCTTCCCTCCCCCCAGCCTCGTTATTCTGGGACCAAATTAATAAATAACAACAATAGAGCTTGGCCTTCGAGAGGTGGACTTGCAACGTTGTTGTTGCTGGTCATTTTCCATTGGAAAATTCTCGCGCCATGAAACCAAACGAACTGGAAAGCTTCCTTTTATTTTTTTGCACGAAGGAAAACGCCACAAACGTTGGCATAATTAATGAGAGAAACCAAACGGCAAAGCAAAAAATAAATAAAACAACAAACGAAATAAGTAAATACATAAATTGAATTTGTTGTTACAGTGCTGATTTCATTATAAACACTCAAATAGAAGTATAATAAATAATATTATAACATATTCTTAAGGAATATAAGTAATTAAAGAACCTTTGAAAGGCCTAACAAAGTTAATTTTTAAATAGGTATCATCACTATCGAGTCATTACTGTACACTCAGTTAACTTGTTAACTATTAATACGTTTTTCTTTCTTGGCCAAAGAGAAAGAGTGGCTCATCAAGTTCTGATTGCATTTAATTCGAATGAAAGCCGCTCAATCACTCAGGTGAGTCATCAATCAAGACGGAAGCCTAATTGAGCCGTTGAGTAGTGCCTACAATTCATCCTTTCTGTTGCAATTAAGTACGTACGTCTCTGACGAACGAATTACCATTGTTTTTGGCTTAAACTCTCCTCCAGTAACTCCACAACTGTAAGCAGCCAAAACTTCCGTTTGGCTTTAAACAAAAAAAAATAAAAACACAACCAAGAAAAGGCTTTGTCATCGGTTAAAATGCGAGCACACAAAACTAATGAGCAATAAGTCGGAGGGGGGAGCAGTGCGGGAAAAATACAGCCAATACACCGAAAGAATATTGGTTAAATTTTAAGCCAACACTAAATTTTATATTATATGTATAATTTGATATATATATTATATTTAATATTTAGTATTAGATATAGCTTAAATATATATATATGCAAAATATGTTATAAGCTTAACTTAAGTTAAGTTACACTTCAAATCGATATTTTAAAGTTAAAAGCGATGTTTTTCGATACATTAGAAAAGTTACGATAGTTTCCATATGATATTGACTTCGATATACATCTTCCTTTAATTCTTTTTATTCATTTGTTTTATATTTATTTTCCCTTTTATATATATAAAAAAAAAGACAAAATAAAATCCTTAAGCAATGGCTACTGATGAATGAATGAGTGGTTTTCTTCCCAAAAACAGCTGCATAATCTACTATTTAACAAGATCTTTGTGTGTGTCTACCTTTGGAATCAAAGTCTACGCTTATTTGGCTCTCTGTAGCCGAAAAGTTTGTGTGGTTTTCATTATAGAAAACTTCCCAGCTGTTGGTCTCGTTTTTTCCTCTCTTTTTTTTCACAGTTTAGCGTGGCCAAGTCAAAGTTGCTCGACTGGTCCATTGTCCCAGCATCTGTGTATTTAGTTATTGGAGTGTGTGTGTTAAAACAATAGACACAAACAAATAGATATCGAAAAAAAACAAACAGAAGTTAAGTTCGTTCACCATTTCACCCAATTTTTGATTTGTACTCCGTTCCGTTTCGTTTTCTTTTGCTGTTGCTTTTGGTTTTCAGTTGAGTTCTCTTGATTGAAATGTCGGTCACTAATTAGACAAACCAATGCGCTTCACTGACCTTGGGCTCCCTTTTCTAACTATGTTTTTTTTTTGCATTAAAAAAATCTTTTTTTAAAGTTTTTTTTAGCAACCTTACATCAAATACACTGGCGCCATCTAGCGGTTGACCACAATTGACTATAGCGACCTCTATGGGAAATATTCATAAAAGACATACACTTTTTTGCACATATTTTGTATATTCGAGAAAAAAATGGAACTTCCTAATTGATTATAAAGAACAATTAATAAGTAGTAGAAAACTATGTTGTTTTTTTAGTTCTTTGTTAGATATTTTATAGATATTCCGTAAATAAATGACGATCCAAGTTTTTGTAACATTTTAACAGCGCCATCTATACATTTGACAATTGAACTACAAGAAAATACAACGGCCGCTGCAGATTTATGGCGTGCTAGTAAAAGGTCTACATCAGTGTGTAAAATACAAGTAAGTAGAAGATATCTACATACACTGTACTTTGCTTGTTTAATTTCTTTAATTACAAAGAAAATTAACAAATAATATTATGGAATTCAACAAAAAAAATATATAAAATACCATTTTATTTTAAAATATATATTTTTGCCTCGTTAAAATCATTTGCTTTAACTTTTCATGGTTTTTTTATGGTATTTTTGTTATTTTCCTGGCATTGTTGAGACTTTAACTCAATTTATTAGTTCTTGCCGCATTTGCTTGGTTTCCCATTAACCCCAAATATTTGTTTTCCTCCATTTTGGATTATTTTTTGGGGTAGTTTTTAGCCTGCTTGCAACAGGCATCGCATCGATTGCCTTCGACTGAGATAAGATACGAAACGATCTGATACGATCTACATACAAGCCTCTTCTTCTATATATATCCTCTGAATATCATATATATACTTTGTAGACTGGAATCTCGGCATTCAACTTGCGACTCACTGCACCCATGGCATGTGTCAGCTCGGTGCCTGCATTTCATTTGTCAGCTGGAAAAAGGCCCGTCCAACTGGGTCATCATCACACACGGCACATACCTGTTAATGCCCCGCCTCCACCTCTTTCCATTTTTTTCAATTAACTAGCTGTTATCTTACCTGCAAGTAAACAGAATGGAAAAGAAAAATTAGTTTTCGATTATTCCTATTTGGGGTAGGCGAGCACACATAAATGGAACAAAGATAAAGCAAATGTAGAACAGTTTAAATGATAAGTGAGTGCCCTAAAAACCATGAGAATAGAATTATTTAGAGGTAAGTCAGGTCTTAAATAAAGTTATAAATAATTAAGAGACATAATTTATAGGAAAAAACTGGTTCAATGGCATTGCTTTTATAATTTATACATATTATAATCTAGGCATTAAGTTTGTTTTAATTTCTTTTCAACAGTTAGCTCAAACGTTGCTTAAATTAATTATAATTAATATCGTATATGCTTTACCTTTATTAAACATAAATTCGGAGTTAATTTTATTGATTTATTTTTGGAATAAAGTTAGGTTTTATTTAAACACATTTATTTAAAAATACGACAGTTTTAATTACACGTTTCGAGGGATATTAGTCGTGGTTCGCTCCCCATTTTTCTCACCTCCCACACACAATATTTTCCCCCTCTTGATTTTCCACTATTTTCCTCTTCTGCCTGTTGCTCCCGCCACGTCTCATTTCATTTGACACTCTCTGAATCTCGGGATCTCTTGAGCCATTTGTGGGGCTTCCTCCTCCTCCTCCTCCCCCAACACCCACTACTACTGCCACTAAGTGGATTTGCTATCGCTGCGTGCGCTTTATTTCCCATTTTATTAGCCACCGTGCACCAGTTGGCCGATGCCGTCTCGTGCTTCGTTACATTTTCATGCAACAAGCAACAGACGACAGCAAACAGCAACAACAACAACAACAACAACGACAAAAAAGGCAACAAAAAAAAGAAAGAAAATATGGGGAGGGAAACTGTAGGGACGCAAAAGAAAAATGTTTTTCTAATGTCAAAGACACGATCAATTACAAGCGGCTTATAGTCGGCGGCTCGTGACTCGCTCTTGTTGTTGCGGTTACTGTTGTACAGTAAGGATAGCCTACGTGATATATCAAAAAATAAGATACAGAATAATATATTTTCAAGCCATTTTAATTGTGGTATCACAATTTAATTTAAAAGTCAAAAAAGCTTTCCTAAATATAAATAAAAAGACCAAATGGTATTAAAAATATTAGTTTTCTAATAATAAAGAGCCTTTTCCTTTATTTTCTTTCCCATTTCTTAATCTTAGCAACTGTAGAACTCATAGAAGTTCCACTGTGCGTGGACATTGTTGTGTGCTTTCTGTTGTTGTCGTGTGGTTCGAGGTGGGGCCCAGGTGGGGCCCAGGTGGGGGATATCTTTGGGTAGCCGCACTCGAGTCGCACTTTGATTTGACACGCAGTGAGCGCGGGAGACGTGAGCGGAATTGCAGCGTAGGAGATTCAAGAGGGGGAAGCCGCCCGAGGGACCCAGAAGTAGGACCAAAACTAAGTCGAACCCGAGACAAACCCCTTTTTTGAGCGACGGACGGCTGACATTTATTTATGCATCTGCTTGCTCTGAATTTTAAAATATGTGAGACAAGCCAGACAAGGATCTTCCTGGCATGCGAAGGAGACCCAATGGCAAAGGCAAACACATCATTTACCTAATGGATGCGATGTGGTGTCAATGGGGAATGTGAGCGGGCTAATTCTGGGAAATGCCATGGAAATTAAGTAATAGAAAAGCGATGTAATCTGAATACGGAATACAAAAGCTATTTGAAATCTTGGCATTCAGTATTGGTAAGGAGTGGCAATGATTTAGAGGGTTTGGTTTGATTTTTCACTGTCACTGTAACTGTGATTTCAGCTTTAAAGGTTTGCATTCTTAAAGGAAATTGTAAACAATATTAAAAGCATACTTCATCGCCTTATAATCCCCTAAAAACACACTCATTTCAAAGCAATTTATTCCATTCTTGTGGCATGCCAACAAAAATCCTATTAGCAATGTGATCTAGTGAATCATCATTATTTTTCCCATTTAGAGCACTTATCTTGTTTTTTTTTTATTTCTTCTTCAAGTCATTTAGCGCCAACGGAACAGATTGAAGTGAAGAAAAAACAAGCAGCTGACCCAGAGACAACGAAAGGAGATATATATTTGTAGGTAAGTATATATAGCAAATACAAGACACGCTTCCAATTGTAATTATCTAAGCGGCTTGGCTTGGGTCACCTCTTCTTTATTTGTAAGAAAGAAAAAAAACGAAGACAAAACCAAGACAACAAAAATAAACCAATCGGATATTGCGCAAGCTTTAAATTGTTGTTTTCGTTTGTGAACTGTCGTCTTTATTTTTTTATTTTGTCTATTTTTTAATGTGTGTGAATTTCCGCAATGCCATCGGGGCCATCAACAAGTTAAAAGGTGGAACAGACCCGGCGATGAAAGAAACTGGCGAAGGGGTCAAAAAGGGGAGGCACATGGGCGGCTAAAGGGTCAAAGTTCATAACAAAAAAACACACACACACACACAAACAAGAAGTTATGCAAAAGCCAAGAAAGAAAGAGAGGGCTCCGAGTGAAAGTGAGACAGCAACTGGTTGGGGAAGAAGACAAGACAAAGATATAGCGACGGAGAAACGACGGAAACGCATTTATTGCGTTTGCTTTTCAAGGCAAACCAGCTGGAGATAAAAGCTGCAGATGTAGCTGCAACTTCACTCAATCAATCAATCAATCATCCAATCAATCAGGCTCCCTTATTGCTGTGTGGGCTCTCTTTTGTAACCGCAAAGGAAAAGCGAAGACAATAAGTGCCGAGAAAAGTTATCACCGTTGCAGCATAACAAAATCTTGGCTGGCTTTTCATATTTTCCTTAGTTATGTTTTAAACAATTAACAAAATAATTTACATGTGATGAGGGGAAAAAAGAATAGTACAAAAAACATTAATAAACATAAATACAAACAAGTGTTTAAGTTAAATCAGTCAGCTAAATTAGTAATGATGAGGTTTCTTTACCAAAAAATCAGCTACTTAACTTCAGACAAGATATTTGCATGATTTTGTCATAATAATAGCTTCTTGAATAAAAACAGCAATAAAACTCATCTTAAAATCTAAAATGTAATACTTGGAACGTATAAAATTATTGAATATATTTAAAAACAATTTATTTCAACTCCTAAGGAGTGCTTACTGTAATATTTGGTAACTGGATTCCACTTTGGGGCTTGTCTTCCGACTGTTCTTATTATCATCATTCTCTACTTCTTGACGAACGAACAAAAGCAACGATCGAGAGGAGAAATGCAAGATGAAGAAAGGCTTCTTCTTATTTTTATTTCTGGGGTATCCAAAAACCATATAATTTATTGTTTGCGGAATTGAAAAAAGATACGGCAACGACGACGACGACGCACAAAGGAAAGGAGTAAGCCGAGATTTACATTTATGTGTGTCGCATGACACAGAACGGCGTTATACAGTGAAAAGCAGCGACAAGTTTGTGTGAAATTATGAAACTGAAAAGCATTCACATCTTTACGTTTATTTATGTTTATTTTTATTTCAAAGAAATATTAATAATAATAAATAGTGGTTGGATCAGTCAGATTGGCACTGATGACGGGGAAACTTCGTGCCAAGATCTTTTTGCGTTTTTAATAGTCGCTTCTGGATTTATGTGGACTCGGTCCAAGCCTCATCTAGCCAATAAATGGTCGCAAAAAAACCCACTGTCCACCGTAATGTGTCTACTGTAATGGCGTAGAAAGCGTTAAATGAAAGCTTCCTTTTTTTTGCAGCCACAAAGCAGACACAAGACAAAGGCCAACAGACAAAAGGATCGCAATTTCATGCTAAATGCCACTTAAATACGTACTTCAAATAGAACAACAAACAGAAGACCCCTTTCTACTATACTATGAGAGTGTACGGATGAGTATATTATTTCCCGCCACTCCCTCTGGCCTGCCTCTCCCTATCTTGCCCTTAAAGAGAGATACCTGCATTGTAATGGCTGAGAGAACTCCGTCTCAGGTCAAACAATACGGAATTCCAGGAAATTCACCGAATGACAGGCGACAAAAACATTAAAATGAAATTAGAAGAGAAATTTATGGGCTTGGTTCCTGTGCCCATGCCTGTGAATCGTAAACATTAAAATGTTACTTTATTAGCTTGACTGGGAGCATACATAAACTCTTATAGGAATTTGATTTTATTTCCTGACCGAGCCAGGCGGACAGCCCTGAACCGACGCAACCCTGTTCAAAAGTTCACATTACTTCATAAGACAACACAAAAATTTCAACACAAATAACAATTATCATCAAGAAACAACACCGCCGCCGAAAACAAAATAAAACAAAAAATATGAAATCCACAAAAACTATAAACTATGAATATTATAATGCACAAAGCCAACTATAAAGTGATGACAAATATTTTTAATGCTTCTTTTTTTTGTTTGTTTTTAGGTTACAGAAGAAACCAAAACTCATTTCTATATAGAAATTAATTTTACTTTTTTCTGGTGTTTGTTTTTATTGTTCATGGAAGTGAAATGAAAGAAATGCCCAAAAATGCTCACAAGAGGGGAGGCCAAGCTCTTGGCTCTGCATTCCCAAGAAATAAATGGAAAGTGTTTGGGTGACACGACTCCGGTTGGCCCATAAATAATGTCCAATGGAAAGTAAGAAAAATTGTTGACAACAACACACAGAAAAGCACAACTTAGCGGAAGGTTTTTATTTAAAATAATTTAATTTATAATAAATAAAACAGCTTGGGTAAATTATTAATGTTCTTGAATCAATTTCATGTAAACTAACATTGATTTTTAGTTTTTCCCGAAGTTCACCAGTCAATCATTCTGTTTTATGTTTATTTTTTAATTAATAAACGCTAGCAAGAATTTGTTTCTTTATCCCTTATTTATTTTTCTGCGATTCAAAAATTCAAGGCGTGCAAAAATAGTGGCTTTTTTTTGTATTTTGTTGTGGCTCTTATTGCTGCTAAGCAATTTCAAGGCCAGACCAAAGTTGTTGTTGCTTTTGTGGCATGTGGGTGCATTATACACATACACAGGCACACGCGCGCGCACCCATATTTTTGTATGTAGATAGCCCTGCTCAATTGGAACGACTTTTTGGCTCTCTTCTCGTTCGCCATTTGCCTGCCGCCGCCAGCCCCGAGTTTGTCGCCTCAGTCTTTTGTTTGCGCGCAAAAAGAGAGCGGCGAGCGCGAAACAACCAAGTGAGCAAATGAGCAAGTGAGCAAAGCGCGAGAGCGAGGCATGCAAAAGAGCGGTGCTTCGCTCTCGCTAGGCATTGAGAGCATCGCCCCCGCTAAAAATACAGTGCAGCCTTCAATATGTACCACCAGCAAGTTGTCATTATTAAATATATAAATAATGTTACTTATAGTAAGCACTCGATAAGAACTAAGCTAACTAAAAGGTCTAAATATATGAAAATAAAATATTATTTATATAAATTGAAGAAGAAGCATGGTAGCTCATATTTACTGTATTCTAATTATTAAAACGCGCTGCTGGGAAGGCGGCAGAAAATGCGCAATTTCGCATAGGCGAGCCATAATTGCGGGGGCCTTCGGCAAAAGAGGGGGATTATCTATCGCCGAATGCCTTTTGCGGTGCGATTCTCTTCGCCTTCTTGCCCATTTATTCATTTTACTTAATTCATTCAAGCTTTATGCACGTGCAGCGCCTACGAAAAGCGATCTGGTCGCGAAATAAAGTCAAGACTGAAGAGCCACACCAGCTCCCCGGCTTTTTATGTTTTTTTTTTTTTGTTGTTTTCTTCCTTACAATCTTTTGCAATGGCCTTCATCAGCATTCTTTGGCTCCACTTCTCTGTCTCTCTCTCTGTAGCTCTTAAGCGAGAGATGATTCATTTATAAATGTTTCACGTCGCTGTTTTTTTAGAGGAAACACCTGGATAAATACAAATAGGAAAAAAAGCCAGACAGCTAGATTTTATTTAGGGGAAATGTGACTCATTTCGGGAAGCTGACACATGAAAAACACCTTTACAGCTGTGTGATACAATTTCAGGAAATGCCAGTATTGGAAAATCAATTAATTTAATTTAATATACCTACACCTATACCTACCTGTATCTGGTGTAATTTAAAATGTTCATAAAGTGTCTTGCATTTATTCCCAACTGATCTGTCTAGCATTTCACAACGACAACTATTTGTTGTTGTTTTTATACTTAATGCAAACAAAGGCTGCTTGAAATTAATGGCTTGCTTTATTTGTTTCGATTTTGGTTGCTAGTATAAGTATCGGCTTTCATTGGCCGCCTAACTGACCTAACCCAAAAAAAAGTAAGCAGAGAATTTAAAGCTTATTGCCTTTTTTGAACTCAATAACAGTTGGCTGCTGCCAATTCCACCGACATTCCTCCAAGCCGAACGTTTTTTGCCTTTTGCCTCATCGAAAGAAAAATGTGTTTCTTGTTTTATTTTTGTTTTTCGTCGATTTCTACTGCCTGCTGATTTTTGCTTTTATCACCGAAACGTGAACGACGTTCTGCCCCGAGTCTTACGTTTCTTTATATTTGTGGTTATTACACAAATTGAAAATGAAGTAAAAACGTTAAAAACAAACAAACATGAAGCGTTTACCAAACAGGGATTTACCCTTTTTCGTGGCTTGAAATATAAATGTTATTTCAAGAATTTATAACATTTTTAAGGCAATGATAAATATGCTTTAAGGTCAAATTTTGTTTCAAAATAAACCAATAACTGAGAACTTATGTCTCCTGTGTTAAAAAAAAAAAAGATAATGTATATCAATTGGCAATATTTGCGTTTCAGGTCTTTGAACCAAGATACCTTCTCCTCTGACCAGTGTAATAAAGGATTGAGAAATGCAACAGCGGCTTGGGTTTGGGTTTGGGCCTGGGTTTTCGGTTACCGTGCTGCTGGCTGGGAATTCAGCGGAATTAAAGCAAATGGAATGGAAGAACCCGGGGGAATGAAGTGCTAAAGCTGACCGACCAACCAAACAACCGTTTTGCGAACGAGTATGAGTGTGTACTTTATGACGATGAATGACTGGCGATGGCATCGATGTGGATATGGATATGGATGTGGGCATGAGCATGGGTACGGGTACGGGTACGGGTGTGTTGACCCAAGTCAACCCTTTTGGCAAACAGTCGCCAAAAAAAAAAAACATGAAAATATATATACATAAATGCTACATTCCGATACGTGCCTATATATACCAAGCATGTACGATCGGCATCGGTTGAACCACACCACAGACATGCCATATATACTACACACGGAAATACACAAGTCAGTTCCCTATAATATTGTTTAAAACAAACAAAAATTAACATTTTGGAGATCAATGGGTTTAGCTTTAAGGTTTGCAAATATTTGTGTATCATTCTGTGCACTATAGAAGGGGGTTAGTTTATGGAAAATCAAGTCAATTATCATATGGGTTTGTAGGTTTTAAAATAAGTTTTCTTTTTATTTTATTTATAAAGTCAAAGTATGGAGCTGCTGACTTTCTTAATCTACATTTTGACTATTAGTTTTGTTATCTCTTCCTACTTCTTTTTATATATATAGACACAGACATTTTTATCAGTGTTTTGTTTTTTTTTTTTTTGTAGGAGAGGGAGATAATGTGGAAGGTGGAGAGACCGTGCCTATTTGGCGCTTACTCATTACCCGAAAACGTCACGTTGTTGCACAGAGAATGCTTTTGTGCAGCACACATGCAGTAAGGCGGTACGGCGGAGCTGCCACGCCCACCGACTAGCTGCAGATCGTCGTTGCATTGTTAACCGTTGTCGGTTTATTTGTTTTCGATTCTTTTCATTGTTTATTTTTTGTATTTTCTAGATGACAAAAAGCAAACAAAACTAGTTTCAACAAAAAAGACCAATTAAAAAATGAAATAAACAACAAATTAAATGTGCCATGTGTTTTGGAGCGAACGAGTGAGTTTGGGAAGCGATTTCATTGAAAAGATTAGGCGGCATCATCATCATCAGCACGGAACAGGAACCACTTAGGGTGAATATTAATAATAAAATTAATAATAAGGTTTGACAACAGTTTTTCCTTCCAAATAGGGGAAAAGTAAGGCTTTAAGTTAATTGAATTAAATTAGAGTGTATGAAATCTAATGAAGTGTATCCTTCTAAAGAAATTCCCAACCATTTGATACAGATTTATTCATTAATTCATTATAAATTCAATATAAATGTATTCTTATCAGTTGTATTACCATAAATCGCCGTCAAAAACATATCTCTGAGTAAAATATCTTCTTGTAATCCCCATTCAATAGAAAGACCTCCAAATATCGGTATTAGCTTGAACTTGAACTATGCTATTTGGTAACTCTGCACTTGACCCTTGGGTTCCCCTTCAATGGAGCTTGTCGACACAAGCACCCACACTTGCCACGCCCCCTTGCTTGCCACCTCAACCTATTTTAGAGCCACCTTGGCTAGCTAACCAAGCATGAATATGAAGTACACAGGGCTCCCACCTTGAACTCGCATTGCTATTCATTATAAGGCCAAAAAGTTAATGAGTGCAGTGGGTGGCTCGGAAGGTGTGTTCTTGTGTTACCCTGCTCATAAAATTGTCAAAAAGCAATATTAACAAATTAATTTGCTTTGCGTTATTGTTGTTAATGGCAACCAAACATTGCAACTCAAATAGCAGCTGCTGTCAGGCGGCATGCGGCATGCGGCAGGCGGTAGGGCACTCCCCTCAATTGCTTTTAACCCTCGGATCCTGAAATGCATCCCGAACTGAATACGTTACTGACACTATATGAACACGGAAGCAAAATTGAACCAAACCCAGCCGAATAACAAAAAGAACCACCCAATAAACCCGGTGTCGGGGGCGACAGGGACTGGTGTTGTGCACACACACGTGCGTGACCAAAAAAAATAGATACTCAATTAGTGTGGCAATAAAATGTTTGTAATTCTAGACGAGATAACGAAGTGCACTTTGGGCTGGAATTGAACCCTGGTGCAAGCCGTAATGGGGCTAAACATGAAAGTTGAATCTAATGGAGGCCAAGACTTGTGCTCTGCTATTAATTTAATTAACAAATTGCCAGCAAAATGCAGTTTTTTTTGGCTGATATCTTGAAAAATAATTAATATATTATTATTACCATAACTATTTAATTTCTGCATTTAATTCTAAGCACAGGTCCACCCACATAGAGCCGGAAAAGTGCTAAGAACGAGGGGAAATCGAGAAATGCAGGGACAAATTGCATAGAGAATGCAAGCAAACAATCGTGGCATCGTGCCAGGCATGCAAATGGTAGTTAAATATGTTTGTGCCCCTTCTTTGTACATATACGTACATATTATTCATGCTTCTCCCCTTTACATTCTCGTACAGCCAACTTTTGCAACACACGAAACGACGATATCGAAAGCAATTTGAAGTTTTATATCCATAATGGGGGAAAAAACAATTTACCCAGAAAAAAAACGTATGGAAAGAGAAAAAGAATGCAGCAATATACCAATAAATACAGTGAGATATTGAAATAAATTGTTAGTATTAGACATAAAGTGTTACTTCTTTCCAACAATGAATCGGCAAGTAAGGATAAATAAACTCGAAGATATCACAACAATTGGCGAGCTTCTGAATATCAGGCAACGCAAAACGTATTTCATTAATTGATATATAAGTCTTTTTTTTAATGATCCGAATGAAACCAGATCTATTGGATTCACAAGAACCTTCTCTACTCTGCAATCGAACCCTTTTTCAGCGTTCTTTATTTTTTTTTCTTGGAAAACCAACTGCCAGGGGGCATACAACATTCCATATCCAATCGATCGATCGTTCGTTCGATCGCTGCAGTTTATAGAATATAATTAATCGTAGGGCCGTAGGCGAACCGAACGCAAGTGGGTGTCACTTGAAATTATTTTCAATTTCGATCAGGCAGCTCAGCCTAGTAGTGAAGCTAGAAATAAAATGAAACGAGGAGGAGAAACGATAATTCAATTGAATTTCTCGCTCCTAATTTGGCAGTAGCGTGGTGGCCAAGTGAATCAGCCCACAATGCACTGCAATAATAATATCTATGGCAATGTGTACAACAATATAGAAAATGACGCAGTAAACTGCTATTTTTGTTGTTGTTGTTGTATTTTATTTTTGCTGTATTTAGTTATATCTGTATATGTATACACACACAATGGGAATATATACAGACGACGTGTAATCAGGTTGTTGTCATGGAAACCGACAAAACAGAAACTATTATAGGCTGCAGTCAAGTCACAACCCCCAAGAGTAGTCGGGTTTTCAGAGTTTGAGTTTGAGTTTGTGTTGCCCGAGAGTTCGAGCGAGTATATATAATATATATATATATATATGTACATATAGTACAGTGCTACCTGACGCCCGCTGACAGGCGAGGTACGTGGTCGTGGTCTTGGTCGGGGGCCTGCTATCGTTAAAGACCTCTCTCAGGCATTCCATTAAGAGTCCAGTCTAGAATTTTGATTGCTGTTGCTTGATTTAGGCAGTGCAACTTCGTCAACACAAATTAGCATATATAATTGCCACGGCGAGCTACATAACTTGATTGAAATACTTTTAGGGACTATATATAGAAGCTACAGCTCTAAACATCAAATAACTTTTCCGTAAATTCTTCACATATTTGGTGCATTATTGGCTTTTCATATTTTGCGGCAATGCCTTAAGTTTTCCATCTATTAACAATTGATTTTCACTCTCTCATGCAGCGCTTTCGCAACTATCCTTCAGTTTGGCATTCGTCGAGGTAAAATAATAGGAAATGCAGATGTTAAAAAAGAGATTAGTTCAAAGGGGGCGAAGGTATGAGGTGAGTGGTGTGCGTTTGTGGTAGGTCCAGCTTATGTTTTTTTCGGTTTCATGGAATCATAATTGGCTTGCGTTTTCTCGTTTTTCCTTTTCAACGACAACAGCTGCAAATATTTGTATCTTTATATCTCTGTTGTTCAAGGGGAAGAGAATTAAAAGATCGCGGGTGGCAAGCCAAAATATACAAATAAAAGAAAGTACCAAAATATATAACTTGTATCCGTATTTGCAAAATATTTAATATATTTCTTATGGAAGAATATACAAATTATATAAATCATATTTTATTATATTTATTCTCTAGCTAATTCGAAGCATTCTTGACCTCATTCTCCCTTAATAATAAAGCCAACATTTAAGCCAGGAATTCTATCGAAACTCCGTGGAGACCATAAAATCCGCTCAAGGTGTTTGACGCTTGGCTTTATCGATTATTTGCCATTGTCAAAGCTTTGACACCAACATTCCACCAAATCCCAATGCTTTTGCAATCTCTAGACACAGTCATGGTGTTCTACCATGTTTTCATTGTAATTATTGACTTAAACCAATTAGAGCGCACTTAAAAATACGTTAACAATTAGCGTTGCGAGTAGAAAAATCCAAAAATTTTAGCCGCAAAAGAAAGATTGAGAGACTGAGAGCGAGAGCGAAGCAAGAATGCGAGCGAGGAGGAAATATGTAGAGAGAAGCAAGCTGGATATTTCTTTTTATGACTAAATAATTTACAAATTGTGCAAAACTGGTTTCACCGTCTGAGTTTTTCAGCCGCCGCGCTTTGCTTGTTGTTGCCAACTTAATGCCAAGAATTCAGCAACAGCGAGAAGAAAAATGCTCAATGAATTTTTTTGTTCAACGCGGCTTTGATTTTGTTTTTTTTTTTCTTAACATTTTACACCATATCTCTCCGGTTTCCCAGGCGAAATATAAATAAACAAATGAGTTGGCAAGGGGGGGTAAAGTTCGTACCATTCACTCTCCATAATTTTTAGCTTTGTTTGATAAGACGTAACGCCCACTAAAGCCGGACTTGAACAAAGAAATCGAAGCCAAAGCGGGTATGGTATGACTTTTTACCATGAAACCGAACGTAAAGCTATTTCTTTATGGGAATAATGTGAATTGCCAGATGGATCAAGTTCCTATATTTTAGCACCTAGAACCATTCAAGCTTTTGGCAGTGCCACATTAATACCCACAGGTTATTTAGATATCTTTGTAATCGTATCCAGCTAGAATGAAATATGTTTCAAGTTACTCGAGTTCATTAAGAACTTTCCCTGTATATACGGTCTGTATTTACAGATACTGACCAAACTTCAACAAAGGAAGTTAACACCAAATGCGAGTTCTTAATTTTTTTTTTTTGCCACATGAGAATCAAGTTCTCGGAATAGGGCGGGTTCCGAAAAAAAGCCAACGAGTTCAGGTGTGCCACCGCGCACAGCACTTGTAAACAAACAAGTCTTTATGTTTATTTTTTTTTTTCGTTTTTCTTGTAATATTTTGCAGCTGTTTGTAGGCTTGCAAAGTTTTAACTTAATACATTTTACGGCTCTCGAGTTTCTGCGGAACTTTAGTGTTTTGCAAAGATAATAATTTACTGGATAAATAATTTACATATTTTATTGTTTAATGCTTTTTAGTTTAGTCTCTTTATATACAATATGATTGTATTCAGTTTAATAACTCCCTATACCAAAAATCCGCTCAATTCCTCCGAAAGAAACCCAGTTACTAGGGAACTTTTTCGCTGAAATGTCATTTGCCAAATATTTCAATGTTATAAGTACATTTATCTTCAAATTGCACTAGGTCACTTGGTAACAGACTATTTTTCCACTTCTTATTCCTATTCGCCGTCGAAGCGAAAAGCAAATCTGCAAAAAAAAAACTGAAAAACAAAGCACAGCTGCAAATGTAATCGGAATCGTGGAAATATATATGCAAATATTATTTTATTTCATTTGCCTGAAGTATTTGAAGTGCAGCCAGACATTGGATTTTGCTGATCTTGCAAAAATACACTTGAGGAAAGAACAATAGAAGTGCAATCATGGGGAAGTATTTTAAAATAAAGTAAATACATTGAGGAGATGCAACTTATTTCCTTCTAGAATTATCCCCAAAAGAAGTATATATGGTATGTTGTATTTAGCCAATTTCTTGGCCATAATTGCATTCGCCTTAAATTGCATATTTAGCAAGTTGGATTGGCTGGTGTCTTCGTTTCGGGGGTTTGGGGCCTGGAATCGACCCGGCGCACGTGATCGCGAAATGGAAAGCGTCTTATCTGGTCGCTTCTTACCCCTCTGATCTGTTTTTTTACCTTTTTTTTGCATTTAATTGCATCTGGCACAGTTTCGGCTTTTGGCCAGACAATGAAAGCAAACGAAAATTCACACACGTTGCAACAGATCAGGCAACAAACAGGGCCCCCTCTACGATATTCACGGGCCGCGATCTCCTCTCGGGCTCTCGGGACCCCAAAAGCCACACCGGAAATCCAAAAGCAACTGTGCAATTTTTTCAGGTGAGAGGCGACAGACAGCTGTTTCGGTTTGGGAAAACTCCTCCTAATTAGCGAAAAATTTCCTTTAAAAACTGCAATAAGCAAATGATAGCTGGCCCACTTGATTAACTATTATTTTTAATATTTAAATATTACCTATGTATATTATTAGCTATGTTCCCAGTTTATTAAATCAATTTAGTGGGAATTTTTCATGCTTTTCGAATTAATTTTCAAATTCTGATAGGAAGTTCCAATTTCCCAAGGCGCTCTATAATCTACATAATGACTTAATCGCCCCAGAAAACACACACAACTCATAATCATTACAAAAAAAAAAAGAAATACATAATAGAAAATTCCCCTTGCAACGAAATTGATTTCGAATTAGAATTCTTCCCGGAAAAATCTCTGGAAGTCGGTGGAACCTTTGTCTTCCCTTTTTGATTAATTATACAGGGGAGAGGAGCCCGACCCCAACGAATTTCTGATGTTATTTCTGATTAATTAAGGTCTCTCTGTAAAGTGCATTTCTCGCTTTTCTCCCCTTTATTATTATTTTTTTTTTTTGGTTACCTGTCGCCCTCTATTTGTCTCTTCCCCCCTTTCTCTACAAAAAAATCGGGTTCAAGCGAGTTCAAAAAGAAATAAAAATGTTCTTCTGATTCTTGGCTGACTTTTATTATAATTCTTCAAGTCTTCTTGAGGTTTCTTCTTTCTTCTTCGATTTGTTTCTGGTTGTTATCATCTTCCGATGGTTGTTTTCTTTTTCCCCCTGTAATTGTATACTCTTTTTTAACCTTTTTTGTTTATTATATTTTAAAGAGTCAATAAGTACAGCTTGACAATTTCTCATAACATTTTTGTGTATTTATGTTTACAGAATGATGGGTTCAACCTGAACGCTGTTATGCGCACAAACTGTGCTGTTATGAGCATGTTCTAGTTTACAGGGTATACAGGTTTCGGTTCTTACATTCGATTATTCTTTTTTTTTGTGACTTTGGCTTATCATTATTCAAATATTTTACCTAGACACACACACATGTGTGTGTCTGTTTTCCCTCATCTCTGCTTTATCTGTATCCCCCGCCCTGTTCCCTTTCCCCTATGCCCCCCTTCCCAGTCAACCGATAAGCGCCGCTGAAGAACCTTTTTTCCGTTTAATTCTGGGTTTTCGGGTCTTCTTTTTTTTAGGTTTTTTCCTGTGTAATTACATCACTCTCAAGTGCAGCATTTCCGCCCTTGAGACGAATTGTTTACGGAACTGCCTGAGAAATGACTGAGTTCATTTTTTTTTTTTATTCTGCCGCTTTTGGTGGATATTCACTTTGGGATCTGTTCTCAAGACATGGGGGGAAGAATGTTTCAAAGAAACTAAATAAATGTTACTAAAAATTACCAAGGAATTGTTTTAAATGGTACAAGTTGTAATAACAAATTTATGTCCTTAAAAACAGTTTTTTAATATAAAAAAACCTACTTTTTTGTTTTAAATTGAAGCAAATTTATCTTGTTGGATCCCAGGGGACTTTTCTTACCTTTCCTGCCGCCTTTATATAGCGTCGCGTTGCCTCCTTGACCAAATCGCTGACCAAGAGGTCGCCGGAACCGCAGGGAACCAGAATGCGAACTTCGCCAAAACACACGGTGACCTTCATTGTTGTTTATCCTTAATTTGTATTTTTAATGGATGGAATTACTTGAAATTTTGTTAACGATTTATCGCTGCAATGCACTTTCTATTTTCCACATAACATAACACACGCGATTAATTTATATTACGTTTATTGCTTGATTTTTCGAAATTTTCAATTTTTTCTACTATTTTCCAGCTATTTTTTTTATGCTCGCCTGCCTACAGCAGTGTGCTGCTGCTGTTGTTGTTGTTGTTGCGACCGCAACATGATGATGCATCTCCGCTGCTGCTTCTTTCGCTCCCTCTCTCTTTGCGTGCGTGTGTGTGTGTTTTTTTTTTAGTTTTCTGTTAGGCAGCTGCATCCAAAGTTGGTCTAGGGTGGTGGTGGCATGAGTGCGAGCAGGATGGCTGCGTGCCTGCGGAAAGGATCACCGCACTTGACAGCTGTACGTATGCCGAGCTCTTGCTATCTCCCTCTGGCGCACTAGCGCTCTAGTATGTGTGCTGCTCTCTTGAGCTCTCTCTGTAAAATTCCAGGATGCCTCTTATTTCGTAACTCTCTTGATCGGTTTTTCCTTTTTATTTATTCTGCGCTTTGCTATCTAGTTTTACTTTTTTTTCTTTGTTTTTAGCATATTTCACCGTTTTTCGTCGCCGCGTTGTTATTGTTTTTGTTTGTGTTTGTGTGATTCATACACGCGCGCTCACAAAAACAAAAAACGAGTTACAACAACGCGAAAAAAAGGTAACAACAACAGCTAAGATCAGCGGAAACGTCGTAACAAAAGGAAAAACGAAATGCCAAACTCACAATATGCAAAACATTATTTATTTGGCGTATTTTTATTCAGCTGAATGTCTGAATTTTTTCTTCTGTGGCCTCCTTCTCGTATTTGTTTTGATCCTACCAACAAATCGGCATATATTTATACGGTTGTACGATCATTTTTTCATCGTTGCTTTAGTCGTGTTCTTCGTGTCGGTTATCTCTTTCGTTTGCTTTCTGATCGAGTCGCTCTTTCTTAACACTTCCTATATTAATATCTGCACTTATTCGCCGTCTTCGTAGTTGGCAGTTACGCGTTAAGTAACGTATTATTTGAACTTAAAAAAAATAAACAAAAATTTCCCGCACGTCAAACATCGCGCTGCGAAATTTTTTTTCGATTAGATTGAATTCACTAGAGGTGGAGGAAGATCGATGTCTACATCGATATTTTGAAAACATCGCTAACATCGATGTTTGGCAGGCAGTCGAGTGAATGTTCCATCACTATAAATGTTCCACAAATGGATTTTACATACTCTCTCTAATTTTTACCTACCGCTTTGGAATTCGACACCTTTTTGACATAGAACGTGTAGATTAACAAGTCATCGTCATACAAAAACTAATTCGTCATACAAGGATTAATTTCCATCCGCTTCTTCGTTTTCTTCTTTACTATTTCAAACATTATCAACAATGTAAACAACATGACGCTTTTGGTTTTGATAATTATGTATTATTTTAAAAACTAAATAGCGTACATAAATAGTATAGAAATACTCTGAATTCTTAAACTTTTATCAATTTATAATTGTATCAACAATGTATATACTGCGGAATATTGGGTATTGTTAAACAATTTTATTCCAAACATTATGCACATTGATAATATTTCTTTATCCCTAAAAAACCATAATTAAAAGTATAATAAATACAATTGTTTTTGTAAACATCTTAAATGTATTTCAAAAATTAATCCATCTAACAAATGTATCTAGAATATTATCTACATACATAAATTTCATGGATACACCGCCTATCTGTAAAGAATATGCTATTTCATACTGAAAGGTAAAATCGACGGGCCCTTTAACAGATAACAAATTGAATAATAAAGGCAATAGAAAATAAATAAAAAAAATAAACGAACACATAAAACCTTTTATGTAGTGGAGATTTCAATTGTTTAATAATTAACGCAATAAAGCAAACAAGAATCACAACGAAAAGTAGTATTTCGGTATGTTGGTATGTTTTTGACATCATGACGTCGCTGACGTAGACTTTTTTTTACAGCTACACTTCGGTCCCATTGAAGGTTCCATCCCCATTTTTTTATTGTTGTTATTATATTGGTATCTGTACGTGTGTGTCAACTTAGTTTAAATTTACAAAAAAAAATTAGCAAAGGAACCCTATACTGGTGCGCCATGGCGGAAAAGAAGAAATACAAAAAACCATCGGTAAGCTATCCGGAGATGCCATCTCCACGCGAATAACTTCTTAGGTTAATCCCCAGAAAGCAGAGATACGGCGGGAAACCATCGCTCGAGAGTTCGACCTGCCGGAGCGCAAGTCCAAGATAGCCACCATACTAAAGCAGGAGAACCAGGCCTACTGCATATGCCGCACCTCCGACTGCTCCAGGTTTATGATGTGAGCATCGTACTCCTTCAAACCCAAACCCATAAGATATTCTAAAAAAAAAAAACATCTTTTCTTGTTTTCTCTTCCAGAGGCTGTGATGGCTGCGAGGAGTGGTATCATGGCGACTGCATCGGCATCACCGAGAAGGAGGCCAAGCACATCAAGCAGTACTACTGTCGTCGCTGCAAGAAGGAGAATCCCGATCTGCAGACCATCTTCCGTTTGGTCTCAACCGAACGGGCCGCCGCCTCGAATTCCGCCTCCACGAGCCTGAATTCCGGCGGCGGCTCGGCTCCACTTGGTTCGACTTCCAGTGCTGCAGGAGCTCCGCTAGCACCGCCACCGCCGCCGCCGCTAAAGCGGAAAAGCAGCAGCGCCAGAGAGGCGAAGGGCGGAAGACGCTGCGGCACCTGCGAGGGATGCCGGCGTCCCAACTGCAACCAGTGCGACGCATGCCGTGTCCGCACCGGCCACAAGCCTCGCTGCATCTACCGTACGTGCAGCAATCAGGCGGCCGCCGCAGAGTCCGCTCCCACGCAAACCGGAAGAAAGCGAGAAAAAAGGACTGCCAGCAAGGCTCGCAAGGCGAAGGTAGGCGTCAAGCGGCCACCCAGTCCAGAGGTGTACCTCAATCCCGAGCTGGAGGGAATGCGTCAGTGTCACGGTCCCAGCTGCTGTTTTCAGGCGCGGCCGCAGAGCAAGTACTGCAGCGACAAGTGTGGCTTCAATTTGGCCACCAATCGTATCTTTCAGGTGCTGCCGCAACGCCTGCAGGAATGGAATCTGACGCCGTGCCATGCCGCCGAGGAGACACGCACGCAACTGGAGGGCATACGTCAGAAGCAGGCACTGGTGCGTTTCGCTCTCGCCGAGCTGGAGAAGCGCTGCGATGAGCTAAACATGGTCGTGGAGCGGGCGAAGCGCAGCTCCATCGAAGCGTTGCGACCGAATGAAACCGGGGACGTGGAGGATGAGCAGAGCATGTACTGCATCACCTGCGGCCACGAGATTCACTCGCGCACGGCCATCAAGCACATGGAGAAATGCTTCAATAAGTACGAGTCACAGGCCAGCTTTGGCAGCATCTTTCAGACGCGCATGGAGGGCAATAATATGTTCTGTGACTTCTACAATCCAGCCAGCAAGACCTATTGCAAGCGTCTCCGAGTACTGTGTCCGGAGCACAGCAAGGATCCGAAGGTAAGCGACACCGATGTCTGTGGCGCTCCCTTGGTGCACAACGTTTTCAAACCGACGGGTGAGTTCTGTCGGGCGCCAAAGAAGAATTGCTTTAAACACTATGCCTGGGAGAAGATCCGGCGGGCAGAGATCGATCTTGAGCGTGTCCGTCAGTGGCTCAAGATGGACGATCTGATGGAGCAGGAGCGCATGCTGCGGCAGCAGCTAACGTCGCGGGCGAATCTCCTTGGGCTGATGCTGCACTCCACCTACAATCACGAGGTGATGGACGAGCTGGTGCGTAAGCAGCAAGAGCATTTGGCGGAGTTTGAGAAGCAGAAGCGCCGTCGGCAACATCTTCAGGTGAACCAGAAACATGTGCAGGATAAGAATGAGCAGCAGCCGAAACTTCAGGAGCAGCCGGAGCAGCAGCAGCCGGAGCAGCAGCAGCCTGAGCAGCAGCAGCCAGAGCAGCCGGAGCCGGGCCAGCAGCAGCAGATGATTCCGCATCTGCAACATCATCAGCCGCCACAGCAGCAGGAACAACAGCAGCAACTTCAACAACAACAGCCACTCCAGCAGCAAAAACTGGAACAACAGCAGCTGCTCCAGCATCAAGAGCTACTCAGGCAGCAGCAGGAGCAGCTACTCCAGCAGTCCGGCTATCAGCCGCGCAGGCCATAGAGTTCCATTCCTTGAAAGAGCAGACAACAAAGAAGACAAGATGAAAACACCGAAACCAACAAACTGACACGCAAGGAATCCCCTTTTTGTAGAAGAGAATTCTATTAAAGTTTTCACTTCCTGGGCCTGTTCCCACGGGCAACCTGGAAAATACAACCTGAAAGGAAGAAGGGTTGCTACGCGCCGACTTCTCGGCTGGGTACGCCCATGTTTGTTATTGAAAACTAAGCATCAAATATGCATTTATTGATAGCAACCCGGCCCATAAAACGGAAATTCCGCACTGGGCCAATCATCGTGAAGAAAATCATATACACTTTTTACACAATATAGGAATTTACAACTAATTATCCCTAATAAACTTATACAAGCTACATACAATATATTGGTGATCTTTCTAAAGGGTTTCTACAAGGTTTTAAAATATATTTTGATATGAAACCGGACTTTAAGTCCTGATTAACAAGGGTAAGTTAATAAGGAAGTTGGTTGTGAATACATGAACATCGGGATGGGGGTAAATGATAGCACACACAAGTCCTGTAGGAAACGATGGAAACTATCGAATACAATTCTAACAGTAGGGATGGGGCAGTCGGTGCAATTTCAGTCGAAACGAAGCTACAAAAAAAATAATACAAAAACATAGTTGCCGTGGCCTTTACTGGACTGGACGCGTCACTCAAACTGTGCCCGTATGGCAGTTATAGTCCGGAATTTTTCACCTTCACACACGATCCGATTCAAAAATATTTCAAAAAAAATCACACGCACACAATTTTTGCATACCATTCAAGATTCAGGTATATATATATTATATTCAAACAAACATTTTGCAAAATCGGAACCAAAGCCCGGAGTCGAAGTTGGAGGCGTTAACAACGTGGGCGCATCGCCTCTATGACGATATATTCACCATATCTATTGAGTTCTCGTGGCCCGCGAGTGAAATATTTAAATTGTCGAGTCGCGGCAGGTGATCAGTTATCTCCGGTGTTATCCCGCAGATAAATCCCCCCGAGCAGCCTTCAATGAACCGCAACGGAAAAACATTCAGACAGGAATTGCGTGCCAATTCCTTTATTATTTTAAAAGCCGTTCGTAAAGGAGAGAGTGATCTGAGCGGATAGATCGGAGATATATATATATATATATATACATATAGGGATTGCGTTATCGTTGGTTTGGTTCCTTGTTTCAATATCCTGGGACTGTTCCTTGGAACAGCTCAGCTTATTTTTAGGTTAGTTTTGCGACTTAATTTACAATATTTTATTTCATAATCCTTCTCTTTACAGTTCGCTTTGTTGCGTTCCCCATTCAATATATATTTTATAGTTAAAATCTTAACAAAAACACACCAGCCATTGACACAGCCGGTGTTGTTCATCATCTTCGCGGGGTCACGGTGTCCACCCCCCCCCCAGTGTGCCCATCCTTTATCCTCTCGCCTTGCTTTTCAGGTAAGTGACGTGTGCTGCTCCACTTGAAAACTTTTGGGCCAAATTCAATCGGTCTCTTGCTGTTATTGCTGCTGCAACTGCTTTGGGGCTTACACTGGCTAACATCAACTTTAATTGGGGTATTAGATGTATTCCTTCTTGTTTATGCATAATATTCTTCTGCATTCTCTGAGCAACTTCCAGCTGGAAACATTATAACTGCATTTCTTCCAGTCCGTTCCAAGGCAGCCCTATCATTCGTCATGTGCATGATGTCACATTGTATGGTGTCCTATAATTAAGGGAAACTAATGAAATCGTGAAATTATTTTATAAATAATAGCCATGTATGGCAATATTCTAATATTGAATTTTATTCAATTTATCAATTTTATGCATAACAATTTTTCCAAAAACTCAAAGAGAATATTCTAAGGTAGTTTATAGCAAGCCTGTGAAAATTTGTGACGTCAGAATCGAGTTGAAGATCAGTGAGCTAGCGGCGCCACCTTAAAATAAGTACAATTTCGAATCTAACGGTTTTCTTTCGCATTTTGTTGTCGTGTGTGCTTCGGTGCCCTTTGCCGTATACATACATACGTACACACATATGTACAGACACATATAGAAGTACTTGTGCCTATTTATTTGTTAAACAAATTCATTTGCCATTGTTTTGCTGGCGATTCTCGGATTGCATGCCGCCTACTTTGATTTGATTGTTTTGCGGGCAGTATGCAGGTACAGTTGCAGTCAAAATACTAGCACTAATGTTGACTATTTTGCCCCAAATGTAATATTTACTATTATTTATCGATTTGAACATTTTCCCATCCCTTATTCTTTGATAAAAATTAAATATAGTTGATAATTTTTATTTGGTTTAAATAAAACAAGATTTGAATATTAAAAAGTAAAGTAATAAATCAATTAAGATAATCATTTCGTTTCTCCTTATTTAAAAACAAAAGATGTTAATTCCCACAACCGAATCTTCCTGAATTTCTAAGTATTTACTTTTTCGGTGCTATAATTTTGAGCGCAACTGTGTGTGGGAGGCATGGCACATGACGTTGCCCTGGGCACTTGAGGGTCGGTCCATTGTAGGTATTCGTAGGCCAATTGGATTTGGGGCTTTCGTTTTCGCTTTCGCTCGCTCTCTCCCCGATCGATCTAACAATAATTCGGTTTCAATCAAGCCGCCTCGCGATTTATTTATTCGTTTGGTTTTATTTACCGATTTCACGATTTTTATTTGTGGCGCTCTCGTTACGGCCGTTGTTCCGTTTCCGTTGCTTTTTGCACATACACGCGGAGAAAAAATCGCAATGGAGTTCATAGTTGAATTTATTAATAGAAGTTGACCTTTCCGCTGTAAAGTATATTTATAGATACATATGTATATTCTTGAATAATATCAACAGCCAAGTCGATTTAGTCATGTCCGTCTGTCCTTCTGTGTGTCCGTTCGTTGAGAGAGAATAATGCAAATCTTGGATAGAAACTTGTCTGTTATTAAAACATATCTGAAGTTAACTAAAATTAGAAGCAGTCTTTAACGATGTCCGAACGATGACAAAGGAAAATCAATTAATATATAAAAAAATAAAGAAAATCGCCTAGTTCACAAATCTAGAAAATAAAATAAAAGTTTGTTATTTAAAATCAATTAAAACTGTGTTCAAACGAAAACTTGCAAATATTTCAATTACTATTTTGACTTATCCAACTTTTGAAATAACAAAATATATAGAAAATATATTGCTGTTGCTAAACTAAAAAAAAACAATAAAAAATCATAAATAAATGAATAAAATAACTCAAAAATTCACTAGATTGTTGAGGGAAGATTTTGTATTTATCACTTTGCTACATTTATTAGTTTTCCACCGTGTAACCCCAACCCAGTTGCCGCTTAATTTTATTTTACATACTTGATGCCGTTTGCATATGAGAGCTGGCACGCAAGGAGCCAGTTACTCCTCCAGTTGGAGCCGCAAAACCACTCCGGGCAGCAACAGCAGCAGCAGCAGCTCGGCTCTTGCCGCGCCACAGTGATCACCCGCTACGAAGTAACTAACCATTAATCCATCCACAGTTAGGCGGAACGCAGACTGAATTCACAGCCTAGGTCGGGCGGAAGTCCATATCCATCAAATTGGCGCCGGTCCAGGACACCGGTGATATCTTCGCCGGCGATGGCGGCGCTCCCTTGTGCAAGTCCTCCGCCGCTGTAAGGAACAAATCTGGTCTGACCGTTCAGAACGTGATCGTCAAGGTATTCCAAAGGCATAAGGAGCAAATGCAACGCCGGGAGGAGACGCATAAGCATCACAAGGAGCGAGACCACAGTAAGCAGGAGGACAAGGAGCGAGACCAAAGAAAGCACGAGGACAGGGAGCGAGACCAAAGGAAGCACGAGGACAAGGACAGGGGCTGGGAAAAGATCAAGGACAAGCACAAGGACCAAGCTAAAGACAAAGATCGCCCGAAGTTCGGTCTGGCGATAGGGAAAATAATGTCATCGCATACGGTCATCACACCCGAGGAGCAACGCATTCACGAGCTGGACCAAGATGTGGAGCGGATGTTCGATGTGAAAAAGGTAAGTCTGCGTCTAGGCTTGAGAAGTAATTACGGGAAATATTCATATATTATATATAATATATCTAAAATTCATAGATATAGAGTTTCGTGATGTTTTAGTTTACAAAATATAATGCCAGGCTTTATGGAATTGTATCATTATTTATTTTTAAATCCTTTTAGCGCTTGGGCAAGGGTGCCTATGGCATCGTTTGGAAGGCCATTGAACGGCAGAGAAAAAATACGGTGGCCTTGAAGAAGATCTTCGATGCCTTCCGCGATGAAACGGATGCCCAGCGTACTTACCGCGAGGTGATCTTCCTGCGCGCCTTTCGCCACCATCCCAATATAATCCGGCTGATGGATGTATTTAAGTGGGTTCCTCAATAACTCCTTTTTTTAAACTCCTTTAAAGACTCCTCTCCTCTTCTTAGGGCCGGTAACAATTTAGATTTTTATTTGGTGTTCGAGTTTATGGAAAGCGACCTGCACAATGTCATTAAGCGGGGCGATATCCTTAAGGACATACACAAGCGCTTCGTTATGTACCAGCTGGTTAATGCTATTAAGTACATGCATTCGGGCAATGTCGTCCATAGGGACCTAAAGCCGAGTAACATCCTCATCGACAGCAAATGCAGGTGAGCTCCTTGCCCTGATTAGAACGTATTTTTCTGTAAACTCAAAAACTCTTATATAGACTTAAAGTGGCCGACTTTGGGCTAGCCCGGACACTGAACAGGAAGCGAAACACCGAGTTCGATGACCTGGAGGACGGGACCATGCTGACGGACTATGTGGCCACGCGTTGGTATCGCGCTCCCGAGATCCTGGTGGCCAGTCGCAAGTGAGTTTGCCTAGGAATACTGTGTTTGCTTTGGACCTTTCTCTACCTTCTGCCACCCCTAGTTATACCAAGGCTGTCGATATGTGGAGTCTGGGCTGCATTCTGGGTGAAATGATACGACAGAAGCCCATATTCCAGGGCACCAGCACCATTAACCAAGTGAGAAACTAATTAACTTCATCGCGAGATCACCAAATCAAACGCTAGCCTTCACATTCACAGATCGAGAAGATTGTGACTGTCCTGCCGGATGTGACCCAGGAGGACATCGATTCGATTGGTGCCAGCTTCGGTACGGTGCTGCTCAGCAAGAAGATAAATCGCGATCGTCGACACTCGTTGGACGACATGATGCGCCACTGCTGCGAAGATGCCATGTCCCTGTTGAAGTCCCTACTGGTTCTCGATCCCCAGCGACGTCTAACGGCCAGGTCGGCCATTTTGCATCCGTATGTGAGTCGCTTTCGTACTGCGTCCGCGGACATGGAGCTCCGGTCGGATGTGCATCCGCCACTGCGGGACGATGTGCGCTACCACATCGATGATTACCGGTCGAGTCTGTACGAGACCGTTTGCCAGGAGCAATGGAGCAGTAGCCATAGGGAAAGAAGCTCCTCGCCGTTGAGCAATCGGGAGTCGAGGGCACCGTTGACGGCAACGTCGACGACGACAAAGCATTCGCGTTCTGTCTCGCGAACCAGGTGAGTGAGAGCGAGTATATACATACCCGTGGGTTGGGTGAGAGATAGGGTTCGTAGTGCGTTGGGTTTCGGGGCTTGGGTGGAGCTTTTCTAGCCGCTCGTCCGACTTTTCTAGGTACCGCCGTCCCTAGCATCGGCGTGCCAAATCCACTGTCAACCCCATAATAGTCACAGTCACAGCGACAAGGGCAGCGAGCAGCATCAAACAGCAGCAGGAGGCAGCCTCTGCATCTGCATCGACCTCCACCACAGACTCCACCACAGTGCAGGCGCAGTTCAGGGAGCGCCATCATCGCTCCAGACCGCCGCATCTGCATCCACATCCGCGTCGCCTCAATCAGCGCCAGAGCCAATAGGATGAACTATTTATAAATATTTAAGATTATACAAATTACCCTTCAAAAATAGGATTAGTTAGAGATCCTATGGGAATATAACATTCTCGAGTGCTACAGAAATCACTAGGGGTTTGAAAACCCTTCAATAGGTGTCTAAAATAATGCTAAATTAATGTACATCTCCAAATTTAGATGATTAAATATAGCATACCATGCCTTAATACACATTTTTTGGGTCTATAAAAAACCCTAGGGATTTCTGGAGCACCATAGTATATGCACTTTACTTTTGCTACTTGGTTATTAAAGGATATTCCTTCCTAGGACCTACTGACATTTGAAATAACTATCAAAGTAAGCTTTTTCTTTGGATTTCCTTTATATTATGCGACTTTATAGTAAATACATAGAATAACAATTTGTGTGAGAGTCTTGATTTAAATAGCTAAGATTGAATAATTATAAACAATATTAATGTATTATAATATAATTATCTAGACATATTTTAAGGATTATTTTAAGATTGATAGGTTAATATGTAACCTATCAGGGGTAATGCGTAAATCTCTAGGACTTTCAAATTCCTCTGATGTCTAAAAGTATGCCACAAAATGTTACATATTAAAAGTAAAAAGAACTTAATGAATTTGGTGCCTCACATATTTTATTGCATACTTTTAGACCCTTTGTCAAGGGTTTTGAAACAATTAGTAATTTTTGAAGCACCCTTGTCTATATATTTATAAGATATATTCCTTAAAATATCAATCCTTGTGGAAATTATCGAATTGGTATATCTGTATCGTCTAAAAATTAACATTTCGAAGGAATACTTTAGATATCTATTCATATCAATTCTATATACGATATTCATAATATTGGCTTCGGTTCGATGTGTGGAATAAGAACCAGATCTCAAAACGAACCCTATCACCCCCATCACCCCCACTACACCTTTCACTCTAATGAAACACTTCTGCAACTCTCATCCCAATCCCCCCAATCCCCTAGGACACTTAGTGCCAGTCAGACGATCGGCAAACATGCGATGGGCAGAAAGGGGGTCAGCACGCTCCTGCGCACAATCACCCACAGCTGGACACAGCACAGCGGGCACAAGCAGACCGCCTCCACCACTATGCCGGCGTGCTGCCAGCAACATCAGCAGGCTGTCGTCGAATCCCCGCCTGAATCTCGCCGAGTCCCACCCAAGCAGGCGGCTCCAGCACGTGTCAAGATTGTGACGGATCATAAGCGCACCGCCCCGCATCCTTCGTCGTCCTCGAAACCCAAGCAGCCGGCGGCCGCCACTTCCTCGAAAGATGCCAAGCTAAGACACACTGCCGAGGTCACATTGGCCCGGAACACTCGTGAGGCTCTGCGCCGGGAACTGGACGCCGTGGCGGCCACAGCAGCCCGAAAAAAGAACATGTGGCAGTCACAGAACCAAGCTCACGAACAGTTCCATCACAAGGCCGAGGCCCAGGTGAAGGCGCTGCTCAACACCAAGCTGCCCGCCTACACCGCCCAGCTGGAGAAGGTGAAGTGGGGCGGCGGCGATGCCGCAACACCCCGAGATGACCTGCCTCGCTCTCGGGCCCTCCGCAAGAACAAGGACAAGGAGTGCAAGAGCCTGGCTCTGGACAAGGAGCTGGAGCGAAAGAGGGAAAAGGAGAGGGATAGGAAGGACCGGGAACGGGAACGGGACAGAGACATAGTCAGAGAAAGGGAGAAGTATAGCCAGGAGTATCGTCGTTCCACGCATAATCTGATGACATGCAAGATCACCAAGGTCCCTGCAGTATCGATTCCAGATCCGAATACTCGAAAACAATGGGAACCCCTACCCGACGAGATGAAGCGCCGCCGCCACGAGAAGAAAAAGCTTGCTGTTCGCAAGACGGAAACGGAGGAGCTGCTGGAAGAGATGGATGAGTCACGGAAGGAGGTCAAGGAGCGGACGCGGGCTCCGAGCATTGATTTGGGTGCACGGTGCCAGCGTCTGCTGCAGCTGGCCAACAATGGCACCACGGACATGGTTCTCGGTCTAATGACTCGCAAGCTCCGACGGCTCAGCGAGCAGAAGGAGCTGGCTCAGGCGGAGAAGAAGCAGAATGGCGACCAGTCGGAGATCATACAGCGCTTGGAAAGCGGAGCGGTATTGTGCTATCGTGCCCGCATCAGCTACCTGGAATCCGAAATGGCCAACTGCAAGGAGCAGCTGTTGAAGTTTCTCGTCGAGAACCAGGAGATGCTTACCCATCGCCGGCTGCGCTACCACTTCAACCTGCTGCAGCCGGACATGGGTGAGGAGGAGGAGGAAGAGGAGGAGAAGAAACCGGAGCAGGAGCAGGAGCTGCTGACAAACTATGGTGACGCCAGCGGCGATTCCGGCCAGAGCTACGATTCCTTTCGGGTAGAGCAGAGCAAGCTGAGGAACTTGCAAGTCCAGGAGTTCCTGTCCCGCGACGAGAGCAACGACTTCGAGCTGCCCGATCTGGGAAATGTGTACAAGGCCAAGAGCTTTCACTCCTTTACCCAGACATCGGGCAAGGTGTCGCCGCTCTCATCGCCGGACTCTGGCTTGTCGCATTCCCAGGAGGCGGAGTACGCTCACGGTGACCATTGTTTCCTGCACAAGACGACGGGCAAGCTACCGCCGAGCAGCATTCTCGACACAATGTTTTCCCCAGAAAAGGGACAAGGGGATGTGCATAGGCATGGATCGAGGTACGACCACATGCGTATGCGGGCGCAGGATATCGAGGAGTTCCTGTCGAAGAGGAAACACTAAGGTTCGAGGAGCAGGGTCCTTGCTGTTGCGTGATCACTGACATAACGGGACATACTATGTCTGTATGTGGATTACTCTGATCTTTGGATATAAGTTGCGAGTTTGTTGTTCCCTATCGCATAAATGTACATTGGTTTTTGGGAAATTATAGATTGTGTTTTCCAGGGTTTCCCCCCGCCAGAACGTTTGTCATTAGTTCTTCAATAGATTGCCCCCTAATTAGAAATACTTTTTTTTTTCTTTATCGAAATATGAGTAGTAGTTCCTTAGGAACTATGAGAGTAGTTCCTTAGGGAAATTCTTACGGTAGTGTAATTATAGATATAGGTATTTTGTCGTCACCTAGAAGTTATATTAAAAAGATATCAGAAGATATTATATATATAAATATCTAATGCTAAGCTCAAACTCCGATAAGGGTTACATGGGAGCGAAAATCCTTATGTTTAGTTCTTTTTACATTGTTCTAACTTACCATATTTATAAAAAATTGTGTGGAACACTTCAATTTTAAATTAAGGCTCAATCAGGCTAGAGAGGTCCTAAATATTAAGATATATTATTGTATTTAGTAATAGATAACAGTTACAGATTGCCTATCGATCGACCGCAATCGATAATTTGGTAATTAGATCAAATTTAAAATTAGAGATGATCTTAGGGGGTTTCACCGAACCTCTGGGCTTTGAAATAATGTTAAAAGGTGTTCGAAAATATGAACTGAATATGAATAACATTGTTTGGTATACATTTTAAGAAGATTTCAAAACCCTAATGACTTTTGTAGCCCCTCCCATGAGCGTAAGAAAAAGCATTTTCGAAATTTCGACCTGTAGCCTTTAAAAAAACAATTCAATTTAATTTGCAAGACTTTGATTGATTTATTGTTAAGCTTAGGATAGTCGCACTTAACTATTAGCACACACTCACACGCACAACGGCAACAACAAATATTATAATGTATCGATGTACATTCATACATAACATATATGTATATGTAAGTGGGTCTACCGCTATAGCAAATTGAACACAATAAAGCTCTATATAGGGATTTCCTGTATATAGATTTCAAAACAGCTCTGGAATCGTTTCTTCTCTCTTATCTCCGACATCTACTTTTTTGATATAAACAGTTTTTTGATTGGATTTACCTCTCGTCAGACCTCGATAGTCCTTGTAGTTTGTTAGTTCTTTGCTAGAATTAAGAGTTACGGCTAAAGTTACACACAGATAACATGATTAGCCTATGGTTTCCGAGTGAAATGGATCATTTGCAGCGGCTCCAAGTTATATATCGTTCCTTGAGCTCGCTAACTGTAGATCGTACGTGTATAATTGTAGTTTATATAAATATAGATACGAGGATTAGTCAAATTTATCTATCTGATCGCGTGTATGTATATATATAAAAGAATTCAGTTTTGGTTTCCTTCATTCCTTCCAAACTCCCCAAAAATTGGAAGACGATCCCAACGATTGTTTTGCATTTTTGTAGTGTAATTATCGAGTTGAAAACGTTATCGAGCTATCTATGGGTTGCTATAATATCGCCTCCAAATGGCCAAGCAAACTTTTACTATGGCAACAAAATACTAAGAATACTATGGTATATATTTCACTAGCAACTCAATGAGTGTTATAAATATGATAAGAGGCTGATTGAACACCAAATAAATGGGGGGATGTATGTATATCGCTCGAAAATATCGTCAACTTTGACATATTGAAATTTTAGATATCGTTTTTCACGGTTAAATACAGATATTATGAAAAACAAATATATCTGAACAATTTAATTTAATTTTCTTGACTTATTTTCCTACATATCAAACAGAATATCGATTTATCGCCCAGATATCGCAATTGATCGATATTTTCTGCCATCCCATAAACAGATCTTTGACTACAAAGGGAAAACTTATCAATAGATTGACAGGTGCCTGATTCTAACGATTGAACAGATAATTCATTATAATTTGGTTGCTGTGAAACAATCGCAGGTTATACATATATATCGCTTTTGGAAAACATGTTTTAGGCCAAAGATGATCAAAGGACATGCGAGGTTATCGAATGCAAACAATTGACTCTTACCCAAACGCATTCCCTGTTCGGAACACATTTAAATCTACAAATAAATGCTGCGTTCACACGGTGATTATTTGGTAGCTCTGTTTTGTTTTTTGTTTTGTTTTTGGAAGCGTCGCCATAGCAGGGCCCTCTAGATATCCTCTGTCAGCTTAGGTTTTCCGCTTCTGATCGAGCTGCTGCTGGGGGAGCTCCTCTTGGAGCTGCAGGATGTGCTCCAATGGCTGCGGCCGCCCATCCTTGTCGATCAGCGCTGGCTTAACGATTCCACCCTGGCGCAGCTGCTCGATGAGATTGACCAGCTGCATGGCCTCGTACTCCTTCTGCTCCTCGCTCATCTCGTCCAGCGGATTGGGTTTGCTGCGTGGCTCCACACAGCCCAGCACCGGATTGATGCCCTGCTGCTGCTGCTTGTACTCCTCGGTGTCGCTGTCCTCGCTGTCCGACGAGTAATCGGCGCCCTCTACTCGCCGACAGTCGAGTATGCCCCGCTTGGCGAACAGCCCGGCCGCATTGCCGTAGCCCGTATACTTGATCATGCGACCGACGTCCTCCTTGCACAGGACGAACAGCAGCTCGGCGGCCAGATCGCGCAGGATCATGGCGGGCAGTGTGAGGAAACGGCACAGATGATTGCGCAGCTCCTGGCCAATTTCTGGCCGCTGGCTAACGTCACGCAGCGGCGGCAGAATCTCCTGGCGCAGATAGTGACGCATCACCCGATCGCTGCGGGCACACTTGACCAGCACGGTAAGAACGGGCGACAGGAGCTCATGGGAACTGGCCTCGGCCTCTTGTTGGGCCAGCGACTGGCGTAGGTAGCTTAGGAGCACGGCCAGACTGCGGACATTCCGCTTCTCGTAGCACTGCGAACAGCACTGCGATGGCTTGGCGCGGGCGCCCGTCTCCGTCTCAGTTGCCTTCTCCTGGCGCTTGTCCTGCTCTCGAGACTGATCTTCCGCATTGGAACAGCGCAGGGTGAGCTCGGTGAGGCAGCTGCCTGAGATATTGGTCAGCAGGTTAATGGCATGCGTGACCACGGCACGCTCCTTGTCCGTGACCATGTCGCCGAAACGGAGCAACAGCTCCCGCAGCACGCCCGTCAAATGCAAGCTCTGGATCTCGTACTCGTTGGGACTCTTGTCCGGTGCACTTGTCACATTGAACATCACCTTGAGCAGCTCACAGATAATGTTCAGCTGCTCCTCGCCGGCGTCGTCCTCGCCCAGCTTGTCGTCCAGCCACTTGGTCATGTAGGTGAGGCCGTTGAGATCGATCTGGAGGCGGGAGCGAGCCGCCGGCTCGAGGGCAGTGAGTAGGAAGAGCAGCTTCATATCATAGTATTCCAAGGCGCACGGATGTCGCATCGAGCTGGCCACACGCTTAAGGATGGCGTCCAGACAGTGCTGCCTGAGGCACTGGCGCCGACAGTCGGAGCTCTGGTAGACAAGATTGCAGAGGCACTTTAACGCCTCCGCTATCACCTCTGACTGGGCCTTGCTCGGCTCCAGTTGCGGCTCCTCCGTGCGCTCCTGCTGCTTCAGCTCGTCCGGCGTGGCCGGCAGCTTCAGTGAGCTGGCCTCAATCCTGGCCAGCCTCAGCAGGGTATTCACCTCCTGTTCGATGTAGTTCGTCTGCAGGCTGAACTCGTCCCGCGTCAAAATTCGCACCGTATTCAGACACTGCGTATGCAGGTGGCTCAGTCGCTGCTCCTCCAGGATCCCGAAGATGGCGAGCCACAGCTCGTGCCATTGGTTGTCCGTGCGGAAGCTGTCGAAGACCAGCAGATCCGCATTCTGTCGCAGGAAAAAAGAAAGGGAACACCAAAGAAAACACACAGTAATTGCAATGAAGAAAAACCGCAGCTTTGTTGCTATATCACCTTGGTGTTGAACTCGTCGAGGATGGCCGGGATGTGGTCCGCCTCCTTGGCCTCCAGACGCTTCAGTTGCTCCGCTTCCATGTCGACCACTCCGCGTCTACCGTTCGCGGATATTCGAATTTAATTAAGTTAATTTAATTTATTTTCTTTATTAATTTACACCCAATGACAAACGGCACTGCGCGGCGTTGCCAGACTGTTTGCCAGCTAACTACCTATCGAGCTATCGACAACAGTCGATAAGTATTTTTGATTGATCAAGATTTTGAAATAAAAGCAGTGTTTTTTATTATTTTTCTTGCTTTTATTTTATTTTTATCATTTATGCTTTATAAACTTATTATTAAATGTAATTAACTGTAAATGTAATAATGTAATACTAGACTTAATTTGATAAAATAAAGAAATCGTAGATTTTTTAATGAAATGATAAATACAAACTAAAAAATTGAAAATTAAAATATAAATAATAACAATTGAAATATTTAATATTTAAATTGATTTAATTGGAGCTGTAGGTAAGGGAATATAAATTGTCAAAAACCATTTAGAGTAGCAGAAAGTTCATCTGGAATTCCCAAATACTAATTATACAAAGGTATAATTATTACTTTATTTTATAAAATTTATAAATGTCAGACAAATTAATACTGATGAAGTTTCTTGGCTAGAAACTGAAATAAGAAAATAACTTCAAGAAAATCACAAATTCCCAGTAAAAAATGCCATATATATGTTCGATGTTTACATTTCCAAATTCTGGAGAAATAACCGATTTATTAATCGCTTTTTATTTTACAAAAAATACATCTATGCATAGTGTATGTTTTGTGTAAAAAATATATATATATATATGTATGTATATGTGTGTAAATATAAAATAATACGTAATATTTGAAATTCTCATCCGTATTTTGTATTTTTCTTGTCTGTTGTTTTTGTAGCTGTTTTTTTTTCTTGTTTTGTTATCGTAGCTCGTCTTAAACGTTTATAGTTTAATAGCTTATAGTTTATATAGTGTGTGTTTATCTTGCTTGTTGTTCTGCCTGGTTTGTTTTCTGCAGTGTTTTACTCTTTTGCATGTTTTTTGTTACATGTTATAGTAGTCGACAAACTCGAGAGATCTTGGACGCCTATTATAGCAGATTGGATCCAATCTCACTGGCTTCCACTTCTTCTTTTTCTACGTTAAATGCAATCAATCAATCAATCGTAGGAAGGGAATGGGAAAAGAAAGAAATAGAAAACATAATAAACAATTAGAAATAAATGCTCGCTTTCTGTACGCACACACACACAAACAGACACATCTAATACTTACTGTCTAATAAAATATCAAATACAAAAATGAAGAAAATGATGCAATTGAAGTTGAAATTAAAATCAATCCGATAATAATGCCATTCGTTAACATACACAGGTAATTTACTAAACTAAAACTAAGCGCATTCGCAGCTATGAATGTCTGTCTTCTTTTTTGATTGTTTTCTTTTGCTTTTTTTAATGTTGTAGAAATGAACACTTCACATGCAATGTATCTTCCCTTCCATTTCACTTTTTAATTTTGGAATTTTGGCTTGGCGCAGTCTTATATAGTCTAGGATATATAGTATAGTATTTTGTATGATCGATGGAGAGTTTGGAATGCATTTGGTGTGTGCCCGTCACCGCATGCGGTGATGTGCAGTGAGTGCTGGCGATGGGACAGTGACTACAGGGTACAAGGATTGTTTCTACGTTTGGTTAATTACAGGTAGGTAGCTAGGTAGGTTTAGAACGAGTTAAGCTTGAAAGCCTCGCAGCAGCTGCATGCATTTCATTTATAATTTATGAGATTTCACTGGATTTTTCGTTATCTAAATTTACAATGTATCAGAGCTCGTAAAATGGGATAAAGCGAGCGAAAGAGCGTTCTAATCATGCAACTAAAGGCGCTGGGAAGTGAAGAAACACGGATTCCGTTCTCAAACGAGAGCGGAATCGCAATAAGCCAGTTGGGGAGTTCTTGTTGGCTTACAGAAAGGTTGAGAACTTTTAGGGAAACCAGAACACCAACCTTACGAGCTCTGATACGTATTCGTTTAACTACTTCCTCTGCTTAGCGGCCGAAAAAGGATAGTGCATTGAAATGAATTTGGGGAATGATTGATGCCATATCCGGGGGATTGGGTGGAGTGTCATATACATAGAGCAACGGGGGTATAGAGACGAGAGCGAGGTGGCGGCAATGATGCTGCTAGCTGCGTTAAGGGAAAGCGAGCAGCGAGCAGCTCACAGTAACAACAGTAACAACAACAACTACTACAGAGATTTCCCGGTTTCAGTGTTTGTTTTCGTCAAGTGCATCGCTCACTACGCAGGGCGAGATTTCTGCAAATTTCAAAAGAGTCGAAAAAGCAACTCTCAATCAGCGCCTTGTGCGTGGCGATGCAATCGAACGAGAGACTACACTGCAACCGAAAGTGGAGTGGGTTTAGACTAAACTGTAGCACTGGGCGGCGGCTGCTGGGCCGCTGGCGGTATAACATTGGGAATGGCCACCACACAGGCGCCGGCCCTGGCGAAGGCCATCGGCGCCAGCTCGTTCCATCCATTTCGCACCGGATCGTACTCCTCCACGTTCTTCAGGGCATGATTACCATCGTAGCCACCGACCACGATGAGGCGATCGCCAAGCAGAGCGCAGCCAATCGCATCTCGTCCCAAGGCCAGCGAGCAGATCTATGTGGGAGCAATCATTTGTTAGCTAGAGAGAGAGAGAGGGAGTCATCCCCCCAAAGGAAACCCGAAGCTCACCAGGGTCCACGTATCGGTGGCCGGATCATAGCGCTCCACTGTCTCCGTGCGACACACCATGGGATTGCTGGCAGGGCAGTCATGCCCACCCAAGGCATACAGAAAGCCATTGGCCACCGTCACCTAAAAGATAAGGATAAAGTCCGGAAAACATCCTTTAACTGCTGCAACTATAATTATCCTCTGGTTACTTACGCCCACACCTCCGCGTCGTCGGTTCATCGGCGCCAGGAGGCTCCATTTGTTGGTGTGCGGATCGTAGCATTCGATGGAGCGATGACAGACGGAACCATCGCGTCCGCCCACAGCATAGAGACGACCGCCGAGCACGGCAACGCCGGCAGTGGAACGCATCGAGGACATGGGCGCCACATAGCTCCAGGTGCGTGCAATGGGATCCCACCTGGAAGGGAATCAACGTACAGATCTCCCTTCTCCTCCCACTCGACCACTCACCTCTCCACCGTGTTCAGGTAACTCCAGCCATCGTGACCGCCCACCGCATACAGTGGTCCCTCCAGCATCGCCACGCCCAGTCCATGACGCGGCGTGGCCATCGCATTGAGCGGCGCCCAGGCCATCGTATTCAAGTCCAGGCTCTCCACAGTGTTAAGGGTCTTCAGACCGTCACGTCCGCCCGCCAAGATCAGCTTGTCCTCCATCACAGCGACGCCGAATTGCAGTCGACGGCCGGTCATGTGCTTCCATGGAGTCCACTTGTCCAGCCGCGGACAATAGCTCTCGATGCTGATGGCGCCCTTGTGGGCATCCATGCCGCCAACGGCCAGGAGACGACCTACAGTGGATTTGCGGGGCGTCGTTCGCTCGGTGGCAATGCGGGACCTGCGCTCGGGCATCAGGTGCCACTTGAAGGCCTCCATGACCAGCTGCTGGCAGGCGTTGACATTGCACACATTCTCCACATGGTCCATGATAAAGGCGGGCTGCAGCAGCGGCAGGCGGACCAGGGCCAGCAGCTCGGGGATGTGCTGTTCGCGGGCAGTGGCATCGTGGCGAACCCACGACATTAGACTATGGAAGACATCCTGTTCGGAGGGCACATTGAGATCATCGCTGCACAGCAGCTTGCCCAGTTGATCGGCGTTGAGCTGGAAGAACTCCTGGTTCTGGCACACCTGCATAAAGTACTGGCAGGTGTAGGCCTGCGCCAGCCGTAGCAGTGTGGTGCAGCTCTGCTGCTCCGCAAAGAAGGCGAATCCAAGGCAGTTGGATGGATGAAGCTGGCGGGCTAGGAAGTTACAGCAGGCGGTGACAACGTCATTCAGCTGAAGCAGACAAGCGGTGGCCAGGAGCGTCTCCACGGTATCCTCGCGCATCTCGATGAATCCGGTGTAGCAGTATTGTACCAGCATATGCAGTGCATCGCCGTGCACCTCGCCGAGGGTCACCTCCTGTTCGTTGGTCTCGCGCAGCGATCCCGTGAACATGGCCGAGAAGTAGGCGCTGGATGCCGATAGCACCAAACGATGGGCAGGTACGCTGTGAATTATTTTAAAAGATTTAAATAGAATTATATACAAATATTGGGGATATATATTTTCCCTTTAGGAAATCTAGAGATTAGGAAAGATCTTGAAGCGGGGGTAACCTCCTTTGTTTAAAACGGTTTAAAACCGATTTCCCATCAGTCGTTGGGATAAGTTGTGTTTATCGAAAGCGATACTTTCGATTAATAAGAGTTCCAAACGTATTTCATACAATTAAGCGATTCTTCGGTAGAAATCCCGGCTAGAATCGTTTTTGTTGTTTTGAGCGGATCTTCTTACATTAAAGTATATGTTTCCCCTTTGTTTATAGCGAAATTTCTTTCTAGAATCGCTAGAATCGATTTCGTTGTTTAAAAACGATCTTCTTACATTAAACAAGATAATTACCTTTTCTTATAGCAATATTTATCAAAAGATAAAGATAGATTCGTTGCAGTTGTCGAAATAAAAGTAACACTTTCAATAAATAAAATATTAAAAACCATTGTTTTTGTTTATAATTGATCTTACATTATTCCTATGATGATTTATAGGGATATTTTATGCATTGTCTTGCGATATACTTTCGATAAATAAGAAATCGAAACCTATTTTGAGGCAAATCGGCGATTTCTCGGAAGAAAACTCAGTTAAAATCCTTTTATTAGTTTATAATGGATCTTTTTTACATAAAGAAAAGATTGTAGCAATAATATTTCAGATTATACATAGGAAGTAACATTAAGACCCCTCAATTGTATTGTAAAGAACGAAAAACATTTAAAGATAAAGCAAGATGTACATAAGTAGATGTTCAAAGTTAGATAAATAAGAAAATATTGTATGAATCCCCACAAATTACTCGAATCTTGCTTTCAAAGATCTTTTCTTGGGACAAGAAACTATTTTGACCTTAGCTGCACTCTGAGCTTCTCAGACAGTTTCGAAACGCACTATGGCTATGCATGTATGTACTTAAGTGCATATGCTATAGCGTTCTTGCCTCTTTGTTTACCATGGCACAGATCAGCAGGTTTACACGATCCGCAAACCGGTTGAGTGCAGGCGAACGGCTGAGGAAATAAAATAATGTTAATGCCGCAACTGCACTGCGATCGCGGCGGCACAAATCTCGATCGGAAATCGTTGGATCTATGTATCTTTTCATTTTCTTCTTCTTGTTGCTTCATGCTGCAGTTGTTTTTGCCCCTCTGCTCTGCCAGCGTCTTCGTTGCTGTCTTTGTTTTGAGATTGATCTTTCGCTGCTGCGTTGCATTGCCATTGTTCTCAAAACAAAAACAAAGCTCTCTCTCACTCTCTCGCTCAGTTACTTAGCCTCTCTCAAGCTCTTCTGTGCGCTCCATTCAGCTCTTTCTGCACTTTTGCAGCAGTCGCAATTAGTGCGGCGCGTTTACAGCGACGGCCAAAATAGTAGCAATTTTTTTCTAGTTTTCAACTTTTATTTATGAGTTCAATAAACTGACAAAAAATATTATATACACTATGTACATATAATTATTTGCGCCATTCGGAACTATGAATGTATTGGGTTTGCGATAAACAGCTACGTTTTCTTATCTTGTTGATGAGTAAAGAAAGTATAATCGCAACATGATCAACAATAGTGTAATTGGAAAAACATGAAATAGTAAAAGTTGACTAATAAATCAAGGTAATGAAAACAATGAGTCGGAACACTTGCTTAATAAAAAGTAATACGATCTCACGATATTGAATGTCCTATCTCGGAACTTTAAAGCCAGTTTTTACTTTATTCCTCCAAGTTTTTACAATCAAAAACATATACATTTATTGTAGTATTATTAATAGTTACATATAGCAGTATATAAGGTTAAAAATCCTATAATTTAAAGTCTTTCTATGGAGTTGCTTGTGGTCGATCTAAAAGGGAACGTCTGAACTGATCGTTGAGCTCAATTAAATCAATTAACTTTGTTGCTTAATTGAATATCTTTTTCTGCGACTGACTACATACTTTCGATGAATATGGATATATCTGATCAAGGCTCCCTTGGAATTCAAGAAACTCCAGAAGTTTGGATAATATCGTGGTCTGTTTGTGGTCTTGGTGCGTGTCGCTTCTGCCGTGCTATTATCTTGCCCTTGATTGTCTCTCCCTGCGTGCGCATATGTGTGCGTGTGTGTGTTTACTGTTGGAATTGCGTTGGGGACAGCAGCGCAGCACAGAGAACAGAAACGGAAAACAGACAAAGAACCCAAGTGAATTGCGCCGAAGTGAAGGTCAGGCAAGGAGGGGCGGGGCGGCGGAGGCATCATCACTGGGTAAAGGGAAGGAGGACCGGGAGCGAATCGCTAATGAACTTTCCAATTCCAATACCAATTCCAATGCCCATTCCCATTTCCTTTGTCTCGATCGGAGATTCCAGACTTCCCAAAACCCAAACTCACCGCTTGCCATCGATTCCAGCGATGAGGACAACGTCGCAGAGCTGCTGGCTGTCCACGTAGAGCTGCATCCGTTTGAGGATGGTGTCGGCGTGATCGCGGCAACGAAAGAACTCGTCCTGGCTGCCGGCCGAATTGAGGCTGCCCAGGCTGTAGTCCCTGGAAAGGGACTCCAAAGTGTTGTCACCCAGCATGGAGATGTGACCGGACGTCGAAGCCGTTGAGTCCCGGCTGGGACTCTCCTTTTGATTAACCGCCGACATGGCTCCGCTTCAGCTTCAGCTTCCACTACCACTTCCTCTTCCACTAGCACTTGCGCTTGCACTCCTTTCAATTTGCAGTCGGCGAGAGCGTCGAGTTGTTCAGCGCGAGAGAGAGAGGGACGTCTGCATTGGAGCTCTGTCTTGAACCTACTGTCGCACTGCAGATCCCAGATCGGCCGGGAAGCGTATGCTTTGGCGTCGCTGGAACAGGGCAGGGGGGCTGCCAGTGGAGCGGGGAGCGGTGGTAGATGGGCCCCACTATAATTTGCAACAAAGAACCCAGCGCACGCCTTGCCTCAATTTGCGTCTGTTTGTGTTTGTGTCGCTCTCTCTCTCTCGCTCCCTAGCTAGTGCTCTCTTCCTCCGTTGCTCTTTGATTTTGTTCAATTGGTCAGCCCCCGGCGCAATTGCGTGCTGCGGATCTCTGCAACTGTAAATCGCTTATCAAAAACTGCGCTACGAGTGTGTTTGTGTTTATATACAACTAAATACAGCTGTTTTCCTGCATGTTTTTGTATTTTCACTTATTTATATTGACACTCCACCCTAGAGATGGGAGCAATTGGCGTCCCATGGAGGAAAGTCGATAACAATAACTGTGTGGCGTTGCCAGTTAACTGACATTGTGGCGGTTCGATTGTAAAGTATGGCTTATAATCAAAGATTTAAGCTTTTCCGATATTTAAGTTTGTAAGAAGTTTCGAAAGCAAACTTTTTAAAATTAAGCTACCGCTTAGACAAGTTGATTTTATTTGTGGAGTCACTGATTAGCAATTTGCGTATTAAATGTAAGTAAATCGATAAACGGGTTGCCACTTAACTGCCACTTCGTTGGGGGTTAAGCGCCTTTTTGAACTTGAAAAAAGGAAATTGTAAAGATATTGTTACTAGTTTTAAGTACGATTTCATTTAATTTAATAATCCTTATAATCCTTTGCCCACTCCTGGCACCTTTGTCCATAAACATGTCATATTTCCCAAATAAACTGTGCATTTAACGATTATTAGTTGACTTTTCTTTGTGATTTCTTCGCTCCACAACAAAGGCAGCTTTAGGAACTCCCTGCCGACTAAACCAAAAGGCGCATTGTACATGGTATGACTTCGATTTCTTTATTTTCGATTTAATTGCAAGGTCTTTTATTCAGTTGTTTTTGCTCGGCGCCAACGCAAAGTTGGACAAAGAGCCAATGGGGCTGAGGCTGGGGCTGGGGGGCGGCACCACACACGCAGAGACATCGGAAGGAATCGCAAGAATTGGATATATATAACATGCATATACACCTAAAACGTATATATATATATATATATATCCGCCTACATATGATACAACAGTACATGGGCTACATACAAATAAATAACGTGTATGCGTGAGCGGATATATAGATAGGAAAGGGGGAAATCGGAGCACGGGGGATCCATGGCGGCCACATCTTAGTTGGGCGACGTATTCCGCTTTGGCGTCGACGGCGGCAGATCCATTGTCTTGCACACCCATCCCGATATATCCACATCCTCCACCTCCGCCTTGCGTATCCAGGGATGACTCTGCCAAAAGGAACAACAGAATGCCAGTCGTTAGTGCATTAACCCGCCAAGAAACTATCTCTAAACTCTCTGGATTATGAAGCCTAGAAGGAGCATTTGATTTGAGATTATTTACCAGCAGGGTCTTGAGATCGGCCCGCTCGTCGGGCTGCTTCTTCAGGCAAATGTCCACAAAGTCCTTGAACTCGCTGGAGAATATCTTGTGCTCCAGCTTCGGCGGCGGCTCGTTAACAATATAGTCCAGCAGCTCGAAGATGGCCATGGCACGCGGCTCGTCCACCGGCTGGCCGCCATCATTGTCCGCATTATCCGCGAATATTGACTCCAAGGTGGCGGTGTTTGGCGGCGGGATTGGGTACATGCCGATGGCCATTTCCACCAGCGACAGGCCCAGCGACCAGATGTCCGACTGCACCGAATAGTGTGTGCCCTGCAATCGCTCGGGCTGGATGGCGGACAAATAGGGAAGATCAGAATGGAGATCTCTTCAGAGGTAGAATGAGGACAACTTACCGACATATAGCTGCGGGTGCCCACAAAGGAGTTGGCCATCGAGTCTATCAGTTGGCCGGAGACGCCGAAATCACAGATCTTAATCTCGCCGCTGCTATTGACGAGAATATTGCTTGGCTTCACGTCCCTGTGGATGATGGCATGCTTGTCGCGCAGATAGCTCAGACCCTTGAGCACCGCCAGCGTTATCCGTCCGAGTATGGATTCTGGTATCCGGCCCGCCCGCTTCAGGATGAGGTCCAGGGAACCGCCATCCATATATTCCATGCAAATGCTTATCTCGCCGTCGCTGTAGAAGGCACCGTAGAAGCCGACAATGTGCGGGAAATTGCATTCGTGGAGGACCTTCAGTTCGCGCAATATTTGTTTCTTGATCGCCGGCTTGACCTCCAGATGGATCAGTTTCCTGGCCATTATCAGGTGTGTGTGCGTGTGACGGACCTTCATTACGACGCCGCCATTGCCGGAGCCCAGCTCGCCGAGCTTCTCCAGATCCTCGTCGGACAGCTCGCCAATTTTCTCCTTTTGGCTGAGGAAGACCTTGATCCGCTTGCGCTCAGTGTCGTCCATATCCAGGCCCTCCAGTGTCTCCGTTAACGCATCGATGCTCGTCTTCGGCTTGCCCAGCAAACTGTGTGTGCTTTAATTTAACCTCTTAATGAATTTTTGCGAGCCAAAACGAAAATGTAAAAATGTGGACAAGGCAACGGGGCAGGGAGGGAGTGCGTAGGCTTTCTTTTACCATAAATCATTTCGATTTCTATTTAAATTCAAGTTAAAGTCAAAGTTAAAGTCAAGTCACAGGACCCTGCAAAGATTACAGTTTCAGTTAGGCTACCCTGCCTATTATTGCTACCGCCACTGTGGACAGGTGTGGGTGTGTGCGTGCGTCATTTCAGAAAAGAACGGTCCAAAAACACCCACACTATCGGTTATTTTCCTCTCTTCCTCTTACTTTCTCTCTCTCTCTCTCTTTCTGTGTACCTCACTCTCCCTGTCCTTTTTGGGGGATTGGATTTCGTCGAATCAATCAATCGAGGTAAAATTAATTGCAGGTAAAGGTAAAGCAAATCTAATCTAGGCAAATGAAAAAATATGCTACGCATGGGATAAATAGGTCGGGGAAGGGGTAGGGGGGGTTGCCGGAAAAATCGTAAGTGCAGGAAAATGTCATATTTACTCTGTGCCCGATGGGGTTTTGAACGGCGGTGTCGGCGCCACTTGGGCGGCGGCAACAGTTGCCTCCGTGTTCACCGGCGGCAGCACCAGGTTCAGCTTGTTTTTTGACATAGCTTAGCAATACTGTTTAATGTAATTCCACCTTAAAAACACCGCAAACCGAGCCGAACCGAAAAGAGAGCAACAAAACGCACGCAACAAAACAAAAAAAAAAAAAACAATTTGCAGGGAGCGAGCAGTGCAATCTAGCTAAGCGGAAACAACAACAATGCACGCACAGCGACGCGTCCGAGGGGGATGGGGGCAAGGGGCGTCGGCGGAGGGGGGCCGGCCAGCTGCAAGAGTTTCGTTTTTTCTTTCACTGCGGTGTGAGTTTCCCGGTTCTAAGCTTGTTTATCTCGCACAACACCGCGTTTAGAGCAGGCGACAACAAAAACAATCAGTTGGTTTATATCTTTTTGCAAAAAATTCGCCGACTTATTTTTTTTTTTTTGCTTAATGCCCGAGCTAGAGCTGTAAAAACATCGATTTGACTATCGCCATTTCCGATGTCTTTGGAAAAGGCGATACATGGAGGATGCGATTTTTAGCATCGATGATGAAAGAGCTTAAAGACGGTACAGAAATTCGAAAAAGATATCTTTCTACTTCTCAAAGCTCAAATGAATAAGGGTAACGAAATTGCTGATAAAGGTGCTCTTAACAAAAACGTACTCAAACAATATGTACAGATTAAAAACGTTATCATAGATGATGAAGTTTTCCGCTGAAATACATCCACAAGGAACCATCGTAAATGCACATTAAATGTTTCTTACAAACCATTTGAAATAGAATAAATAATAGTTCATATAAATGCAAATTCAAAATAAATACTTTGATGTTCTTTAGAAATATCGATAGTATCGATGTTTTTGCAGGTCTACCGCCACCCATCCCTAATATATTTTGGTTTGTCGAGAGACTTTATTTTTATTTTCCTTTTCTGTCACTTTTATGGTGTTTTGTTGTTATTTAAATTGAAACTCCTTCTGAAATCCAGATTGGTGTCGAAATTTCCAGTGTCCCTTGGTGAACCTGGTCGCGTGTCTCTACGGAAACCAAGTGCAGAAGGCCACAACAACAACAGCGGAGCGCGTGCGAGCGTTTTACAGCCGCTGACGAAATAGAGAGTAAGTTCCAGCACAGAAAAAAGAGCTAGGGGCTCCAGACCATTCAGTGCCCAGCGAGCAGTCCCGGTGAGCAGACATACCCGTGCCTGAGATTGCCACGAAACAGTTCAACTTATTTTCACTTTCGTTCTCGACGTATAGCAGCAGTAGCAGTCCGATCCGACCTGACCCCCCACAGATCCCATCCACATCATCGTCATCATGTCCAGCGAGGCCAACACACCAGTATTGCCCAACTGCATCCGGCTGCCACTGTCGGACGAAGAGCTGCAGGAGGTGACGGCCAAGGCCAAGGACTATGCCATCATGCACGGCGCCGCCATGCGTTCCAAGAGCGCCTTCAGCACGGATTCGCTCAACGTAAGGCTAGCTACCAGTCCACCTGGACTTTTTCAGGGCCATAAAATAGGATATCCGTCAACTTATTATTGATTTTATGATAGTTTATGATAGCTTTCAAGTTTCTAGTGACTCTAAAGAAAATTGTACCCTTTAGGAGCTAGTAATTAGGGTTTAGGAGGTACTTAGGCTATTTTATAAAAAGATTTTGCATATTTGCGGTAGATAAATCATAGTTTTTTATTTACAACTATTATTTTTTAAACAAATTCGAATTGTTTAATGTATATTTTGCTCATTAAAGCAGTTTCAATTTATTTGCCAGACTTTAACTTGATTTAAACACAGTTTCTTCAGAGAACTACCTTTGAGTTTGTTAGTTCTAGTTTCCTTCTGAGAATTAATAATGAGAATAAGTTAAAGGCTTTCGAAATAATCCCTGAAAATAATTTCTTGTGCAGTTCGCGCCATTTGTGCTGATTCCATCGTCATTTCCCCGCAAGGAGTTCGAAAAGGCGGTGGCCCTTCAGCCCATTATTAACCGGCTAATGCACAATGTGGCCCACGACGAGGAGTTCATTACCACAACGCTGGCGGAGACGATCAAGGTGGACGAGTTTACGGCCAATCTCTTTAACATATATCGCAAGGTGCTCGCGCATGGCTTTACCCAGGTGAGATTCGGTCCGATCATTGATCCTCCCTTGTCCCTCGCCCCGCCCCGGCCCTCGCACAACCTACATCTGAATCAAGCATCTTAATCGAAACCATCATCCATCCATTCCATCCATCGGGAGCACATCTACAGGGGCAGCCAGTGTGGGTTTCTTGCTAGAATTCTTTATTTATAATAGACCCCGCAATCTTATCGTCATGCCCCGCACCGCTTGGGTAACGCCCCGTCCTCCCATAAATCGCCCTGCCAATAGTCATAGCTAAAGTCCGGCCTCCGGGTATATAGTCGCTAATCTAGCGTGATTTATGCGAGCATCCTGGACACTCGCAGCTCCTTATCGTGTTGGTTCGCTCAGGAGGTAGCCGCTTGTAAATCCGACATAGGGCACAGCACAGCACAGACCCATATATAATATATATATATATATTCCTGACCCCGAATAAGCCTAAAACTCTTGCTCTTTCTTGCCCTCCTCCCACCTTTCACCTTGTACTTTGTTTTTTTTGTATTTATATTTTTATTTTTACCCTTAATAAACGAGCACAGAAAAGATAACTAACATTGCTTTAAATCAGAGATGGGCACGTAGAGGCTCTTCAGCTCCGACTTGGAAATTCGTTGCCCAATCATGTTTTCAACTAAAATTTAAATGATTTCCCTTATTAACCGCTAAAAAATAAAGTTACAACCAATTGAAGTTATCGCAAAATGACATTTCTTAATGCCTGAAATGTAAAAACTAGTTTTCTTTTCTGTGCCGCAATTTATTTAACAATTCCCGTTTTTCTCGTCGTCCCACCTATTTCCCCGCCTCCCAATAAATTTAATCACGCAATTAAAAAGAAAAAAAACTCGAAATATCAAAATCTCAATCACGAAATCTGTTGCTCCCATTATTATCCGTCACTCATTGCGCATCGCTATATATGCTACCACGAATATTAAAACGAATCGAAGAAAATATCGCTGGGAATGCTGCGCAGCGACCTAATGCTGGAGTCTGGCTGTCCGGAGCTATCGCCGCGGGCCCAGCGTCCGGCAGCTGGACAGGATTTGGATGTGGACTGTGCGGATGTGTCTGTGGCTGTGACTGCTGTGGGGACTGCTGTAGCTGGCACTGGCACTGGCACTGGCAAGAAGGCAGCGGCGGCAACGAGCAAGGAGCATGAGGAGCAATTAAAACGAAGTGCGGCCACTTCCCTTCAGTCCTCTTACTGCTGCTGGAAACAAGTCGAGATCAATACAATAGCTTCGGGCTTTGGCCATTTGGGACCAGCAAGTAAAACCATACAGAGGTGCTGTGTCCACCACTGCCACTACCATCATCTCTCAGCGTTCACCTTTCGTTAGAGCTGGCAAAAAATCTAAGTTTTCCTCGCTTTTTGTATGTAAAAATCGATTTTAAATCGTTAAGACTCGATAATCGAAGTTATTCATGCTTTTCTTGTATGCAAAAGTTGAAATCCTGGATATTTCAATATATATAAATGCATATGTAGATCATCATCGAGATAATCGACTTTCAGTCCATAAACATTGATCTTTTTTCTTGTAACAATGAAGATATCGAAGTCTTAGATGTTTTTACATACAAAGAAATCGATTTGAAATCAGCAAATATCGATTTTTTTCCCGCTCTGCGTCTCAACCAATTACTATCATCAAATATCATCATCCTATGACCCAATCTGAACCAATATCATTGCATATTCCTGCATCGCTTGTATCCTCCGCCTAACCACACACACCCACACACACACACTAACACCTAGATCCAGAGACGAACCTTTACCATGACTTTGAAATAGAAAAGCAAGTTGATTTTATGCATTTTCCGAGTTCTGGATGACTTTGAAATACGTTTAATTTTCAAATTAGTTTCAGTTTTGTTAATGATTACAAGTTAAATAGAAATCAAAACAAATATACAGTTTACTTTTGCTCTTATATATATAAGAGCCTCGTTACGCATCTTGATATTAAAGAGTCTTCGGTTCAACTTGATTTCTTTGGTCATCTCGTGTTGTTGTGCGGGTGTGCGAGTGTGTGTTGCTTGTAGTGTCCCTTTTTGTATATTAATCGATGTATTGATGAGTTCTTTTCAATTTTATATATATTATATATATACATATATATAATATATGTATTGTGTATGTATTTATTTAGCTGCTGAACATATGTATGCCTAAATGCTTGTATTATCCTTGAGAATGTTGCGTAGTTCCTTGCCGCCGCCTTTTGCCTGTTGCCTTCCGTCTCCTGACCCTTTGATCCGCTGACTTCTGCTTTCTGCCTCCTGTCCCCTGCCACCTGCTACCTCTGTTCCTCCCGATGATCGCTAATTTAACCATTTTCTTCTTCCTCCCCTCCCCCGCTCTTTCTTTTTTTCGAAGAGAATAGATTTATTTGGAAGATTTCAAGGGCCTCCAAAAGAGAAATACAAGAGCCACAAGGTGTCTGGAAGTATTTATAAATACACGCTTTGAATATAAGAAAAAATCGAGCAATAAATCTTTCTAAAGATATAGTATTTGTATTTATAATACTTACTGATTGTTATAAATGCTTTTGAGACACACCTTAGATTAGATTTCTTATTTAATCAATCAATAGAAACGTTTTCTTTACTGGAGATAGCATAAATTAAATTCCAAAATGTTCTCTGGCCTCCCTCCACCTCCACCTCCAACAAAAACTAGATATTAAACCTAAAATTATACGTTTCAAGGCCAAAACTTGGACCCCCCGCCAGTCACAGTAGTATCGCAGATAGGGCCAGAGATAGGGATATGGGCTATAGGGGCTATGGGGCTGATATAGATACGTTAACGCCTGGTAATTGTTTGGTTAGAGCGGAGCCGGGCGATGATAACGCGGGTGCACCTTCCAGGTGCGAAACGGATAGTTTTTTGTTTTTTTTTTTTAAGAATTCTGGAAAGTTAGGAAGCCTATAATACCTTGTTTAATTGGATTCCACCTGGTTAACTTAGCTGGATTTTCCTACGAAAAAATATGAACACTAGCAGCTGCCTTGTATTCAGTTTTTTGTTTTAAACAATTCGTTTGTAGTTCTATTTATTCAATTGTTGAGCTGCCATGACGTAAGCATAATTTGAACAGATTAGAGCCCAGTGTGTGTGTGACAACAGCTGTGGTTAATGATGACGGGATATAAAGTAAAAACAAAAAAACTCATAATTACATTGTGAAATTCATGTAGCAGATAAGGTTTCAAATATCTTTTTTATAAAAAAAGCAGAAAAATCAAGGAGAATCCAATGGTATTTTTAGATCCAGAATTTATTAAAAACCTAACTAACTATATTTATTCAAGAAATTCCCTTAGAATAGCCAGTATATGCCAGTATAGATAGTGACTTGAATTCAGGAGTTAAAAAAAGCACCGATTCATTGTACCATCTTCCACACCTTCGATTAAATCAGATATCGAAAATATCAATTCATTATTTCTCGCCCGCTCTCTTGCTCTCTCTCTCTGTATCGATATATTTATCGATATACCGATACTCTGCACCCGTCTCATCCTATGTTTAAGACCTTTCACGGACGGGGATCACACCTATCCTGCCCTACCCTACCTTAACCTTACCTAGATTTATGCATAATATACCAAATACAATTTTGTTGTTTTTTTTTTTATTAAGACCAACCGCTTGTATTAAGTAGTTACGTTTAAGGGTTTTGCTGCTGTGACGCACCTAATGTATATATAATGTATAATGATCATAATTGCAGGCTTATAGCATCGGTCTGTTGCGATCCGACTATATGGCACACGTGTACGAGGGCTGTGCGATAAAGCAGGTCGAGATCAACACCGTGGCCTCCAGTTTCGCTGGCATTGCCACCCAATTGGTGCCGCAGCAGAAGTATTAAGCGCTCTTCTCTCTATCTCTCTCTCTCTCTCTCACTATCTCTTTATCAAAATGCACGAATGCACAAACACAAAACACACCCACGCACACACACACACCTAAGAACATTTCCCCCTCCCCCGCACTTATGCACGCACTGGATCAGTTGTCGTTGATCACTGATCGTAACTGCAGATAAAATAATACAATGGTTCCATCTCTCTTCCGCTCTCTCTCTCTCGCTGTCAATATTGGTTGTTGTTTATGATTTGCATGCGGTTTATAAATCGGCTATAAACTCTCTCACCATCGCTCTGTCTCTGTCTCTTCCCGCATCGCTGTAGCTGTAACATTTTACCGTAACTCCCCCCGTAGTTCTACTACTCAACACCCACACTAATTGTCACCCTTGGTTTGTGGCCTCAGTAATTAACCCCACCATCAGCCCCATTCACCGAAACATTTGTTTTTGTTTGTTGCTGTTGTTTTGTTGTTGTTTTGGTTCGGAAAGCGATTACGGAATTAAGTTAACCTGTCTCTTTCTGTTCCGGCTGCTCCTCCTCGTCGTCGTCGTGGTGTCTCGCTCTCACCTGCAGATTTGTACTTAGTGAGCTGGGACATGCGGATAAGCTGCACAATGTAAGTATTAAACACTTTTAATTGTTTAATTATATATGTATGTATGTACATAGCTAAATCGAAGCTAGAATTGTATGCCAAAACACTTAAAGAGATCCTTTATCCGTAGAGTAAGATCAGGCTTAAAGTTTACTGTCTTATTCTTAAAGCAAAGACAGTATAATCTCCAAGATGCGTATCGTAATGCCTTTGAATTGTTCTTTATATTGATTATATATTATATGTTCTTTTATATTGATTATATATATGATCTCGAAAGACCTTAAATACATACATATGTACATATGTAGATCTTTGTCCGAACAGTACGAGCAGGTTTCTGACAAAGCAAAGACAATATAAGCTTATAGATATGTAACGCCATAAGATTCTGATTTATTATTCTATTATATTATATTTTCTTGAACAGATGCCTAACAACAATGCTCTTGCTGGCCTTTGCGATGGCATGGTCAAGGCCTGGGACATTTATGCCAAGCCCAAGGCGGTGATCCTGTTCATCATTGAGGACATTTCGTATAACATTTGCGATCAGCGTTTCCACGAATTCTACATCCGTGAAACCTATCCGCACATCAAGGTGCTGCGCCGCACCCTCACCGAGGTCCACAAGGAGGGCAAGCTGGGCCAATCCAAGGAGCTGTTACTGTGCGTTAGGGATCTCTTTAATATTTACCTTTATATACTATATTCCCCTATTACTTTTTAGTGGCAACCTGGAGGTGGCTGTTATCTATTTCCGTGCTGGCTACGAGCCCGGACACTATCACTCGCAGGCTGAGTGGGATGCCCGCTATCTGATGGAGACATCGTTGGCCATCAAATGCCCATCGATCCATTATCATTTGGCCGGCACCAAGAAGGTGCAACAGGCTCTCGCCCAGCCGGCTGTTCTGGAGCGTTTCATTAACGATCCAGATGAGATTAAGGCCGTGGGCAAGATCTTTACGGGCCTCTATTCCCTCGACGACAATGAGGCGGGCAATGCCAGCTACGAGATGGCTTTGCGCACTCCCGAAAAGTTCGTGCTGAAGCCACAGCGCGAGGGTGGCGGCAATAATGTTTACGGCGTGGATATTCCGGATGCCCTCAAGGTGAGTTTACAGCAGATAGACTCGAGAGTCTTACAAGTTTCCCTGCCCGAGCTCTGCTCACACCGACAGTGTAATAAGTGTAGGCAAAGACAGCACAGTCTTACTCACACAATTGCTAGTTGCTTCCGTGCCAAGTAAATCCATTTATTGAATAGAAATTTATATTTGGTTGTGTTTTTAGTTATTTAATATAATTTATTGGAAATAATTGACTGTTAAATTTCATAGTTTCTAAGAGTTTTCAATAGGACTAGGAGATACTCCACTCAATTTTGATTTAAAGCTATTGTCTGCGTTTAAAGTTGATTTAAAGTGGTAGATGCTCGCATAAAATGTTAACTTTTTCTACAATTAAATAAACTTAGTATTTCCTCTGTCCAAAAGATAATTTCGCACACTTAATATTCGATATTTTGTATACGAAAACATCTTAATACTGCCCATAGATTCGGGAATATATTTTTATTATAGTTTTCTGTTTGCAGCGCATGACGCGCGTGGAGCGCTCCGCTTGGATCCTGATGGACCTCATCCATCCGCCGCTGACCAAGGGCTATATGGTGCGACCAGGCGGTGATATGCCGCCCCAGATCGTTGACATGGTCTCCGAGCTGGGCATCTTCGGTGTGGTGATCGGGGATGCTGAACACATTGTCCACAACTATCAGGCGGGACACATGCTGCGCACGAAGCTCTCGACAGCCAACGAGGGCGGTGTGGCCGCCGGTCTGGGCGCCCTGGACAGTCCCTATTTGATCGATAGCGATGACGAGCAGAACTAGATCTCCCACATAATCTGGGATCCCACGGCATTCCACCCTGTTGCCTCAATATTATACGTATACTTATTATGTATAAAGGATTATTTTTGTAATTGTTTTATCCCTCCGCTCCGTGCAATAATAAACAAAATATAAATTTAGTTAATTACTTGGATTAAAGCTGCTTTTAGTACCTAACAAATATCTATCACCGGGAGTGTAACATTTGGGCTGGTGGGTCGTCGTTGATCCTCCATAACGTTGTCGACTATCTGACCACCTTGCGGTAGGTGGCATCCATCACGCGGTCCACCAGGTTGTCAATGGGATGGATAATCAAGGGAATGCTGGCCAGGCCCACCAGTGTGGGCACGGTCTTTAGTATGGCGACGGGTGCCCGGCTCAGCAACGAACGGGTGGCCCAGGTGATTCTGCAATTAGAGAGAGGTCGATTCTTTGTTATTAAACAACTTTAGAGCGATATCAAACGGATGATCGATTTATTGCATCGATTATATATCGATTTATGTATAGTTTCCCACGAACTCAAAGCGCCAAATGGGGTAAACCAACTCTTACAAGATTAGATCAAGAGGATTCGATATATTTGTATATTTAGTACGGTAAAGGGTAAAGGAAAGGCAGCTCGGACAAGCAAATAGCTATTTATAAGGTCTAGTAACTCTATTTTCCTTCTTTTCATGTGGCATTGCAGAGAACCTTTGAAATCGGCTGTTTAAAAATTTAGTTGCTGACTTTATGGGCGTTATATTTCGAAATTGAGTCATTTATTCATATGCATGCTGAATGACTTCACTCTTATGGGAAACCATTAACAATATTTGGAATTCCTTAAACCAGTTTCAAGCTCGAGTCTCGAGCTTGCTGATTTGGTCAGTAAATCAACAACAATCAATAAAACGCAAGTAAAAACTTAACCAAACCAAGTGCAATGCCTTGGCATTACATAATAGATAATAACTAAAAGAATAATCGAAAACAAAAAGCTATAAACTATATATTATACGCACCGATTGATGACCAGTCCTGGTATGGCAACGGAGGCCATCATCTGCCAGGCGAACACATCGCCGCCCTTGATGCCCACCTCTCTGGGGGATGCCCCCTCCATTTGCAGGCGCAGCGCCTTATCGAAGGTGTCTGTGCAGACATAGCCAATGGCCATGCCATAGGTGGCTGCCACCAGAGATTTGGACACCAGCGGGCGGAAGGATTCACCAATTTCGTTGCTATAGCCTGATGGAGACACAAGAAGGGGAAGTTGAAAGGCGGCAGCAGGTATATAACTCTCGTCAAAAGCGGGATTAGTGATTAAACTCACCCATGTAGCGGATGAAGGTGTCCCGGTAGATGTCCACCTCCTGGGACACCGCCTTGTGAGCGGTCTCCTCGCTGTCGGAGCGCCTTATAAACTGCTTGTCGTCCGGCATCGCACTCAGTATTATTCGTGTTTAATATTGGTAGTTAGTTGGTGTTGCAAGTAATATTGATATTATTTGTAGTTAATTATTTCGTGCGGCTATGTTATGTGTTGTTTATGGCGAGCTTTTGGATTGTGTTGACAGTGGCAGTACTGTCGGCGCTGGCTGCGATACTTGGCAGTCAGCTGTTTGCAAGTCAGTGCTGCCAACTTGTCATTGATTGAAAAATACTGATGGAAAATAGCTGAAAAACATGCAGACATTTTCATGCTGTTTCTAATATACTGTTTAATTCTACTTCCTTTTTTATGTATATTATTTAAAGAATAACTAATTTATAGCTTACATCTCATGCTATACATTTTTATACACCAAGACGACAAATTGCTAGTTGATTTATATTTAATTTTCGTAATTTCGCTCCTAATTTCGCTTCATAAAAAGCAAGAACAAAACAGCAGATTTAAACGTACAAAATCGGATTAGTAAAAGTCTGTATTAGTAATAATAGGTGGCCTTATAAAGTTATATTCATACTACGTCTTATTTACCATCACTAAAATGTAAGAACTAAATTAAGTTTGAGGGAAACAACATTATTTTCGAATATTAAAACAAAATAAATAGAATTAGAATATTCCCGCGAAAAATCAGTGTCTCGAACCCAGCTGACACATGGCATTCTGGCCAAACCCCGCAACGGTCATACTGGCAAGTAAAAAAAAAAAACAAGACGTCGTCATTCGCGTTGGAATTCCACCAAAATAGTTAAGTTTTCCTTTTGTTTAACACCTGTCGAGCCTGCCAGCCTGAGATAGCCAGCGACGGATAGCCTGGACTACGGAGCAAGTCAGCCAGCATAAATGTGAGTAATCCGGTCAAGAAACGCATCGCAGCAGCGTCACCGCCTGCCTTGCCTTCGCAATTTGTTTTTGTCAATGCCGCCGCCGCCGCTGTCGCTGGACAGAGCAGAGCAGCGAGTATTAGTCATGCAAAGAAATTCGATTTTGCTGCGCAAACTGCGTCACCGCAGGACCCCAAACGCTGGGATGTTGAAGGATTCTTGTCGAGGATTGGGTAACCATTAGCGGGGATACGTGCCCGCTGCCAGGGGCGGGTACGGGAGTGGGCGACGAAGGCAGAGGCGGAGGCTGAAGCGGAGTTTTTTCCTTCTCTTTTGTTGGGGGATTAATTAGATGCCCCGATATTTGAGGGGAGGGACGTAAGCCCCGAAAATATATAAGAATAATATTATTAGGTGCTTGGGTGAGGATATAAACATTGTTATAATATAATATTGGTGTAATAATATGCATTTATTTATGTTTATTCTTATATTTGTATAATATTTGGAATTAGCGTTAAAAGTAATATTTTTCCACCGAAAGAGCGCTTAAAAAATTCATAGATCTAAAGGTGACCCCTTAAACTCCTGCTAAGATACTAGAAATCCTTAAGAGCTGGGCCATTTCCTTCACAAGAGATCGCAATACAGTCATCGATCTATAGGTAATCATTTTAAGGATAATAAATCGTTAAAAATGAATTTTAGATTGTTGAAATCTGTTTAAATAAAACCATTTCAGTCTCAAAAGATCCGAAAATATATATAGATTTATAGATAAGTCCTTACAGTTAATTTTAAGCCTTATAAAGTGATTGCTAGATAGGAACCCTTAACGCTACTCTTCTCGTTATATTTCGTGTCCACGTCTGATTTTGTTAAAAAAGTACAACTTTCGATGTAAAATTCCAACAAATAGACCAAACATTCTACAAATAAATAAAGGTATAAATCGATAGATAAGGTACGCTTTTACCCGGTAAATGCAGAAGTTGTACAAATTCTAGATAAGCAATGAGTATTATGCCTAAATAAACTTACATTCAGGTTTATAAGTTACCAGGAAAAGCCCAAACTTGCGGTGACTCAACTGGAGTTTACTAAACTGCTAAACCCGATGTATTCCCTCCTTGATCTTGCAGCAATATGGCAGCCGGAACCACTCTACAGAAGGCGATTGATCTGGTGACCAAGGCCACCGAGGAGGATCGCAACAAGAACTATGCCGAGGCACTGCGTCTCTACGAGCACGGCGTGGAGTACTTCTTGCACACCATCAAATGTGAGTTAGCCTTGGGGAAGATACTCCCAGATCGTTATTCTTAAACCTCCCTCAACTCCCACCAGATGAGGCGCAGGGCGAGAAGGCCAAGGACTCCATAAGGGCCAAGTGCCTGCAGTATCTCGATCGGGCCGAGAAGCTCAAGGAGTACTTGAAGAAGGGCAAAAAGAAACCGATCAAGGAGGGCGGCGAGTCCAGTGCCAAGGATGACAAGGACAAGAAGAGCGATAGCGATGACGAGGACGGCGATGATCCCGAAAAGAAGAAGCTCCAAAGCAAACTCGAAGGCGCCATTGTCATTGAGAAGCCGGAGGTGAAGTGGTCGGATGTCGCCGGCCTGGATGCCGCCAAGGAGGCACTAAAGGAGGCTGTCATTCTGCCCATCAAATTCCCGCAACTCTTCACCGGCAAACGTATACCGTGGAAGGGTATCCTGCTATTTGGTCCGCCCGGTACGGGTAAATCGTATCTGGCCAAGGCCGTGGCCACCGAGGCAAATCGTTCCACATTCTTCTCGGTATCCAGCTCGGATCTAATGTCCAAGTGGCTGGGCGAGTCCGAGAAGCTGGTCAAGAATCTCTTTGAGCTGGCCCGCCAGCACAAGCCCTCGATTATCTTTATCGATGAAATCGATTCGATGTGCTCGGCGAGATCGGACAATGAAAACGACAGTGTGCGTCGGATTAAGACGGAGTTTCTGGTACAGATGCAGGGCGTGGGCAATGACACCGATGGCATTCTGGTGCTGGGCGCCACCAATATACCCTGGGTCCTTGACTCCGCCATCCGTCGGCGTTTCGAGAAGCGTATCTACATTCCGCTGCCGGAGGCGCATGCCCGTCTCGTCATGTTCAAGATCCATTTGGGCAATACCACCCATGTGCTGACCGAGCAGGATCTCAAGGAGCTGGCCGGCAAGACCGATGGGTAAGCGGTATTTCCTTCCAGAGAATCTCTCGTCTTATCCTCGTTGTTTTTTTCTTTTCTTTCAGATACTCTGGCGCGGATATATCGATTGTGGTGCGCGATGCCTTGATGGAACCAGTGCGCAAAGTGCAAACGGCCACGCACTTCAAGAAAGTAACTGGCCCGAGCCCCACCAACAAGGATGTGGTGGTTGACGATCTGCTGGTTCCCTGCTCGCCCGGCGATGAGGGCGCCGTTGAAATGAACTGGATGGATGTGCCCAGCGATAAGCTCTTCGAACCGCCCGTCACCATGGTGGGTTGCCTTTAAGTTGTACGAACGAATTCCTTTTTTTAATAATTTATTAATAATATTATACAGCGCGACATGCTGAAGTCATTGTCACGCACGAAACCCACGGTGAACGATGACGATCTGAAGAAGCTGCGCAAATTCACAGAGGACTTTGGCCAGGAAGGCTAAAATCACTCAGAGAGAGAGAGAGAAATGGGGAGAGAGATCACCGTCAGCACCACCAGCTCTAATTGTACTTGTTGCCTATTACATAAATTCAAAGAACACGTTTTCTGGCTCTCCTTCAATTATTTCCCTTTTAATATAATTATTTGTAATCTATTTTTTTTTTTCTTTAATTTTTAAAGTAAAAATTGTAATTCTGCAGAGACGGAGAGAGGCGGACACAGAGAGAGAGAAAGATAGTATGGGGAGGAATTGTTGTAATCACAAAGTCAATGTATTTTTGTACTCTTAAATGTTAAGCGAGAAGAAGAGATGCCCGCGGTCCGCATTGACTTGCCACAGGATCGCATCGAAATGAGAAGCAGCAACAGCAGCAGGGAGCAGAGGTTTGGAAAGCACCAGCAGAAGGAGGAGAGCGCCCGGCAAAAACCTATTTAAAAATTGTAACGTACCAGAAATAAAAACGAAAAACACAACCAAGACAGCCCAGGAATGCCAATTGGCCAGTGCTGGGGCCGGGAATACCCGCCGGCGCACAGCCTGACCCAGTTTTAATATAAGCCACCAGGTGGGTGGGAAGCGAAGCACCTGAGACAGAGAGAGAGAGAGGGAGAGAACCGGAGCAGGAGCCTGAAGAATGCCCATGCCCCACATAAGATAAGATCTTTATGTGCCGCCAACACTCTCGTTTCTCGTTATATCGGGCCTGAGCACAGTGGGGCAACGCTGTCTTTGCAAAATTCAAGAGAATACATTTAAAATACGAGCAATCACATTTTGTATACTTCCCAGAGCATACCATTGGCTTTGACCTGTTTTTTAATCTGATATGTATATTTTTATATACTTACATAGTTCTAATATATATACATAGAATATATAGTTGTATTATTTTCATTTATAGTTTTAAGCTATATTCGCAGCTTTTATTTAAATAAAAAAACAATTAAAAAACTAAAATATAGACATTTTTATTTTGCTTTTATTTCAAAAAGTTTTAAGTTGAGCATTTGCCAAGAACATATACTACTTTTAGAAACTTATAAAGTTTTTATAAACTCATAACTTTATCTAAGTTTAGCTAATTTGCCTATTTCAATTTATTTAATTTCAGAAATTTCAACTTGAGAATTTTAGTACTACAAATATTATTTTTTTGTTTATTTTTGTAATTACAACACGTGTAAAATAGACACAATTATCCTGGATGTTGATGCACCAAGCACGAGCTTGTTAGGGTTAGGTGTTAGTAGGTATCAGCTTAATAATAGCTGAACAAGAGAGTTTTTCCAATTTAAAGTATGTAAATGTTGAAAGTTTTGCTAATTATAATTAAGATACATATTTAATATATATAAAAACTAACTACATGGATTTTCCTATGCTGAAAATGATTATTAAACATTAAATCAAATCCAAAATCGAAAACTCTTACGACATATTTTGAATAAAATCATATTTTGTATGGTTTTAACGGTCAATTAGCTCCACTGTGCACTCGTGTGGGATCGGGTTCGGTTTCAGTCACAGCTTTGATTCGTCTTCGGCCTGACTTCGGCCGCAGCCTAGCCACCGGCGGGAGCTTAGGCCGGGCTTTGGGCTGAAGTTTTCAGTTGATCTTCAGCCGCAACGGCTCGAGGTTCGCAGTTCTGGGATCGCTCCGCGCTATTTTCCGCCTCCTTTTTTTCCGACCGCACACTCGCAGTTCCGTTACGTGAGTGCAGCAGCAGCAGCAGTCGTGAGCCTCGTCGTCGTCGCTGTCTGCATTGCACAAAATAAAGATACAAAAGAAAAAAAAAATACAACATTAAAATTAAAAGATACAAATACACAGCAACAACATTTGTCGGTTCGCCTTGCTTTGCGCAACAGTTTTATTTGTCTTTTTGTTTTGGTGGCCAGCGTGAAGAAAAAAAGAGAAAAACACAGAAAAAGTGCGTATTTGTTGTGATTTGTTTTTTGTTTTGGTGTGCCAGTGTGGTTTTTTCTTTGTTTTTCCTTGCATTCATTACTGGGCTTGGCCCTGTGAGTGTCTCTTGCTTTTGGCCAGCTTCTTGTCACGCCTTTTTATTTTGACCAATTTTTTTCTTAGCGGGTTTTTAACGCTCACAACTTTCATTCTTTTTTATTTAAGAATATTTGTTCATAACTAGAATATTTATATATTTTATATGCTTAGACTAAAATATTTAAATTGTAACTGAAGGAAAACATGAAATGAATATTTTGAAGGCCTTACTATTAAAAGGTTTAAGCTTTGGATTTTATTTTGTTTAATTGTTAATTCCAAAGATCTTTTTTTAAATGTTTAAAGGTAAAGTTCTGTTACACAAAATGTGATCAGGATTAACTAAATTAATTAAATATATTCGAATTTTACCAGTCAACTACTTTAAATATCCTAAAGTTTTAGCTTTGCATTTTAATTCTTTAATAAAATCAAAGAAATCACCTCCGAAATGTTAAATCCTAAAATGCAGTCCAAATGTTGTGAAATAAACTAATAACCATTTACAATTAAATAAATTACAAATAGTTTAGCTAGTTTGTGATTAGGCAGGCTGGTATTTTGTTTTATTTATGTTTATATTTTAATGCTGCTTTATGTTGTTTTATTATAAAATTAAACATCTTTTGATAAGAAGTCCTAAAATAAAATTCAAGTGATATACAAAGTACTGGAGGTTACTTTATGATTCACTCTGCCCAGAGGGCCATGGGAACCCTATTTAAATATATTTTTTTCCTGTGTGATGCGGCTGCTGCTGCGGCTGTCGCCGTGGTGAAGCGCAACTTTCACGCGCTTCAAGTGAAAACCGTGAGCCGGGTCCGAAATAAGCGAAATGAAGAAGAAGCGGCGGCAGCAGCCGCACACAGCAGCTGGAGGTGACTCTATCTACAACCTCAACTCTGTTTTTTTTCCCCACATTCGCATTGTTTTTTTTTTTTGTGTATTACTTATTATGATTTTTTTTTGTAGCTCTTTCACGCTGTGTTTTTCGGCTACTTTTTATTTTTTATTTTGCTTTCTGTGTCAGCGCTTAGTGCTTTGCGAAACTATTTCAAAAATGCATATTTCTTGCGGCTCGAAAATGTGTCCAACTGACTGAGTTATGGCCACTAATTAGGCTGCAATTCCAACACGCTTTTTTCTTCGAGTGTGTGTCCGTGGCTGCATCCAGTTTCTTAGCATTTTCAGTGCGTGTATTATGCATGTTTCGATTAAACTTGTTTGTCCGAGGCATTAACACCTGTCTACCCGACCTCCCTCCCCTACCCGTCTTCACCCTTCCCCCTAGAGCTGAGCAGATCAGAAAAACTAAAATCATGCTGACATTGACACGAATTGTCGGGGCAACACAGCACACACACAACACACACAGCAAACAAAAGTCAAATCATACAGTTTAGAGTTTAAATCCAACTCCAAAATTTATGACTAAGACACCACAATTAAAGTGCATAAAATTCCACCAATGTCAGGCGCCAAATAGCAATGAAAAATATTTCAATTTGGCTAACAAATTTGCCTTTTTGTTGCACAGAAAGAAATACATATTATTATCAGTTAAAAATAGGATAAACCTTCAATATGCAGTTTCTGTATATATTCACATGCTGATGATTTTATTAATGTAAGGAGAGAATTTTTAAGATAGAAGTGTGGAAGTTTTTCCTATATCTGATTATTATATAATATTGCTGATTTATAAAAGATTTTATTAAGAATTTGTAGAGTGCAAAGAGCACTTTAACCTTAACAAAACTAGTGTGTATACCTGCAACACTTCTTTAGTTATTCTTAAACGTTGTTATTAATATTTGTTAAAGAATTTAATAAGTTTATAGAAACCCATTTCTTTCTGTGCTTAAATTTGGAGTTGCATTTGGCGTTAAATCAAGCGATCGAAGAGGCAGCGAACAATCAACTATCGTTGATTGTTGACTTGTTGGCTGATGGCTGTTGATGATTGTTGGCTGTTGTGATGATTGGTGGTGGAACAAGGTCGTTTACCACCACGCATATTATCAAATGCAAATGGGCATTATGTCTGCTAAATACTGGAAAATTTTCCTCGAATTATTTAAGCATAATTTGTTGGATAATTTGCGAGTTAGTGTGTGTGTGTGTGTTCATTTTGTCTCAATGCCATTCAATGCACTCTTTATTTATGTTAATTTTTTTCGTAAAGAGTTCACTGTAAAAGAAACTATAATTACCTGGAAAGGAGACCATTAAAACGAGCGCAAACAAATTAAATTTCCTTTTGTTCTTGACATTCTATTACTCGCCGCGGCATGACGACAATTAAAAAGGGGGAATTATTTTTTAATCTTCTCGGTTAATTGTAGCCCGTGCCCTGGTCTTGTCTTGGTCATTAAGAGTGGAAAGCCAAGCGAGATATACTATACCGGAGTTCTAGATTTTCTTGCCAGCTTTCTTGGGAAATTCCCGCCAAGATATATCAGTCTGAAGGGATGAAATGCTGGAAATGCTAAAAAGAAAGACATGGACTATTTTCTCCGTTGGAAATTATTCTGTCAGAGCTCTTCAGTTAATCATCTCTCTGCTCGTCGTCATTGGTTAACTGGGTTAGGCCAGAAGGTTTCATAAGCCGACAAATGATATATGTAAGTATGTGGCAGTGCCCGTATCCGATTGGGTCAGCACCGGCGTTCCATGAACCATAACTGGCAACTTGATGCTGTCGCCGGTCGCCGGTCGTCGGGAAAATAACAAAAGAGCTGGAGTTTCGGATTTGGAGTGTGCTTCTGCTGCTGCTTCCCGAAAACTGTGTCATTCCGCTTGTAATTGTGCTGCTTTTGCTGTTTCTGTTTCTGTTGAGTTTATTTTTGTTGCACTTTACCGTACGGATCCAGGCACTATTTCCCGACAGTTGATTTATGGCCATTGTTGGCGCTGTTCTGCATCAGCAATGAGGATTGCATGATGGCCCCACAAAAAGTTCTGTGAAAAGAAAACGATTATAAATCGCTGCCACTAATAACATGCAGAGTGCACAGCCAAAAAATTGTGTTTAAATTAAATTTATTGACAGGAAATTAGTGGAAATATAATAGGTTTTTATATTTACCATTTAATGTTGACATATCTGAGTAGTTCTTGTCATTTTGTATGCATATTGTACCTTTAATTTCATTTTTTTTTTGAATGTTTTCTTTTTGACTTGGCTAATAATTATTTTCTTTCTGTGCACCGGACAACATTAGGCTAAAAAAAAAATCCCAACCGAGAAGAGAGCGGAAATTTTATGCGCCGCTGGTTTTTGTTGTATTTTCTTGCCCCAACTCGGTTTTTTTTTTTTTTTAGCTCTCGGCTCGAATCGGATCGGCTTCCTCCCTTTAGTTTTTTTTCGCTGGGTCCGTCGTAACAAACAGGAAACTATTTTATGCTGCCATGCGAAAATTGGCTAGGAAATTTATACACATTTTCGGTTTGCCTTCATTTTAATGTGTGTGTGTGTGTGTGCGCGCCTTTTTTCGACTGCAATCGGACATTAGGCATCGGTGGCAAGTTTGTTGCCTAAGTCTTTTGTTTGGCAAGTGGCATTCGGCCGATAAACATCAGCAAATGGAGTTAATTTCCGCTGTAATCCTGGAGGCAATGAAGATTAAGGGATGAGTGGAAGATAGATGCTTTAGAAAAAATATATTTCTATAAATTATCCCTAAGAATTCCCTTAAAAAAATATAACTGAAGAGAAAAGTAACTGCGGAAAGTCCTGCCTCATTTTCATCAGCTAAATCATAAAAATGTAGAAATAATTGTGCTATCCATGTAGCTTACCATAAATTAAATAGAATTTCCCAAACTGTTTTAATTGCAGTAAACGGATTGGCAAAATGCTAAAAGAGAAGGCGAAAATTAATTGGAAAAGCCCATATATTCAAAATGATTTTCAAAGAAAAACGTTATACGATCTATTTTGAAACAGTTCCATAATAAAAGTATTGGCGAAATCGGACTTCGGCGAGGGGAACCTATAAATCCCACTTCGGATTTCCTCACTGCTCGTTTCGATTTCTTGGCGGAATGAATTCTCCATAGCAAAGAGTAATAATAATAAATAAAAAAAGTTTAGCTTTTGCGTCTGGCCTGCGCTTTGTATTTCTATGAGCACACACATCACGCTTGTGTTTTGGCTTGACAAATCAATCAAATCGCTTCATGCGAATTTCGATTGCACAAAGACAAAAGGCAAAAGACAATGCATTGGAATTGTGAATTATTAGTGTGTTTTGTTGCTAGCATTTGGCAATGCCAAACCGAGTGACCACTTCCACTGTCCGCCATTCGTTTGGCTCACGTCCAGAGCTAAATGAGACATTCGGACTGTGGACAGTGGACAGCAGACAGAAGGTAGAAATAAAGGAAAAAAATAAAAAATAAAAATGCACAGAGAGCTAGCAGCTACAAGCTGCACTTTTCTTTGGCATGGTTCGGTTTTCCCAATCGATTCGCCGACTTTCCCAGCCAGTTCTCAGTTGGTCTCGGGTTTGTCTCAGTTTCGTGTCGCTTTTCCCATTCAAATGGAATCTAGACACTGAACGAAAAATGGCAATGCAAACTCCTTAATAACTCTAATAATAACAAATGAATATTATTGTTAGTAAGCCTGGCAGAGGGTGTACAAATTTATATAATTTAATTATAACGAATATGGAAATATGCTTTTAATTTTATGGGAATCAGAATCAGAAGAATCGGGTGAAAAATAATATAAATAAACACGTAACATTGTTATCTTAAATAGCATTATAGGACGCCTATATCTGATAGGAAAAGTTGCCTAAAATTGTTAAGCTATCTTTCTAACCTGAACACTACAGACCATCAATAATAAAAAAATAATTATTAAGTTTCTAACTTGAGTAAATTCGATGGAGCCCCTCTTTAAAAATATTTAGCATCTTTTTTATTAACTTTCCACATTTAATAATTAAAGTTTAAGCTTCAAACTTGGGTAAATTCAATGAAATCCCACCTAAAGTAAGCCCCAAATTAAGGTCAGACTTTCTTCTTATTTCTCTCGGTGGATTCTGAGTTTCTAATTTCCATGTACTTGGAGTCTTCTGTTTTTTTCTCCGCAGAAGAGATCACAGACACTCGCTCCTCGTAATGAGCTAAATTAGCCGCCAAACGCGAAAATGAACAGCGGAAAGCCGCCAAATTGGGTTAATCTATTTGAAAGTGGAAGCGCTGGCCGCCGCACCGCCACTACATACGAATATACATATATATATATATATATAGATATATAGGAACAGCACCGCCAACATAAAAAGCAACATTTAATGCATAGAGCCCATGCGAAAGTCACCTAAGAAGCATTATTTAGTGCGTTACTTTCCATTTTGATGGCGCTCTTTGTTCGCCCCGAGAGCGACGAGATGCTGACGAGGTCCGACTCGGCTTTCTCAGCGACATCACCGCCATGTCAACCTGTCTTCATTCTTTAACGGTACTCGCGCTTTTTAATTTTAATTTCGCTTTTCATCACAGCAATGTTCACACGATCTGCCTCTTTGATAATGATAATGAGCTAAGTTGTACATAAATATATGTACTTAATTAGGGCGATCGGCGATCAGTTTAGTCAGGGGATGTCAAGGAAGTCATTAGCTACAAGACATTAAGAAAAGAAACGTTTATTTCATACAAGAAACAAAACTGAGAGACACTTAGAGAACTCATTGGAAAATTAATTATAAAATATAAAAAATACATAGACTTGTATATTCTTGAGTCAAATTTATCATGGAAATGCATGCAATATATTTTAAAATTTAGTAAAGCACCTTCGTAGCTTAATATCCATTTAAAACAGTCGATAAATGTTAGTGGCTACAAAAACAAAGTGTTAAGTGCAACCGATGACAAAATCCATCGTGAGATTATCTATGCTAACAGATGTTTCTTTGTGTCATTGTATATCTGTTGCACAATCCGCTAATGTCTTTGAGAGGGAGGCGCTAATTGGTAGATCACGGCCTCACGGCTTCAACGAAAGTGAAATGATGTTGATTGAACACCAAAAACTTTGTAAATCAATAGTGGAAACGACTCTTTAGCTTCCATTCCGTGAGTTACAGTTCCAGTTTCTTGTGGTTACCAAAAAAAAATAAATAAAAATAAAATAAAGGTTTTCACTTTCGTTTGTCACATCTCTGCCTGAGTCACACCTCTTCGGTGACTCCTCCTCCTGCTCACTCCCCGTGCAAATTGACAAAATATGCAACAACAAAATAAGCAAAAAGAAGTGTCAATAAACGGCTCGGTCTTGGCTTTGTCTCTGCCTGTTGACCCAAATGCGAGGCGGCCGAAAAGTGGTCGGGCTGGATTTAGCGGCCAGAATGCTCCGCAGTCAAGTGTAAGGTCAATGGACTAGATGCCGCAGATACACAGATACAATGCACAGATACAAGCTGCAAGATACGAGCTGCAAGTCACGACGAGTCCGCTGGCAGACGCACATGCGCAACATCCTGTTCGGGCGACAGTACAACCGGCCTATTATACAATGGCCAAACGGCTACACTCGGCAAAATAAACAGCCAGCACAAATTTCTTTAGCTACAAATTGATGGAGTTCTCTAAAATCTATTTAATATGAAATGAGTGAGCTTCTGCGACATTGTGCATTTATCCCAGGCAACGATTTAATGCAACTTCAACAACGAAGATTTTATTTACATTTTGTGGGGTTCTCCTTAAATGGAATTACATATATTTTGTATCTTTAAGTCCCTTGTAATTAAGTTTAGCATGAGACTTATTTACTTAACTTAAGCTAATTTTTTTCTATAAGCAATATATTCTTATAACGCTTAGTATTACTTTTTTTTTATCAGTGTCTAGCGAAACTGTTTAAACGTGTATGACTTTGTCTCTTCTGATTGCAGACGAGTGAGCGCCAAGCCATCAATCAGGCCATCAATCAGTCAGTGCCGCTTGTCGCAAATTGGAGCTGGAGACGAAAACTGAGACGGAGACGGAGACGGAGCCGCTCTCCCTTCTTGGAGAAAGCCGAGGTCTGCCACTTGGCCAACTGAGGCTTGATTCCAGATTGCTGATTAGAGATCACAGATCCGGAGATCCCAGCGGAGAGTTTTTTTTTGTTTTTTTTTTTTGGCGACAGTGTCGCCAGTTCGTAATTGGTTGTCTGTCTGCCTTTTGGCTAAGTCAGTCAGTGAGTCAGACACTCTCGGACTTGCAGTCATAGTTATAGTCACGATTCCAGAGGCACAACCACATCATATCACCAGCCAAGCAGCCAGTCAGCCAGGCCACTTCGTCTTCGCTTCGCTTCGCTTTGGCTTCACTTTGGCTTCAGTTTGGCTTTGGTTTGGCTGTGGCAGTGGCTGTCGCCCCGGCAGGTTCACAAATAAGTGAAAGTGAATTTGTTTATTGTATATTTTGCTATTACCAAAGCGAAAGAGACGCATAACACATCTGCGGCGCGAGCAATGTTTAATTCCATCGAGTAATATATACTGACAGAAAGATAGAGAGTGTGCGAGAGAGAGATCCAAGGAACAAAATAGAATCACTGATCTTGGTAGAATACTCCGGAGAACACTCTAGAAATCATGTTAATTGCCTGCTGCGTCCTCTTCGTGCTCCTCAAATGCCACACGGCCAACGGTGAGTATACGCCCCGTGGGCCCCATTAACTAATTGCCAGCCAGGCGGCGGCGCGAGACATTAACTAATTTACTTAGCGCTCGACTTGTGTTTGCTTTTAACGAGTGTGTTGTGTGTGCTGCTGGTGTGTTGTTGTGCTGCGCTGCTTTTATTTATTTTTTCATTTAATTTGACTGTATTTTTTCTTTTTGCCTGTGAGGGAGTGTTAGTCGCGGCTATTGTGTCAATTGAGAAGACGATCAACGAAACGACGCCAGTGCCTCGTTGATTGCACAATGCGTTCCAGGGAGCACTGCACGCACGAGGCGGCAAATGTGGGTTACATCTTAAGCAGCTTTTAGCGGAAAGATTTCTTTTGGTTTATCAAAAGTTTAAATAATATCTGGAACAACAACGCTTCAAATAGATATATATATATATCAAAAACACGGACTCTTTTCAAACTCTAGTTTCTTCTTTTTTCCTCTTAACCTTTACATTTTTTGTTGTTGTTGTTAACTGTGCACTGTTTTCAATGACCAAATTAATATCAGTTTGCTGTTTTTTTCCCGTGTACATTTGCATAATCTCAAGTGAGAGAGATTGTCTGTATTGTGAAGGTAAAACCAATAAAGCACTGAGCAGCCAAGATTAATTTACCCTTGAGCTGGGCCATGGATTGAAGAGCCGAGGATCTGACTTGTATATATTTAAATGTATAAAAATAAATGAAAGCAGCTAGCCAAAACTGTCCATAAGCAGTGGCTGCTGTTAGGCACTTTCTTAAGAGATTCCATAGTTATAGTTTATTTGATTAAAACTTAAACCAATAGGATGGGTATATGCATGTTTCAAAGGAACATGGGGAATGTTTCACTCTTCGATTTTAGTTCGCAATGGCTTGTGTTACAAACTTCCACACCGTTTTCTCCTACTTGTTTTTATTTGGAACTATTTAAGTTATTCCTATGTTTTACATAGCTTTAAGCGAAGCAAACCATGGCGCCTAGGAGTCCACGATGTCTTCACAACAACAAATTTTTTCATTTATTTATTTGTAGATATTGCTGAAAATTGTAAGCTTGTTTAGGATAGCCATGATTTTTCCATCCAGATTTCCTAGTAGCTTAAATTGAACATTTTCCCCTGAAATTTTCAGTAGCTGGTGGTCGTTGGTGTTAAGGCACGGCATTTACCTGAGGTATCCATTCCTTCTATGGTGGTACAGTCGTAGGGTAAATGCTGTGTCTTCACGGCCCATCAGCATTTTGCCAGTAGTTTTTTCTTTTAATATATTCATTTCTCAATAGTCTCTTAGTATCCCAATTTCCAGCTGTAGCCGAATTCGCGGTCACCAGAGAGATCTCTTCAAAATCTAATTTTTCCACTTATTTCTTACTATATTTCGCTAAGAAGTTCAAGTTAATTAAGGTTAGCTATGATTTTTCCTTCTAGAGTTCCCAGTAGCTTGAATTGAACATTTTCCCCTGGAATTTTCAGTAGCTGGTGGTCGTTGGTGCTAAGGCACGGCATTCGCCTACATAGTCTTCTGAATCCGCCCGTATATTCATGTTGACGTTTAGGATGAAAGCAGTGCCCTCACGGTACATCAGCATTTTGCCAATTCTTTTATTTTATTTTATTTATAACTTTATAAATTCTTAGAATCCAACTTAATTGTAGTGGCAAGCTTTGTGTTGCGAGTTCAAACCCTGCCGCAGACTCTATTTTTCGAATTTTTTATTTATTTTCCCTAGTTTTATTTGCTTTATTTAAATTCTTGCGTTGTTTTACATAGGCTTATGCGAAGCATATCATGGCGGACAAAAGGGAAAGATGTTAAATAAAAAATTTTTCCATTTATTTATGTGTAGATTTTGCTGAGAAGTTCAAGTTAATTTAGGTTAGCCATGATTTTTCCTTCTATATTTCCCAGTAGCTTGAATTGAACATTTTCCCCTGGATTTTTCAGTAGCTGGTGGTCGTTGGTGCTAAGGCACGGCATTCGCCTACATGGACTTCTGAATCCGGCCGTATATTCATGTTGACGTTTAGGATGAAAGCAGTGCCCTCACGGCCCATCAGCATTTTGCCAAAAGTTTTTTTGTATTACTTTATTATTAAGCTCTATTTAACCAGATAGATATCTCTAGAATATCGCCTTTATTATTATTTTCATACGTATTTGTAGTGGCATTTTTTATTGATTTCTATAGCGATATATCGGAAGAATGCACTATTTCCCCATTGCCTTTCGCGGAACGGAGAAGCTCGTTGCGCGGACGACGCGTGTTGACATTTTTGGGCAGTTGGGCTCGCTTATTGTCTTCAGTTTTGGTTTCAGTTTCGGGTTTTAGACATTTTGTTATTTTAAAAACGTAATCACGCTCCGGCGATCCATCATACACACTCGCGTACACGAATGGCGGCGTTATGTCATCCGCGTGGCGTGCGTTTCGAATTCGTCGATAAGGAAAACGGAAGGCGGAAAATTGAAATAAGAAATTCACGCGTTCCCATTGAAAATGGATATTTAAGAGGCTTTTTAAATCGCTCTTATGATCAAATAGAGCCATAAATTGGGATAACTAAAAGGAAGAAAATTGATGCTGGATGAGCTTGGCATGGCTTTCAAGCGTTAACAAATCAGGCCACCCCGCTAAAAAAATCATTGGGTAAAATATTACATTTAAGTTAACATGTCCGCCATGTAAAACAAAGTAATAATTTAAATAAAACAAATGAAAATATGGAAAATAAAAGAAAAGTTCGAAAAATAGAGTCTGCGGCAGGGTTTGAACTCGCAACACAAAGCTTGCCACTTCATTTCCCAATTTACACTAACGGCCACCAGTCACCGAAAATCATTGGGTAAAATATTGAATTTAAGTTAAAGGGAGTCCTGCCATTTGACAAAATCATGCCTAATTGGGATCGGAGAAATTACCTATAACAAAATACCTAATATAAGAAATTAAAACCAGAACTAGAGGCAATTTCCGAGCTGCCGCTGAACGAACTTACGCTGTTCCACAAAATGAAGTGGGGAAATAAAGAAATCAATCGACAAATATTATGTAAAATATAGGGAATATTACAGAAATAGCTCTCTCGTGACCACAATTAAGTTGTGATTCGAAGAATTTATAATGTTATAAATAAAATAAAATAAAAGAATTGGCAAAATGCTGATGTACCGTGAGGGCACTGCTTTCATCCTAAACGTCAACATGAATATGCGGCCGGATTCAGAAGACTATGTAGGCGAATGCCGTGCCTTAGCACCAACGACCACCAGCTACTGAAAATTCCAGGGGAAAATGTTCAATTCAAGCTACTGGGAACTCTAGAAGGAAAAATCATAGCTAACCTGAATTAACTTGAACTTCTTAGCGAAATATAGTAAGAAATAAATGGAAAAATTAGATTTTGAAGAGATCTCTCTGGTGACCGCGAATTCGGCTACAGCTGGAAATTGGGATACTAAGAGACTATTAAGAAATGAATAAATTAAAAGAAAAAACTCCTGGCAAAA
>VNJM01002787.1:0-98236 GCA_008042475.1 Drosophila kanapiae
GCATCGGCCGGGAATCGAACCCGGGCCGCCCGCGTGGCAGGCGAGCATTCTACCACTGAACCACCGATGCCTGCTGATCGGCGGCACTTTAATTGCTGGCTAAAGTTGCTAATTTCATTTTATTTGTATTTATTAATCGCTATCTCTCTTCAACAGTAAAAGTTGTTGCTATGATTTTTTCTTTGCTTGCTTTTGCTTTGGTTTTTTGTCTTTGTGCGGCTTTTTGCTGAATTGTTTTTTGTTGTTTGGTTATTTTTGTCGATCGTCGGCGATAACTTGAAATTTTTGTTCACTTTCTTCATTTGACCAGCTTTGTTTTTATTGGCCAGAAAGAGCGACAAAAGCGGTGGTAGAGTGTGCTCGGGACTTTCTTGAAAATGCGTTGGCAATAATACGTTAACTGCATTTTTTTTTAGCCATGCCTCCAAATAAAAGCAGTAAAATCAAGAAATGGCAAAAACAGTTAACGCTTTTCCTCTCAGCACCGCTCCGTTCAGCCCCCCAAACGCTTGGTTTTGCCTAGTTTTCCTTGGTTTCCCCCTCTCATTTGCCATTTCCCCGCCGAAACGAGACCCTTGGGTAATTTATAGGCATAGAACAGCTCTCAACGCCCTCTTCTTGTCTGTAGTCTCCAGTCGCTGCTCCCTTCCTTTTTCCTGGCTCAACATCCCCTCCCTCTTTGGCCGGACATTCGCAGGTGTTGGATGAATTTCCACCACCTTTTGGGTTTCGGGGGAAAACCTCTATCCAAACTTGTGTAGTTCACCTTTAAAAATAACTTGAACTATCTTTAAAATTAGGGTGAAAACTTAAAATGTATATATATGCAATATATATATCTAATTGCTACTGATTGATCTGAAACTTGGTATGGAAATAGGAGTTTACAAGGCAAATGTTTCACCTTAAGGTCTAGATTCTCTAATTGAGACTCTCTAGGTTTTATGGAGGTTTTTTTATAGGAAATATTTATCCTAATATTGTAAAATAACTCCCATTGATCTGAAACTTGTTATGCGAATTCATTTAAACTTGAAACCCAAGCTAAGCTGGGATTTTTTCAATGAAAAATAAACCTTTCCATAGTTTAAGGTACTTTTCCTAGTATTTAGTTTTCCCAGTGTACACAAAAACAGGACGAAAACCAGAATGGTTGCCCCTTTTTTGCTTCTGTTTCTGCCCCGTTGCCCGATTGATTTCGTTACTTAGTGGAATCAGCTCATTAGGTAGCCAACAGACATTACAAACATTGCAGGAGTAACAACACAAAACCGACATAGACCGAACGGCAATTAGCAATTTGTGGCACTTGCAACTGGTATTTGTATTGGGTTTCGCCTAACAAGTCGTCGACATGACGACGACAGGAAAAGTCAATTAGACGGAAGCCATTCCGAGGACAACGCGGTAATCTTTAATTTCTAACTAAATATTTTAAATGGGGCGGGTAATTCCAACCGACCAACTCTTCGACCTATTCGGTCTTTAATCCTGCAAGGCTTCTATTTAGAAATGTAAAATGTATCCCATTGCAGGAATGACATGGGGAAATATAAGGGAAATAAGGAGAGTGATTGTCGGGTTCATATATAAAGGTATGCTGCAATTTACCATATTCTTTCATTGCATACTTTTAGATGCCTCAACGAAAGTTATCAAATCTCTTCTTAGATGTATTATATTTTAGATTTTTAGTTATTTTTCATCGAATAACTACTAACAAGACTCTTTTAAGCCCAATTAAATTTGTTCCATGCACTCCACTCACCTGTCGTTATCGTTACCGTCCATGTGAGCCAGTCGTGGTGCGTAAAGTTCGTGTAATATAGCCAGAAATTGTATTTGGTGCCGGGCAGGGCCCGGGAGAATTGAATTTCATCGCCAATATCCCGCGAGGCAATGGTCGTGTTTGGCTCCGGATAACCAAAGGGCGGACGGTAGTCTAGCCTATAGGAGGCCCCATCGTCGAGGCCGGGATTGTTCGGTATACTAATGGCTAGATCGGCACATTTCACATCCTGCAAAAAAAAAAGTTAGGAAATGTTAAATATTATTATTAAAATATTACAAATATTACTATTATTTTATTTAGTTTTCGACCATTTCCCCTATAGTTTTTCTCCATTTTCTCGCCTTTGTTTAATTTGTTTTCTCGCCCCCGTCATTTTCAGCTGGCATCACAAAAAGTGCAATGACATTACTGGCTGCATTACAGTGTCCATAAAGTACCGAGTACTTGCAAAAACGGGAGTGACAATTAAATGGCACACCGCTGCCACCCAATGAGAACGGTGACGATGATGCAGATGCAGATGCAGATGCACATACAGATGCAGATACAGATGCAGATGCAGACAGGGGACACGAGATGCCGAGATGAAAGTAGAGGTGTGCCGGCAATAACGATGTTTGCTGTCCTTGTCGCCCAGCCAATGTGCACAGGCGAAAAAAAATAAATTAACCATCAGGCAAATAAATAAAATAACTAAAAGCACGGCTCTATGGGAAAAACAAAAAATAACTTATTAAAGCGTCAGACTATCTTGGGTAAAAATCTGTTTCGTATTCAGTAACATTTTTGCTAATATATAAATATATCCTGAGAGGAAAATTAATTTTGATATATAAAATATAAAAAAGATAAACTGAAAAACTACAGGCTTTAAATGCTTTAAAAAAATGCATTCCAGTGGCGAAATTCAGTTTACATTTTATTCTTTTTGTTTAGTTTGCAGCTTAGTTTTCCTAACCCATGTTATTACTGTGGCTCCCCCGAAAACTTCTCAAAACAATCACAATTTCCATTATCCATTAATGTAGAATATAGTTTTTATTTTGTAGTTACATAATTTTCTCTCTGTGCCGCCGTTGCCTGCTCCCTGACGCTGTCTGCTGGTGCCAGACGCCAAATATTAACACCGCAAACAATGAGCTACCCTTTCGCCGCCGCTCTGGCAGGACTCCCTCGCGCGCTCCAAAAAAGAAAATAACAAAAATAATAAAACAAGGCATAATGGATTTGGCTAGCAATGGGACACACACAGATGATGCTGCCACACATCCCGACTCGTCGGCAGACGGAGAATTAAGACCAGGCACATTAAAGGATTAAAATGACGGAAATGCAGTCGCCGGTAGTGGAGTTTCTGGTTCAAATCTAGACTTTATTCACCGGCATTGCTTGGCATTAAAATATTATAATAAATAATGTCCTGAAATGTAGTTCAACGTGACGAAAGAGCCCCAATAGATTCAGCTTTAAAGGGTTTTCCATTTAATGTCAATGAGAATAATACTTTTGGTAATTTAACAGAGTCTTACAGAAAAACATAATTAACAAATGGAACGTAAGCCCCCATAAGGAAACCTAATAAAACCCTCAGCAAAGTACTGAGACTCTAGGCATTACACACAGCTTTTATAGATTTTATTTCCTTGAACCCATTATAATTCCCTCCTTCGGCTGGCTCAAAAGTCATCGTTGTGATGACAGTTACGGAAATACACACTTCTCAAGCCCATCAATTTTAACGCTCAATTAGAGAAATGGAAACGCAAATCAACAAAGTCCATGGTTATCCTCAATTTGGGCCGAAACTATCAATTTCTGTGGAGCGCATTTTAGTTCCCAACTTCTGTAATTTCATTTGCCAGCAATTTCATTCCGTTTCAGGGCAGGCGTGGCGCATTTCAAATGTTTTCAAATGTGTTCAAATGGCCGCACAGAAAGTTCATAAAAAATAAAGAAGTAGGCACGGCAAGGGTTCGACTTTGAGATACTCTAAGTTGGTAACATGTTTGGTAATAAATTTTGAATCGAGTTATCCCTAATTTTTAGTAAGTTCATTAATCGAACTGCAAAGTTTAGTCTGTGTTATAAACTCGAGGGCTCTACCTCTTCTCTTTATAGATATACAGCTCTTCAAATAAACTGACGGACAGACGGACACGCGGACAAGGCACTGCCTATATATAGTCCAACCAAGGATCACTGCTGCTTGCAGTAAATATATACTAAATAATATACCCTCGAACTTTCCAGGATTACCTCGTAAAAAGCGAGTAAGTTGACCATCAAACAGAAAGCGTTTTAACGGACACACACAGTCACAGGCACACTTACACACACAAATCGTGTCAAAATGGCGTTGAACAAAATGGCGTCGGGAAGCGAATAAAAATAAAGTTCCTCAACTTGTTGGCTTGATTGATGCCTTTGGCTTTGGCAAATAAAAAGCGTAGTTCATCCAAGATTATGCGTGTCAACATTTCATGAAGTAACCGCAGTACTTTATAACTTTTTCTCGGTGTCATAAATATACCATAAATATCAAGAACTTTATATAATCAAGGCCAAGTTTTTCAATTAACTTAAGGAGTAAGAGCAGATACAAAACAAAACTGTTAAGTACTTGGAACTAAAACTTAATTAATAGAAGCAAAATCAACAATTTTAGGGCTTTCAATATAATTAATTTCTTCTACTCTGAGTATCGGGATATTTTCGATTATTTTTTGGTCTATCGGTCGTTGATTTTTTGATGCGTTCATCACTAGTTTCTAGTTAAATAGTGACGGCAAAATATGACTATAGAAAAAAATTATAGAATTCATAAAGAAAACGTTTTTAAGTAGTCTTATTACTATTATTTTGCACAAATATAATTGAGAAATATAACAATTTATAGTTTTAAATTAATTAAAGTATACTATTTCCAAAGACTTACATTATTGACCCTGATAAGTGTGAAAAGTTTGTTTATTTCATGTTTTTTTTTAATGGTTTTTATAGTTTTTCTCAGCTTATCCCCTTTGCTGGCTGCCATCAATTTGCATTTGGCATTTTCTCAAGCTAAATGCGTTTTCCCAAGGACGCATAAACCAGTGGAACGTGCGAAAAATCAGCCTCGCATGCAAACTTAACTCGGTTGCAATTGCCGGACAGTGGCAGCCGATTTGCACACTCCCCAACCCCACTCCCCACTTCGGTCCATTTAACAAAAAGCATTGTCAACCTGTTTGATTTGACAGCCTTTTCTTTTAAAAAAAAAAAAAAGGAGAGCACTTAACGCTATCTCCCCACCTTTTCACCTGCTTCACTCATGCATTTGGAATGGAGTTTGCCAATTACTGTCGTCACTCACTCAATCAATCAGTCAAACAATCAATTATTTATTATTTATACGCCCAGGCGGCTCGATTGCAATATTTTCACAACACGTAAAGTACAGTGAGTGCCATAAATAACAGTTATTTGCTAAAAATTAAATTATATCGATTTGAAGTGAATTGAAAAGGTGCCGAACGGCAGGAAATTAAATGTTTCAGGTTGCAAATTCAATGGATGAGCATCGTTTAAGTTGATTTTAAAGCTATTGTAATTAAAAAACAAACTATTAGGTAAATGGAACTATAGCTTAATTAATCAAAGCAAATCCAACAATTTGAGGGCTTTCTATATATGAGTTTGTCATGGAGGCTATTTTACACTTAATTTTTGTGGTGTATTTTCGATATTTTTTGGTCTATCGGTCGGTGATTTATTGATACGTTCATCACTAGTTAAGGCACAACAACAGCTGTTGTAAATAGTGAAGGCAAAATATGACTAAAGAAAAAGATGTTAAATTATATAACTCATAAGGAAAACATTGTTAACTGACTATATAAGGAAGATATTATATATACATATATATAGATACTTAAATAAATTTCAAAATATTTATTTATTACTCAATTTTTACGATTGTTTGTTTGTTATTTTCTCTGTTTTTACACTATTAGATTAGGCGTTAAAATTTAATTGAAAACCTATAAAAATGCGCTTTATGGAATGTGCACTGTGAAAAAGATTCATTTTTGCAATATGCGTTGCGCTTTCGCTTTATTTACAGCTCTCTTTGCGAGTAGAAAATTCATCAGGGGGCTGAGGAGGCACAACAAAATGAAATCAAAATGAAATGTTGGCCAGCAGCAGCTCTGCCAAAAGCGGCTATAGTCCGACTTACCTCCTTTTTTGTGGGCGCCTAACTGTAACTCGCTTGCATAATTGAATATTTCTCTTTTTTTCTTTCTTTTTATTTTTCTGTTATTCAGTTGAGCTTCTTGTTTTCCTTTTTATTTCCATTTCGCTTTTTCGAGTGGTCTGTGCGTCTATTACAGCCGTTTTCTTTTCTTTTCTATTTTGGCCATTACATGATGCTCGTCGACTGCTACCATGGCCCATTAGTCATTAGCCAAGATAATGATGATGGTGTGAAGGCAGTGCTGCCATTTCCTCACCATAAAATGCGTCAAATTCTTAAATTACCCAAATATTTAAAAAAGAAAACAGTCAGACAATTCTTTTACAGACTTAAAGATATTTTGCAAAAACTACAAGCAACTTGATTTATATAATATCTATTGATACATAGTTAACAACATTTTAAAGGGAATATCGCCTCCAATTCTTATTTTTTGAAAAACTAATAATAAGACAGCGGGTTAAAATCAAAACTGGCTGCACTGCCTCAACCTAATGGTAACATTTTAATGATGATGATGATGGTGGATTCGTTGGTGATTATTAACGCATATAATAGTGTGTCAGTCTGGTCACATTATGCAATTAAATATTCGCAGCGCATACTTCATTGGAGAAACACACTCGCACATACACACACATACTTTGTATATGGGAAATATATATCCACGGATCCGTCGCGGTCTCGTTTCATTTAAATGCTCAATTTACACTCGCACATTATTCGCACAGGGGCTTTGCCGCTGGCTTTATTTGTTTTGCAATTGCGCGGTTCGGGCACAAACCATTTGAGTTAATTTAACCACACCCAATTCCCCTCATTCCGCGCTTTGTGACTCACTTTTTGAAGCTTAAGCCAAAGCCGAGTTTTGTGCCAAGCAAAAAAAATAAGATAATACATACATACGTAAAAAAAAAAACAAAACATATTAAATTAATGGCAATTAACAATGAGCAGAAAAACCTTCGATTTTGCCACTCAAAAACCCTAAGCCACACAAGGTTGCGATGGCGCGCTTAAAGTGCTTCAAGTTTTATGGCCAAGGCTTCAAAAAATCCAAGATTATCAAAGGAGTTTATACAAAAATGCAAAACTATTTAGAGATTCTTTAGATATATGTAGATATCTAGGATTCATGATTTAGTTTTACTTGAAAATTAATAAAACTGTCAGAAGAAGGATCTGCGACCCCACAAAAGTAAAGTTGCGATATACAATGACCGATAAATCGATATTTTGTTTGATATGCCGAACGAATAAAATCGGAGAAGAAAGAAATAAATTAAGTAACAATTTGAAAAATATACATTTTTATGATAATATTGATTATACCATTAAAAGGTACAATTTCGATATATCGAAGTGCACGATACTTTCGATATAATATTGAGCGCAATATATTTGTCGATAGATTCATCTCTCGATATATGTGCATCTCTAATTAAAGCTTTCAAATTGTGCGAAAACGTTGTTGTGCCACAATTTCGTACCCATAGCTTTGAATAAAAATATAACAAATAGCCAAATAGAATATTTTCGGAATGACTTAGACCGAAAAAAAAACAAATATGATCAAAGTTTAGTATAATTTAACTGACGTGTTTTTTGTCATTCTACTGTGATTTGTTTGTGCGTGCTTTTTGCCGTGAGCCACTAAAGAAACATGAACTTCAACTCGGTTTCTGTCGCAGCTGCTGATGCAGAGAGACCGACCGGCCAAGGCAAACAAAGGCCAAAAGCAAACAATCAAACAGACAAACAAATGCAAAGCAAACATGCGAGCGAGGCAAACAGGCAAACAACACAGCCCAACCGACAGGCGACACAGCGCAGCATCGCCAGTTTCATTTGAATAATTAAACCCGGCAGCCGGAGCGGTTAAGTCAGGTCCAAAGCCAGTAATAGCCGGGAATTATGGGTTCAAAAGCAGGCTTAAAGCCCGCCAACTGGTTCACGAACAGCGGTTCGGTTGAGAGTTCAAAATATACTATATAGTACTATTGTACATTTTTGGCAAACAGTGACAGGGTTAGTCGGACTTAGGGTTTCGGTTAAAAATTAAATAACAAATATTATAAAGAAATACAAACAAAATTTAATAATTAACACGCTTCATATTAATATATATATGAGAGCTGGTTTTTACTGATTTCCCATGAATCAAGCCAGAATTATGGCCCAGTTTCGGTTTTGCAACATATTAAGACTGCATTGAAAGTCTCTCTGCTGGTTATTGCAACTAGAATTTCTCCCAGAACCTCAAGTACAAGGCAGGCACACACAATGGTGGTCGTAAAGAGAAAGCGTTGGAGCTGTTGGGGGAGTTATAAGTTAAAAGTTCAACGTCATCTCAGGTGGCACACACAGTCTATGCCTATGAATAAAAGAATCGCACAATAAAGCCAGCAAAAGCTAACAATAGGGCTTGGTCTTGGGCTGGACAATTTGCAGAGATAACTGGAGCATCTATTTGTATAGTGCTCGGTGGCTGTGCACTTTTAAAGGATAAATGGACATGAATACTCGTCCTTTCATGCGGCTGGAGAAATATAATAAAATCAATGTTGTCTCTTCTGCTTATTTAGATACTCTTCAAAAGGATTCTAATCTGTTTATCCCTTGTATCTCACAGTCTTTACGGCAAGGCATAGACAAAGAAATTGTACGAGTTTGGCCTGGTAACTTGTGGGCTTAAGTTATGGTCAAAGGAGTAATCTCCATTGATTATGGGATGCCTTAGGGATGAGAGAAAATATTTATATATCGATACTGTATATATAAAAATTGTTGTACATAAGTCAGGGTTTAAAACGATATTTTAACGTTGCTATCAATTAAAGTTGCGATAAATTATGTATCGATACTGTTATAAAAACTGTTATGTAACTCAAGGTAGAAATCAATATTTTAACGTTGCTATCGGTGCGATAAATGATATATCGATACTGTATATAAAAAAACTGTTGTAAGACAATGTATAAATCGATATTTTAACGTTGCATCTTTGCGATAAATAAATATTCTGTTTGATATATCCGACTAATATAATCGGATAAAGAAACAAATAATTTAAACACAATTTTTCAAATATTTTTCAATATCGATATTATATTTTAAAGTTAAATGCGATATTTTTCGATATTAAAGTTTGCGATAATGAGTCCTTTATTTTGCTCGACATATCTATCATAGCGGGACTTTTCCTCTCGATATATATTGCTAGGCTGCTTATTACTTGCAATTTTTATTACGTGTAAATCTATCTTTCTTGAACGGCAAAACATTCTCGTACTCGCCTATCTTTATGTATATATTATATAGTAGTATATTTGTAGAACCTTCTCTCTCTTAACGAACAACACAGAGGCCACTTGACTTGTCTGTGACTTGCATTGGTTGCTGATGATGGCTGCTACCTGACCAAAAGGCAAAAGCGCAATTAGCATAAAGTGCTCCCACTGCTCTTGTGGGTCTCGAGCTCTCTCGTTCGTCGTGGCTCTGGCAGTCGGGGTATGCCTAGGCCAGGGGCTTACACCAAGGGGGCACCGCAGTCTTGGAGTCTTACAAAACTAATTCATTTTATGAAATTATATATATTTATTCTTGATTTAAACTTCATTTTAACTGGAAGTTAACTGTTTACTTTGGAGTATAGGGGTTCAAAGACTCGATGAGACCCCTTGGAAAAATTCCTCCTACGCCACTGACAGTAGTTGCATTTGCAGTTGCAACTAGTCACTTACTTATTACTGTTGTTGCTGTAGTTGAAGTGTGAAAAGTTGGCGGTTGAATTGCAGGTTTCAGGAAGAAAAGGGGCTGGTAAGAAGTAAGCTCTCCCTCCCCCTCGGAGGGGGGAGGTCAACGTTGGGAGCGAACAATAAAGCGAGCAAGTGGGCGTGGCGGATCAGGAAAAGGGGTGGCAATATGCATAAGTTGTGTCTGCTCATTGCGTGTCTACACATAAAGAACAGGTATTTTTCCTTTTTTTCTTTTATGATCAATTGTTTTGGCGTCACCAAGGCAATCTGTGTACATAAATCAGATTTTAAAATAAGCATAGATAAAATACAAATAAAAATAAAAAAAAGAAATAAATGTTGTATATGTTTTTATGTAAAAAGTTATCAAGTTATACTGCATATAGTAATATGTATTTATGTTTATTACCCACTCCCGTGATTTATGTTTTCTTAATATTTTATTGTGTATTTTAAGGGCACCGAACACCCACCCACACCCTCCGCAATTGCCTTAATTTATGTTCATTTGTTGCTTCTCCTCCATCTTCCTCTGCAATTGCCATTCATTGCACGTTTCGTTTTCAGTTTTGTTTTTGTTTTCAATTGCTCTTTCTTTTCTCTTGTATTCGTTTTTCCTTTTTTTTTTTATTTGGCATTCCTCTCTTTTTTACTTTATTTGTGATTTTTTGTTGTGACTGTAATTTTTGGTTGCTCTGAGCTGAGCTCAGTTCAGTTGAGCGGCTGTTTAAATCGCTTAAGACCTCCGATTAGAGATGGCAAAAAGATATCGATTTCAAGTCGCTTAAGACCTCAGATTAGAGATGGCTGGCAAATGTCGATTTTCGATATACAAGAAAAGAGAGGAAAAGACCCATATTTTCCACATTGAAAGAGGAGAGAGGGCGAATGATTTGCGTTATAAAAAAGAAGAGGGAGAAAGGAAGATCTTCGATATATCAAATGTAGATTTAAATAATTTTCAAATATCAATATACATATGTTTGTATGGATAGTAGCGCTGTCGATTTTATTATTTCAACAAATTTCGTAATGTAAATATATCAACAAATGTCGATATTATATCGAAATATTCATTGTGAATAAAAATCGGTCGATAATTAATACAAAATAATACAATTTTATTTTGATTTCAATGCGTTCGAGCATATTATGCATATATCGAATGTTTGTCATCTCTAAATTTCACCTTTCCTTATTTATTTTTTTTTTATATGCGTGACTAGAATAGCTAGCGTGTGTGTGTGGCTGCGTTTTACTTTGTTTTGTTGTCAAAACAGCTCTATTTATCAGTTTATAAGCATTATCCAGTGCACGCACAACAAACACCAACAACATCAGCTACTATAATATCCGACAGCTGACAACAACAAATGACAACAGGAAACTTAAATTGAAACGAAATTGTCTGCAAGTTGAAATTGGAGATGGGAATCAAGCCGGATTCAACGAGTGTCTTAAGTTCATCTGATCATTATGGCAGCAGCACTATTTTCCGCCTACGACTTCCGGTATTTGTCTCGGCAGCGGCTTGCATCATCGAAAATGAGTAAAGTTATATATGCACAAACTCACAATATACAATTATGTTTACTTTGTTAGCATTGTGAAAAATACCTTAGCTAATAATTTGACTATTGAATGCTAGTGAGCTCCAGCCAATTTGATGTTCTTCTATTTTTGATGAGCTTTCCTGAATTTATTCGAAATTACCGGTGGTGCTCCTTTTACATACATCGATAACTGCTCAATTTTGCAATTACAAAGCGATTTCGATGGCAGACGGCAATCAAAGAGTGTGTCTCAAAGGAAACCCAAAACCCATCTCGAGGTCTAAGTAGCTTTCGGTCCTCCTGTGGTCCTCGCTGGCTTTTCCCTTTTTCCCATTTCCCATTTTCACTGAAGATGCCCAAAGGTATAGCAGAAGCGTATTTTGGGAATGGCTCGGCGATAAAGCCCAGGACAGACAGACAGACTGGCACAAAGGAAGGGACAGCTCAACTTGGGCTCTAGGCTCCGAAATATCCAACATATTTGTGCACTGAAAAAAACCTTGTAAATAATAATTTTGTTAAGAAGGAAATTATTGAACTCCTACAGTATTTGAAAAACTTTTTAAGATAGCAAAACCCGTGTCGTTGCTTTCTCTCAGTGCAAAACACACAACCGAGCGACTTGCTGCTTGGCTTTGGACTTTTCTGTAGTTTTGCCTTTTGCCTTTGACCAGGCAATTTACCAATGAAACTTTTACACTGTTGACATGTGTATGTGATGGCGGCGCCTGTGTATTAGTTGGAAACTTGCAGTCAAAGTGGGACAGGGTAATAGAGGGGGAGGTCCTTGTGGCGCTAGGAAGGACTAGAGAGAGGCAGTGAGCGCAGTAAGAGAATTTATTAGTTGCCTTTCATGGCAAATATTGTGACAAATGGGCATATAAAAGGAGCCCAGAGGTGGCATGTCTAGGCGCAGTTCGTGTTTGTGTGTGCGAGAGTGTGTGGATGCCTGGGTGTGTGGGAGTGAGTGCCTGTTTGTGGCATGCATAAGGAAGTGAGTGTGCATTGAAAAGTTCCCGCCTTACACACACAGCGGAGAGGCGCCATCTTGATAATTGCCAAAAAGGATACTCAGAGTGGGTGGGAAGAAGAAGGAAGATTGTGTTAAACTTTAACCTAATCTTCCTTATTTTTCTACAACATTTTTAATTATTATCGCAACAAAACAAGATATTTATTATATATTTTATAAAATATTTTAAAAACAAAAATTATTTTCCACTTAAACTAATTTGAAATAAATAGAATGTCCTATTTAATAAACAAAAACAATTAAAATATAGTCAAAACATAATTTATCCTCATTTTTCAAAAAGAAACCACTTAGAAACAAAGAAAAACTATATTTTAAATTATAATTATATTTTATTTATTACTTTATTATGCGAACAATTCAACAAAAAGTTCAATTTATAAATTTGATTATCTTTTTGAACTAAAATATAATAATAACCCATAACAGACACTACAATGAATGTTAAATCAAAAATCTAACGCCTGCCTAGCAATAAAATTCCCAACTTGCAATTTGGCAATGTCTATAGCAGCTGTTTATCATATTTTATTACACATAAATACGAAATTTGTATTTAAATTAAATTACAATCTTTTCTTCGTGCTTTTATCTCTTAATGGTTTTACATATTGAACGTGTTTATGTAAATTGAAAAGTCATGGGAGAAAATTGTCACTTGTTCGCCGTTGTTATTCTTAATGGGGCTGCGGGGGGTATTTCCATTGTAAGTGCAAAAATATGTACAGGGGACTTGTATGCTTTTATCGCCTTAATACAGTGGAGACTAGTTGAGTGTCTAGGTATACAAATTGGTTTTAAAAAGTAAGATTTACTTATGAGGAACATTTCACTGCATCCTGTAGCTACTATGAGTCCTTCTGCATTTTATATTCACCGGTTAAATATCAGACAGCAGGAGGTGGAGGAGGAGAGCCTCCACCGGAAAATACCTACATACATGTTAATGGAAATTATTGATGGGCGAAATAATTAAAATTCCTTTTATTCCGCTGCCCATTTTAATGCAGCTGCAAAATCGGAATTTAATAAGCCGCAACTATACAGATACTATAATTATCGAATTAAATTAAAATTCTGCAAGTATTTGTGGGAAAAGTGAGCGTTTCGACAGAGCCCTTTTTACACCTTCCTGCTGCCAATGTTGCCGCTGCAGATTGCATAAATTATATGTTTTAAATGGGGAAAGTTGGCTTCCCTTAGCCGCAGCTATGTGCTAAAAGCATAATAACCAACCCAACGCAAAAAAAAAATCAATATTTATGCCAAGATGGAAGCAATTTCCCACTGCCATTACACCTTCCTCTCCTCACCGGTTACTCCCCAATCCTCTGTTATGAATTTGCAACAAACTTTTACACTGAATACGATTCTGTTTCCCTGTTCCCTGTGTTCCCTGCCATTTTGCCATTTTCTCTGCTGCTCAACGATGCGTGTCCTGGTTAGGGGATACAAATGAGCAATTCAGGGGGATCGGGATCCTTGGCCACAAGTGAACACAAGTTGGCCATTTAGCCAGTGTAGAGTCCCCGGGGCTAGGCCATAAATTGTAAATCATAAATCAACACGGGCACAATTCTTTTGACGCATTAAATAAAAGCCCAAAATATCCATTTCATAATAATAATAAAAATAATAGATATGAGTTATTCTTTATTGCCATTTTATTGTATATTTATTTGTAAGGCTACTTAAAATTCATTCATTTTGGGAATTTATAATAGGAAATCAAACCTCGAGCTATTTTATTTTAATGATAAAACTACCTTTTCGTTATGTTTTATGCATTTAATAGGCATACAAATAGTAATAGAAGCTCTTATCCATGTAAGATAGGCAATAACTAATTAAATAATGGACTATAAAATCTGTGTATATATCTAAACATATATCTATATGCTGATATAATTTAAATCATGCCTAAACGGTTGTTAACGTTTTCGTTTTGATAAATGATTTGGCATAGCCACAAAACGAGTTGCGCAACGCACAAAATCAATAAATTAGCATTATTAATGGACAGTGTCGAATGCCCCCATCTTGGGGAATTAACCTTAATGTGTCTTCTGCCTGGTATTTCCCGTGTCTCTTTTCCTTGAGTTTTCGATTTGGATATCGATAGTCCCCCCCTTTGACATTTTGCCAATGCAAGCGCAGGCAGCAAGGCTTTCTCCGCCGTTCCGTTCGGTTCGCTTTTTTTTTGGCCATGTCAAATGTCAGTTAGGATTTTCATTTTCCACGCCAAGCCAAGCCAAACCAAAATGGAAAGCAAAAGGTACTGTGGAAGGCGGGGGCAGGCCAACCGTTATGTGCGCTAACCTATTTTCCTACCAACGAACTTGAAGAACTCGCCGGACTTGATTTATTTCCTTCAATGGCAGAGTGTTGACTTAATCTCCTAGCGTCCGAGTCTGATAAGTTGTGTTTGGTTAGCAAATTGCTTTTTTATTATTTTTCTTTAATATTTAGATTTCTTTGTGCAAAGATTTTACAAAAATTCGAGTACTTCAGTAAGAAAGTTGCTGTGCATGCAAAGCCATTCTAGAGATGGCAGTTATATCGATACTGCATCGATATTTGATGCAAAGACCGATAAATGTTTTAAAGAAAGAGAAATAAACTAAAATTAAATTTAAAGATATTTTTCGATAATATCGATTTAATCGTTAATCGATATTGTCGATATACATCTCTTTGCCAGCCCCAATGAGTTATTGCTTCATATATTACTAGCATATGAGCTAATTAGACAATGTGAGTTATCCCTGTCATTAAATTTTGGCTAACGAATATCTTACAGTCGAGCACACTTGACTGTAGCCTTTTTAGTTGTTTATTATTCATATTTAATTTTTTTCTCCTCTACCTTGAATTGCCATATTATTATTTATTTTCTCTTGCAAGTTGCGTAAGTTTGTTTTGTGGAAGTTGCCTCCATTTAACTTGCTACAAGTTTCCACCCATTAGAGTTTTGTTGCCTTTGTTTTTCTATTCTCAGCTTCTTCCGAGTTAAACTGCATTTAATCCTAATTGCATTTAATCTTAATTAGAAGTTTGCAGCATGCGCCATGCAGCATTTTAATTCAACGACTTCGACTTGCACATTTCCATTAGCATTTGGATTGGGATTTGCATTGGAAATTGCAGAGCCACTAGCTTTGAGCATTTTTTGTGCAGCGAATCGTGGCAAGGCCTTAGCCCCAATCCAGCTGGCTGCACTCAATCCTAGCCAGAATCCTTAAAGGATTTAAAGAGACCAAGCCAGGCTGGGCGAGGCACTGCCAATCGCTGCTTAGCCCAGATTGGATTCTGGTCTTTTGTCTGGATCGCTTAGCTTTTCTCCTCCGTTCTACTACTTGTTTTTTTACCAATTAGTATTGCCAGCACCTTGTGTACCTATGGCCAAAAAAACGGCGAAAATTTGACTGCCGATGGTTAACGGCGGAAAAAGTATGTCACACTGGTAATTAAAGAAAAGAAAAACTCTGCCCGCAACATCCTCCTCTCTTGCTTTTCCGAATTTTCATTTCGCCCCAACATTGTAATGAATCCAACTTATGCGCCATAAAAATCTCCCAACGACAGTTTTATGTGCAGTTTTTTTTATGTGACAAATGAATGCAACTTTAACGGCAAACACAACAATGTTGATTGAAAATTGAAAATGTTGCGGAGTGACATCTTTTAACACAAGTTTACAATTTGAATTCCCTTCAGAATAATGCAAACAAAATAAAATCCACGAGAACTTTTAAATAAACAAACTGAAAATGGTCAAAAAATAATCACAAAGCCATGAATAGAAAAATGTATGAACAGACGCTGTAATTGAACCACGCCCACCCAGGCATTAACACACCGCCCCGTCCCCTACATGGTTGAAAGTGCAACATTTTAAGCAATATAAATATTTACGCAAAGGTAGAAAAACGCCGCATAAAAGAGAGTGAAAACTATAAAAGAGAAAAACCATAGAAAAATGCAGCAAACTCCAATGGAAATGGGCGGCAGTCAAACTAAACTGGGCTAGGCAACATTTAGATGAATGGAACACAGCAGCAGGGGCTACAGTGTTAAGATACACTGGGAAAAAACACTGACACTAATCCATAAATAAGTTAATGTTCTGGCATCTAATATCTTCAAAGTATTTTCGATATAATTTTGATTCAAAATATTTAAAATTTCCTTAAAAGGTTTATAAGAGATTAAATATATTTTCATTTGTAATTTTTACATTTCACAAATGAAAACCAAAAACAAGAATTGAAAGGGAATAAATACAAAATATCGATAAATATCGATTTAAAAAAGAGCTGTAAATGTAAAATATAGTATTCCACAGTGATATCTCTTTTCTAAGACTTCAGAAAGGATGAAAAATGTAAAATAAACTATTGGAAATTAAATTTTCCTTCTGTGTAGTGTGGCTTAGTTCTTGTTAACGTTCGTTATGAGCCACCATCGTCGACACTTGAAAGTGTCGCAAAGTTTTCTTTTTTTTTTAACGCAAATTTCTTTCTACGCCTCTTTTTTTCTTTTTTCCTAGTTTGCCGAACAAACAAACAAAGAAACAACAAAAGCCCAACCTACCGTGCGCCATTAATTGAAGTTTGTTGAACCAAAGAGCTGTTTGCCCAGCATAACACTCCCTGTCCGCCTCCATGGAAGCCCCCTATTTGATACTATATATCCGTACTATATTCACCTGCTGACACTCTCCATTCTTGTAGTGGTTTGATGCTGTTTTCCATGGAATGATGTTGGCAGTAGATACATAGATTGAGAGCTGGCAAACAAAGTATCCTAGAAGCGACACCTCGAGGACCAATTCTCCATGGCAAACTGCTATCCAGTGTTGGCAAATGCATTGAGAAGCGTTGGTGCGCACGAAAGTGCCGCAAGTTGATGATTTCTTTTATTTGCAATTTTTGTTTTTTTGAGAGTAAACTTTATGACAAAGTTGCTGGTGAAACTTTATGAAAGCAGCGGAGTATTTATTGAAACTCACCCAAAAATTTTGTACAACTTTGTGGCAAAGTTTTTAATTAATGAAGCCCAGTTAAGTATTGGAAAGTTGTTTGTGAGTGTTTAGTGGAGGTAATAAATACTGGTAATGCAGTTACTATTAAATAGTCCTGCTTTTTTGAAGCATCAAACACAAAATTCAAGGAACCTTTAAAAAGTATTAGAGAAGCCTTGCTTGGTTGCCGGGTTAACCGCAGATGTATTTCAAGTGCTTTAATGCTCGAGTTGGTTTACAATTTCGAAGATCTTCCCCCCGGTGGGTTTCCATTCCGCTGCCCCCTTTTTCGAGGTTTTCCAGCGATTTCACTTGGCACAAAACTCAACCGCGACTCAAGTATATATAAATATCTTATATATATATAAAGATAACGAGAGATACAGATAGTATGATGTGAATTTAATGTATGTATATTTTTCATGTGGAAAAGCAGGGCGCGTCGTGCTGGTATGATGCAATTTTCCATCGCCATCACCGACCGCTCCTCCTCTTTCTGGTTTTGTTATATTTTTCATTAATGATGTAATTTGGTGTCATTGTTATAAGCGACAGCGACAACAAACTGCAACAATGCATCGCATTTCCTACTTGACAGCGTCAGTTTGCCATTGCATCAGTTTGTCAGTTTGTCAGTTTGTCAGTTCCATGGGAGTGCTCTTTACCTCTAAAAAAAAAAAGAGCTCACTGGGAAAAAGTAAATAGTATTTTTTCATTCTAATTTACATTAATTAATGAAGAAAATAATAACAGTTGACTATAACCGAAGAGGGAACATTTTGCATTCTTAAAAACATTTTCTTGGCTCTAATCGTTCGTCAGAAAGCAAGAACAAGCGGGTTCGAACCCTCTTTTAAGCCAAGTTAATTCCTTTATCTGTTCTTATTTTATTAGTTAAACTTTTTGCTTAGACCTTAGCAAATTTCATAATCTATTGGCATAGAAGTCAGCTGATTTATATGTTCTATGTGTATATTTCACGCTTCTAACTAAAATCAACTAATGATTCGTGTAGATTCCTATAAAATTGCTACTAAAAATCACCTTATTTTCTTCATGTGCACTTAGAAACAATGGCAATGGAAATTACAGCAGCCTGTGCCCCGCCCTTCTTCGTGTTGAAATTGAAATTAATTAACATTTTGCTGCTCCCATTTTGCAGCACCAAGAGCACAAGCTGAAACGGGAGCAGGAACTGCAGGATTAGGCAGTAACTTTGAGGCAGCTGTGTGCGGCGGGGACAATTTGCATTTGCCAAAACTTCGAAATGAAGAAATGAGGAAACAGCAGCAGAATAATAAGAGACATGGCGACAGCCAGAGATAGATGCCGCCGCCTCTCTTGGCAAGTTCAATGAGCCATAAAGAAAAAGTTAAGTGTGTCTTAAAAGGCTTTTAAGGCCAGAGTAACTGCCAAGTTATGGAATAGTATATAATAGGATGTAGAAGCTGGCTTTATAGATAATGCTAGCCTTGCTGGCATTTAAAATAAATATACAAAAAATAAAACATTCACAGCTTCTGTGGCAAATCAAAAATTCAAATGAAAATTACACAAGACATGTAATTGTGTGCACAAATCACGGACCTAATCCCGGGGGAGCACGATACAAGCTCCCTACCGAAATGTGGTGCTGTCTGGACTCCTTCCGGAGCCACCTACGCTTCGAAGCCACCCCACAAACGGGCTCCTTGAGCTCACCTCAAATATTTGCACGCACAGTTCCCCCCTGCTAAATCCTAGAATCAAATCGCTAGCCTGTTTCTTTGTGGATTGCGTGTGGACCGAAAGCTTTACTGTTTTTCCTTTACAGGCCGCAGGCGGTGAAAATATTTCAGCAAACAATTCCCGGTTAAGGCGTCCAAAAGAAAATAGGAGCTGGAACAATAGGGAAAAGGCGGGGCAGAAGATGTTGAGCGAAATAGCTTTTGGCTATGGGCCACCTGTGCCACCGATACACACGCATAAGGCTCTATTAGAGATGGCAAACATATCGATTGCACAAGCCATTGTTTCGATTTTATATTTCAGAGTCCACAAATGGGAAACAATTGATTTTTTTTGCCATTTTTGTTAGAAAGCAAAAGATGAATAATTAAACTTAAGCCTGCTGTTGGTTTATATTTGAAGTTTTGCACATTTTTTAGTAAATTATATTTTAGGTTTAGTAATTAATTATTTTAATAAATTATCAATAATTTTATTGGTTATCATAATTTGTTCTTATGTATTGTGAATACAATTGCAGCTGGGGAGTTTCATAATCGTTTCTAGTTCAATGTTAGCTATCAATGTGTGCCCAGCTCTAACGCATATATATTACACATCCTTTCAAGGACATTATTATAGCAGCCTGCAGGCTCCTGCCATCTTGCACATAAATCAAAGTCGCTTTTTCCCCATTTCCATTCGCATTTCCTCTTTAATACATATGCACATACAAACATACTTTTATATATTTCCCCCACTGCCCCGCCCATTGTTTTCCAACGTCTAAAGCAACTCCTATGGCGTTTTTTCTGCATCTTTGCACTTAGCTTTTACTCCCAGCCTTTTTTCCCTTGGCATCTTTGCCTGCGCAAATTTTGATCAGTCTGCAGAAACCGCCCCTCCTTGCAAGGGGATGAAGAAAAGGGGCGTGGCGCCAACATAAATATGCATTCGCTCAAAGGAAATTTGCAATTTTAATTTGCCTAATTTACTCTGAAAAAAAATCGGAAGGAAAAGCATCAGCAGCAGTAGCAGGACGTCAAGAATAAAAATTCTTGGTTTCTACTTCTTCTCTTTTTTCCTCCCTTTAAGAACGAACAAAACCTCCTCCTTGGACTCGTTATTTTCCTCTTATTTTTATGACGTCTTATCCCTTGACGTTTTATGGCCATCAAAATCGCATAAGGCGTCAAAGAAATAAAAGACAGAAAAGGCCAAAAGAGAAAAAAATTAAAAGCCTTCGAGGCAAGAAAGAAAAAAAGGGTTGAAAAATTGAAATTAAAGCCTTTATTGATTGATTCCACCATGATTTATAGGCCGAGAATTATAGTTAGCCTGTTAGGCAGCTTATTTAATGCTGAAATTAAAGTTAGAGAAAGTCTGGGATATCCCTGAGAAGCAACAATGAATTCAATTGTAAATGCATTATGCTTTCATTGAAGCTGCCATAAAAGGACCACTATTATAGCCTAGGTCTAAGGGCCTTTATCCTGATTCTCTAAATAATCAAATTTGTCTCTGAACATGTGTGTGTGGGTCTACCAAGAAAGATATGGCATATAATCAGGGAAATAAATTGAATTAAATGTTGACACAAGAGTGGCCTTCCTTTTACCGAAGTCTATGCAAAATCCAAGGAGGGAAATCACGTCGAAGAGAAAACTTTCACTGTCCCGAACAGAATATGAATATTTCCGACTTTAATATTATTATAAAACACAGTCATGCTCTGCCTGCACACACCATCCACCCACACACATGTGTGTATAATGTTCGGTTTGTTCATCATCAGCAACTTTACGGTTGGCAAGAGTTTCATTTCACCAAAAATCCTTTTTTCTCCCGCAAAAGATTTGTGCAAACAATTTTCAGCCAGCCACAACGTGTGGGCGTGTTCGTACCTATGTGTGTATGTGTGTCTGTGTGTGCGTCTGTTAGTCCTGCAGCCATTTCAGGATCTGCTCCTTTTTCCACTTTAGACCGGGATCCTTTTCCCCTAGGCTTTCCTTTTTTTTTCTCTTTGTTTTTTTCAAAGAGTTGCCTGAAAGTGAAGTGAAGTACAGCAAGCTATCGCTAAATAAGTAAAAACAATCAAGTAGAGGTGTGAAGCAGAATTATATCCTGCTTTAAGTTGCAATTTGCCAATCCTAAATACCATGAAAACCAAGTAAGGAATACCTAAAAATCTATCATTTAAACTAATTTAGTTTCTTGGGAAGTTCCCTTAAAAAAAGCCCATTTAAACCAATTCTTGTACCTGAACAATATAATTGCATACTTTTAGGCAGATTTTAAAGGTGTTTTTAAAACCAGAGTGATTTCTGGAGCTCCCTAGATTGAATGACATTCGCTATATATTACAAGTAACGTGGAATTTAATAATAAAGAAAGATACCTACTTACTTATTTGATTATTCATCAACTTTTTCCATAAATTCCAAATATACTTGACTGTAAACGAAAAATGTAAGTAATAAATAAAATATGCTGTGTCCCCGCCTATTTACTGTACTGCTGCCGTGTCGTATTCCGCTTTCTTCCGGGCGGTAGGGAAGAAGAACTACAAAAAAGGACTCGTACTCGGAATCTTGGAATGCCGAGTAGACAAATTCAATTTGTTTTTTTTTTTTCTCCTACAAAATGTTTCTTTCAAACTGCGAAAAGGGAGGAAAGCACAGGGCAGCCACGGTGGGGAGTGGCTAAACTATGTGAAAGCGGAAGCTGCACACAAAAAGCAACACGCAAAAAATGGCAAAACAAAAATCCAAACACAAAAAAAGGGCAAAAAAGGGAAAGGAAAGGAGCTGAGAAAGCAAATGTCGCCGGTTTATTATTTTACAGTGGTTTTTCCGTTGACAAAATAATAGTGATGACAAAAATAAATAAGTCAAATGTCGATTGAGGATATTTTAATAATATTTAGATATTTATTTTAGTATACATATGTATTTTTTTTTTTATATTTATATTTCCTAAAAACTAAACAGTTCGACAAGAAAAACCCGGATACTGAACGCTATATATTCTAAGAGATCTTTGTCTGTACATTGCTAATTCGAAACTGAAAAGTTCCAATCACAAATCAAAATATAAAAAAAGGCTTAGTTCGGCACTTTTTATACCTTTTTAAGCTCAATAAAACGCAAACTATACATATCACAGGGCTGGTTTAAGGCTTAAAGGATATTGCTGAAGAACCCACCAACGTGGAACCTACTGTTTGCTTGTTAAAATATATATTACAAATATTTTTGTTATATTATAGACCTGGTATATGAAAAACAAGCTATGGGTTGGAAGCTTCGGTGTAAAATCGTTGCAATAAACGAAATTAACTTTAATCTATTATGAAGTGGAATTATAAAATAAAAATTTGAAATGGTCTTAGAAACGCAACGAAATTGACAATTTTGAAGAAAATACCCACTGTGCCACCAGTGTTGCCAGGTTGCAGTGCCAAAAAAAGGCAGAAGGGAAATATTAAATGAGCATTACAACTATTGTATTCAGCTTCTTCTTACCGGAAAACCCGGCAAACTTTTGCAGTTGTTGTTGTCTTCCCTCTTTTTTTTTCTTATTCTTATTATTATTATTTTTGCGCCGCAAAACAACAAGAAAGTCTCGTCTGCGGCAACAACAAATGCAGACAACAAAGCAACGGTGAACCGAAAATGCTTAATAAAAGGGAATAGAGAAAATCAATATATTTCGGCAGATACAGACACAGACACACACTCGCACACAAAGGCAACTTCCCGTTAGGAGTTGCCGGCAAAACTTTCGTACATACACCACACACACACACACACACGCACACATATACACGGATACACTAGCCCCAAAAGCGCAAAGGAGAAAGCTGGTGGCGAGAGTCCTGAAGATGGAGCGAGAGAACGAGAGGGCGCTAGATTGTTGCGCAGTAAATGCCGTTAGATAAATGCGAAAACAGCGGCGAAAATTTGAATTTCCATGAATGAACACACACCCAACAGAGTGTGCGACAAAGACGGAGAGAGGATAACGAATGACCATCATTCAGAAAAGTCTTGTCTTCTTTTTTTTCTCGGCAAGTTTCCGTTGTTTTTTCCACTTCCACTTCCGTCTGCTGTATTTATTTAGATGTGTCTGCATGTGTGTGTGCTTCGAGTATGCATGGGTATTTCATCCTGACCCACTTGTTAAATTCCACCGAAAATTCATTCAACTTTTTTTTGGGAACTTTTCTGTTACGATTGTCTTTTTTTTTTAATTTTAGTTTGAATGAGTTTTATTGGTGCAAATATTTAAAAGTCGCTGCATAGAGTGACTTGAAATCCATTTAAAAATGTTTCCAAAAATATGCACTTAAATAATTCCTCTAAAATTTTCAGTATTAATATTATGAAATATTTTTTTGAAACTCTTTCAGTTAGAGCTGGAAAAACAAACGATGTTTAAGGCCGATATATTGTTGTTCACATATAAAAAACATCGTAGACTTCGATACTTTTCCAGCTCTCCTAATGGCTTCCGAAAACAACTTTTCTTTCCATATATTTTTCATTTAAAGGGATATATTTTAAAGCAGGTGATAACAAGAATTTCCTTGCATTTCCATTTAAAATTTGCAACGGAAATTCGTTCATTAACTTTAGTCGTGATCCTATTAAGTTAATGGCAGGACCTTGTCAAAAATATACTCGGAAAAGTTATTTTTTCCGCTCTTGGCTTTTCCATTTTTTGTTCTTGTTTTTTTTTTTTTTATTTTCGGTCAGCGCAGTTGACTCGCTTTGGAAAATGTTAAATCAAGCGTTACTGATGCAATTAAAAGGGCAAGGGGCGACAAGTGGAAATGGGCGGCGATTGCGATATGCCCCGAAGGCCAAACAGGACAACGTGATGAGTGAAAGTGGAAGGCGAATGGAGAAAGGAGGAACCGAGTCGAGTCCTCACAGCAAACTGCACGTAATTGCATGGAAAATTAGCCGTAACACCGGGGAAAAGCTCGGGGAAATGGAGGAGGAGGTGATACACAAGATTGACACAGGCTGCAACGAGTTGATTCTTGACAGTTAATGATGTCCCGGGGCTAGGTTGGACAGGTGATTCAGTTGATTCGGCTGGGTTCATGCATAGTTCAGTGAATTTACCCGCATCGAGATCAATATGTACGCTATATACTTAGGGAGGACCCTCGGAAAAAGCTACACACAAAACAACAACAGGGATAGAGAGAGTGTAAAGCAATTCCCCTTTTGCTACAGTCGCCTGTTTCCGCTCTTCCTCACAGTTTCCTCCGTTCCGTCTGTGGCGGAAATGTTGGCACAGAGCTAAAAAGAGACAAAGTCTGTGCCGTCCGTCGTCGACTGACGCAGAGAGTGAGACAAATGCAATTTACCGTCGCACAATGGGTGAGTGGTGAGCATTAATGCACAATTGCGACACCTGGCGGCAGGAAATTGCTAGGAAATGGAATTTTGATCCATTGAATTCATATGTCTCCCAACTGTCAAGCTGTCCGATTTTTACTAACAATTTATATATAGAAACTAAGTATATATATTGTTATCCCTTCAAGCATCCTATAGTGCACAGTATTAGAGGGGAATGTCTGATATCCGGTTCGGAATTCCAATCAGGACTTCTCGTATTTCCTCGAACAAGAATAAGAAAATCCTGCTGCGGACTATCAATCAATTCGAATCACGTGGGGAGAAAATGCAATGATAACAACACTCGACAACGACGCAATTCCACAACAACACTCAACAACGACAGCAACAACACCAATGACATTTAACAATGGCTGCGTGACAGCTGTCAAAGCAGACGATAAAATCAAGGGTAACAACAACAACAACAGCTGACTTAAAAAGGGGGATGGCAAAAAAATAAAAAGGATATCCCCCCTTTTGTGCAATGAGGGTGAAAGGAAGACACACAGATGGTTTGGGGGAAAACAAAGTCTTTATAGGCGAAATATTAATTTAATTATTATAAAGAAACAGGAACAGACTTGATAGTCTAGTTTACATTCACTCATTAAGTATATTCCATAATGTAACACCTTTCTTCTATTCTTTTATATTTAAGCCTTATACATTAATTAAAACCCAGGGAACTTTGCTCAAGCTTAAATCCAATAGCAGTTATCAATCATATGACACTTTTAAGTGGATTTCAAATGCATTACCCAGTTGCAAAGGGAATGTACAAAGAGTACATCCATCTTCATCAAATGTATATCCATCGAAAAATCATTTACCATTAATTATTCCGTGAGCCCCGCACTACAAAATTTATATAACCTTCTCCCAGTGAAGTAAGCCACACTAACAGCAAACAAACAGGGAAATCTATGGCCCGAAGCAACAATAGGATTTTCCCATGACCAGCGGAAATCAAGGAATATAGTGTGGGGAGACTTCTGAAGTGTACTTCCCAAAGACGACCAGAGGGTCTAGAGAGAAATTAGACCATTTTTTTTGGGGGGTTCTCAGGGTTGCTTTGGTCAAAGCTGGAAGACACACAGGGCACTTTCCATCGCCATAACGACAGCAAATGCTGTGCGCGTTCTGCAATCATCATCATCGCAATCATCGTTCTTTTGGAGCGACAGCTTGGAGGGGTGGCAACCCTTATGAGGGGGTTGATATCCTGTGTACCAGAGAAGTATATCCTGCGGGGCCAAATGGTTGGGGGTTATATAAAGTTGCGTTTAAACGGATTTCATCACATCTCAGCGAAGCCAAGGCACGGGATTCAATTTAATTTATCAGGCGGCAAAGTAAAAGTCGAAAAGAAAGACAAGACCTACACGTGGCGAAAGAACTCAGGTGGAAAACAAGTCTAGTTGATTTTAAATCAATAGATAACTTGAAAATATAATATGCACGAACACTTTAGAGTATTATGTGAAATTTAAAACATATGTACACAATAATCTCTAACATTTATAACCTTTCTAAGCAAAGAACTTGTATCTTAACGAACTCGCATTCTTGAGCTATAATTTCCCCTATCGCGAACACTAACACCCAACCTTAACAAGCACGTGCTTGATGTCGCAAGATCCACTTGAGTGTAATGACCGTAGTGCATCAAAGCCCAAGAGTGAACATACAAATATTGACCAACTTCTTAACATTTATTTAATATTTTAAATAAATTTAAATAAAGTTTTAGGTACAAATTTCTTCTGGAGTTGTTTTCCCCAGTGCTTAGTGCCCATCACAACCCTCAAACAAGTGTTGGCCAGGAGGGGTTGGAAAATTATTTAAGAAGCAGGAAAATTGTCTTGTACTTGGCGTTTCCCCCATTTGTTTTTATGCAATTAATCATTTTCCTTTTAGCGACGGCTCAAAAGTTTTGCACCGCTCAACAGGGTGCCGCCATTCAAGGGTTTTTGGGGTTTCTCAGATTTACCATACCCGGGAACCCGGATTCGAATTTGTTGACAATTAACTGAAACGGATACGGAATTGCGTCTCATAACTCAATTAGTGTCCTCTGACTGAACAGAATCGAATGTGGCAGAGGAAAAGAATGTCCAAATATCCCTTTTTTAATCATGTGTGCGTGTCCTGTCATCTAATTAGGCTCATTTGCATATGGTCCATCCAGCCATCCATCAAGCCAACCAATCTGCATCCCTTTATTGGCGTTGACCTTTTGGCCTTCCGACACATCAACGGACAAGGGAATACCATTTCGGTTTGCGGTCAATGCATCTAATTCTTCGTTCGGGAGAGAGGGTCGAGCCGGGCCGGGCCGCATGCAACCCGTTGCTGAAACCCATTATCTCCGCCCCCCTACCGTTTGATTTGTTTATTCTGGCCTCAGACGGGGGAAATGCTTTAAATTGCCATTTGATTTAGTTAGCATGCTGGGCGCGTGCGAGTCACAAAGTCACAACTCGGAAATTATCGAATCAGGGAGATTATTTGCGGCGAGGTTGTGATACTACAATTTTATGCAGATATTGCAGATATGTATTACAGATATTGCATTAAAAAAGTATTGTTTAACCCAGAAAGTCATTTTTGAATTCAGGAATATAAAAAAAAGAACGCAATTCTCTAAGGAAAAAGGAACAGCGGAATTTTGTACTTGTTGTAACCAAAGAAAGTATATGTAATATTAGTATAAAAATAATAAATATAATATTAAACCAATTTTATTTTTAAAATATAACAAAAATATATTTCTTTTATTTACTACAGGATAATTTAGCTCTACTGAACGTAGAAAATGGAGCGAAAAGTTTAAATTCAAAAGAAAAGAACGTGAAAATGGAACACAAGCATTTTTAATGATTTCTAAATAATTCAAGTCATTTTTTTCTATCGTTGGACTTGCTATATAAACAGATAAAAGAGTACCAATCAAACAATAGTTTAATTTAGACCTGTTTAGAGAATAGCAATTTTATTTTTTTATTTTTAATTATCTTTCCATTCGTAAAACTGATTAGTTAGAAGAACATTTCAGTGTAAGTTAATTTTCCTGTAGTTTTATCTCTACACGTCTCTGTCTTTAATTACAATCTCTGTTGCTTGCAACTTTATCGTCCATTCCTCATTACAGTGCTTTTTCTCTCTCTCTTCCGGCCCCGAGGAAATGGAGCTGTTCATTAGAAAGGGATCTATTACAAGAAATCCTTTTCCTTCTCTCATTAACTTCTTTGCTTTCCGCCTTCCAGCTCTCTCTCTTTCACACCTTCTTAATTGCAATATGCCTTTGTCGGGGGCCAATTGGTGTTCCACTTAGCACCTCGAACGGGCAGGATGAGGGAATTGGAACGGAGGGAATGGAACAAAAAACAGAAATTAACTGCAAGAGCGCGTAGGAAAGCACAGAATGGAAATAAATTTTGTTGTTGTTGTTGTTGAGCAAAGAACAGATGCCCATGTGGATGTGCTATGTGCGAGTGTGTGAGTTGAAGGACAGAGGCAATGATAAAGCTGATAACACTGAGAAAATAACAATGTATCAATTAGGTTTGTCTTTTTAAAGTCAAGTCATACGAATGTTTATGCTCCATACTTTATCCATACTAGTTTAATTTGCTGATCTCGTTAGAGCTACATATAATTCCCTATGAGTTCTAGTCTTACAGTAAGTATTATTTAGGTTTACCTTCTCCTATAGCGCCTATTACCACTTAACACTATCAAGCACGTGCCTGGTCATGAATATGGTCAGTACACTCGATTGCCCCTTCCAGGAAGGGGGATAAAAAATAGATGAGCGTCTTTAATTAATGTTGTATCGCAGATAGCAGGTTTCTATTTCCTAAAATATATATTTATTATCTGCAAAATATAGGCTTTATAAAAGCTAAGGCCACACTAATTTCAATAAACAAATTTCCTAATTGAAGGCTTTTTTCTTTAGTGCACAAGTGCCAAGGCAGCGCAGCGGCAGAAGCATTTAAAAAGCGGAAATCAGGCAGACGGCATAAATAAACCGCATAGAGCCCACACACACACAATCGGACACATAATACTGGTAGGTGTGCGCCAGAAAGAGATGCGAATAGAGCGAAAAAAAAGAGACAAAGGAGTGTGAATATGAAGTGTGTATGTATGAGTCTGTGCCTGGTGCAGTCAGATAAACCAGAAAGCTTTGTCTTAGCTTAGTGGGCTCCTCTTCCGGCTCTGCCAAGGGTTAAGGCCGACTTTTTTAGCGCCCTCTCGCTCCCAATCCCAATATCCGTCTCGCTCTTCTAACGGTTTCAGTGCCAGCTAAGCGGTTTTTTAAATGCATTTAAATGTGGCAAGTTTATGCAGGGCCAAGTGCATGAATAAATTTGGGAATGCTTTGTTACATTGAGAAAAACATTTACAACAAGTGTGACCGCTAATAATGCTAGAATTCCCAAGAGGTTCTGGTGAAACAACCTTTTTCGAGGGATTCAAAACATAAAAAAAGAACTTACATGGAAATAACATAAGTAAATACTTTAACCCTTCTTGGCATCCTTGGAAAACTCATTTCCCAAAGTGCCTAGCTCAGTTTGGGGGACTTGACTATAATTGCTTCAAGTAAAACAAATAAATAGATAAGTTTAAGTAAGTATTTATGTACGAATGTGTGTACATGTGAATTGTGCAATTTCAAAGCCACAATTCCCTTGAAGTGTTTGCGTCTTATGTACGCTGTCTTGGGCTTTGTCTTTGTCTTCCATTTGACAATAAACCTGAATTATGTGCAACAATGACATGGATTTCCACCACTCCCAGGAATTTCCATATGCATGTTGTCTATCTACATATAGTATATATATAATCGTATGGGTATATGCTTGCCTAAGAGCATTATTAAGACAACTTGAGTACTTTCAAGTGGCCACAACAGTCTCAAATACCGGAAAACTTCAGAACTTCAATGCGAAAGTTCTCAGCTCCGCTTGGGGTGAAAATATCATTCGCAGAATGTGTACGCACCTGAAAGTAGAAGAGAATGAATTTAAATTTAGTTCACAACCGAAACAAGCTAGGTAATAATTTGATTTATATTTAAAACTTAGCCATTAACAAGTATAAGTCTGGCTTAAAACTTTAAGATCACCAGGGATTAGAATGTGCAAACATTAATTACTTTTTACACTACATACCAGACTTCAGATTAACTTTTATGAACAACAAAGAAAAAAAAAAAAGCAAAAATGAGAACTGAGAAAATTAGGGGAGAGGAAGGACAAAAGCTTAATCGAATGTCATGACCAACTGCAGCACAAATTGTTATTGCCTCATTATAAATAATCCCGCCCGTCCCGCCGCTCTGCACCCACCCTCTTCCACCCATGTCTCTGTGTAATTGCTCTAAGCGTTGTTAATGTCGTTGGCTGTTGCCATACGATTTAACCCCTGGAACCCCTAAAAACCCCCCGAGAACCCCAGAGATAGAACCAGAACAGGGAGAAAAAAAAACTAGAGCACACAAAATATCTCAATTGTCTGAGGGTGGTGGCAAAAGTTAGCACCAGACATGGAACATCCATCTGTGGAATCCGGGAGCAATAAATTAGCATAAGCCCGACACGGAGCCCACCTTGTGACATAATACGTAATGCCCACGAAAGATCCACGGGTGCCCTGGTCACATATGTTTGGCTTTTCATACCTTACCACTGACGCTTTCCTCTCAATCATTTTCCAACAGATGTTGAGGGACCTTTGATATATTTGTTTGTTTGTTTGCCTCGGTGGTTTTCCTTTTCTTTTTTTGGTTTTATTTCTGTAGTTCGGTTTGTTGTCTTTTGTTTTAATTTAAGGTTGCAGCAAGTATCATTCGTAGCTAGCTGAATAATTTAATTACCATAATAATTAGATAAAAAAAATTAATAAAACCTCTTTAGACACAGCTGCCAAAAGCATAAATCCGAAAATGTAATTAAGTTTTCACTAGCCACGATTGATAGGCTTTTTTGTAACGAAACTTGGCCAGAGGCAACCCTCTCTGTGCCCATCTCAACTGTTGACAGGCTGAAAGGCCAATCGAATGCCAATCGATAAATAATAAAGGCAGCCTCTGATCGAACCACCCCTGTGATATATCTATATCTGGGCCCCTTTTTTCATACATTTTTTTTATTCCACCCTTGGGAAAAGGCGCGCGAGATGCGTGCCGAAAAAGTGTTAAAAATGCATTCCACACAGAGAGGGGAGAGAAAAAGCAAAAGAAAAATCTGCCTTGATTTTCTTTTTTTTTTATCGAAAAGGTGCAGTGTTTTTCTCCCTATTTATTATACCCCTTGCCAAGAGGGTATTTTCATTACATAGATAACAGATATACATATATGATCTAAGATTACTTCAAAAGGTTTATTTATGAGTTAATTGTATATTTGTAGCTTTTTTTAAAATTCTACAAATATTCTTTAATTTACCGGAGTTTCCTCTTGAATGCACTTTTGTTGACACATTTTAAACATAGTTTTATTGATATGTAAGTCTTTTTCACCTAATAAATGCGTAATTTAATTAATATTTTAAACTTTAATATCCTAGAATGCTTCTAAAATGTGTCTAAAAGTAGGGAACGATAATTTTCATAATATATAAAATGTTGTAGTATCATTTTTAAAACTGTTTGAAGGGTATTTGTAAGTGAGTTCTGTAGCCCAACTGATTAGCTTAGATTTGTTGAATTCTCCAAGCTTAAAGGGTATCAAATATGTCGATCCCATAATATACACTCAATAATTTAGTTGTTCCATTTTTTTATTTCTTTTTTTTTGTGAGAAAATCCTTAGAAATGGCCATAAAATACTTTTCTAAAGAACGCGAACCCACACGTGCCGACAGCATTTAATGGACCGTGTCTCCCCGAAAATTGCCAATGGTCATTGGAATGCGAAATGAGTGATTTAACATCCGTTGGTCATGTAAGGTTGCCACTGTGGGCACTGGCTTCTTCGGAACTCACAGACACAAACGATCCACCATTCTGGACTGGAAACTGTTGCGAATTATGAGCACATAAGCTGATTGCTACGTTTAAGGAAAGGCTTAAGGATGCACCTCGAATTTCCACGTGCCACCCGCCATAAACCTGGCACATGCCACATGCAACGACGACATAACTGTCAGCAGTGGGCACACTGAGAGAGAAAAGTAAAACCACATTAATATATATATAGTTTATTGAAGTGTTTTAGCTTTAATACAAAAAGACTGACTCGAAAAAGTACCAGCAAAGTAATAGCTATAAGAAATATAGGAAATATATATAAGACAAAATATTTTTTACTATAAAAAAATTCTTGAAATATTTCAGCTTTGTAAAGGTTTATGTAATATGTTTTAAGTTTAATTCAATCAAAGTTTTTCCAAGTAAGTCAAGAGTTTCAACGAGTTTCATGTGATATAATTGAAAGCTCGTAATATTTTAATAAAAATTGATTTCATTGACTTTTATAGAACTTTGTTGTGAAAGAAAAAAGCCACAAATATTTAAAATTCTAAACGCTGGCAATTTAATCAAATTTGATATGATTTTTTTTTGCCGTGCTTGGAAAACTTGCGGCAAATTGAATTTGCCGGCAAGACGCTGTTGACTCCTCAGTGCACTTTAGCACGTAGTCCTAATGGTGGATGTGGGGGGTATGTGGGCCGTGTGGCTGTGAGATGAGTTGGCCTGGCTGAGTATCAAGCCGGGGAAAAAGAATGGAAATGTTTATGCAAACAGTTTAAGCCACGAGTAAAGTTGAGAGAGCTGGCCGTGTGCGGGGAGGAGGACACAAGTAGAGGTAACTGTGCGAAATGTTGCCATTTCCATGCTAAACGTTATTTAGCGTCTAGTTACATGCTCGTTGCCCCGGAGCGTCCTTTGGATATCCCTTCCTATTTCCCTATTTCCTCTTTTTTTTTTCCTCTTGTTGTCGTCGTCGCATTTGTCGGATGCACAGAGCACCGCAATTACGGAGTCCATAGCCAGGTGATGATTGGTTTACACTGGATGAATATGCAAGTCCACTCTGACTTCGTTTTGCCTCGAAGCTGAATCGATTGTGAGCAGTAAGCACTCGTACAATTGGATTAGTCTGGAGTTTTTGTAGGTGAGTTAAATCGCGGTTTGTTGGGCTATACTGAGGATGAAAAATGGGGGTTTTTGTATCTCCCAGAAAAAAAGCATTTGTATGGAAAGTCTTCGATAAATATTGATACCAACGAGTGCCTTAATATGTCAATGTTATCGATATATTGTCCCTATTTAATGTTTCCTATATAAAGTGAAGGTGGTATTTTATATTTCCCTAAGAATTACATACGATTTCTACCGCATTTTTCAAGAAGCTTTTAAAATCCATTTCTATCAAGGTTTTGTAAATTAAATTAAATTTATCGATATATGATTCCAGCAAACAACATTCGATAATTCCGATATTATTTATGGTTGATTTGGCTGTGTATGAGTATTATATATAGTACTTCTGTTTCTGTTGTATGTTACTTCCTCGAAATATGAATACATCCTTAAAGATTACCCACAAATATCTCCCTAAATATATGTCTACCCTTCCGATATCACTTTCATTTTGGAGCAGAGCCCATTATTCCCTTATTCCTTTATCGTTCGCAAATGAAAATCTTTGCTTTCATCTCAATGCTGTCTCGACTAGACTAATTGAATTGATGGACCATGTGGAGTGGATTAACTAGCTTTCGAATTCGAGCCGCCACCCCCGCTTCGGGACTTCGATTGAGTTTGAGGTTTCCGCATTCCGATTCCGATTTGTATTCGTATAGCGTATATATCCCAAGGTCAGTGGATTGTTGTATTTTTGTTTTATTTTTCGGGGATGGACACTTTTCTAGCCACCCCCTATAGTATGTTCTATGTTCTCTGAGCATTTGACGCTGGTTGAGCACGGGGAAAATAAAACAGAAGTGCGTTTAACAAAAGAAAGCACTCAGAAAAAAAGAGAAGCAAATTCTTAGCCGAATGTAAGGTTTTATTATATATAATATATATAATTAATTTGATAACTCACTGATGTTTGTTTTAAAGGATTTTCATGAACATTTTTAAATAAAAAGTCCATCAAAGTTGGCCAAGCAAAACAACTGTCAAATGTGGACGGAGTCCCTTATAGAAATTGTTAGTTACTCAGATCTTCTTTAGGAAACAGGTCATGATCAAAATTTAGTATCAAAATTTAAAAACAAAATTTGTAAGTGAACAAATAAAACACAATAATATGGATAGGTATGGACAAAACCATAGGGAATTGCCAGAAGTAAGTATTCGGGTTAATTATCCCATAATGGATTTATTTTTTAAATGGTAAGTCCAATGTCTCTCCATAGATCAACACCCTTGAGATTTATCCGCGGAAGAGGCCCACCGAATTCTACCAAACTCCAGAGCCACGAGCCTCGATCCAGAGTCGGGTGGCAGAGCATCCGAGGGACAAACTTGTGCTTGGAGTATACGTCGACTTGTTGCCCCACGGGCCACCAGCGCCTCGCATCCATCCACCCACCTCCTCGTCGTTAGCCATTATGAGAAACAATTACTTTTCCTGAGAAGAAGTAAGATGTCGTTCTGCTTCTTAACTAAGTTTTTGTAGCCTTAAAAACTCAACAAATCAAAAAAGGATAATGCAAGCTACGTACAAGGCTTGTTCAAGTATTCCACCAGGACGGAAACGGATCAAGAATCAACCTAAGGGTACTGGTACACCTATGTACATACAACAAACCATCTAAATGTTTTTGATATCACTTTTTAAATTTCAAAATTAATGAAGGGCAGTTTCAAGGGCGACTGCCTTATATTGGTAACTCATTTGGCAACGGATTACTTGGACGCATATAATTAGTATGGTTTTCGATGTACAAAATTATATTAAAATTCTGATCTGTAATTAATTTTTGTTATAATTTGGTTGGAAACATTTTTTTCTAGTGGATCGGCGACAGCAGAAACTAATAATTAAATCGACAAATGAATTCACACCCTTCGAAGTTCCGAATTCGGGCAAATTACGATCGTGCTGGCCAAACAGTTTTTCCTTCCCTTCAGGGGGAGTTTTCACTTCATTTTCGGTTCAGTTTTTTTTGCCCTACTGTTAAGTTTCTAAGGGTGTCGAATCCACAAGAACATTTCAAGGCCATTGACATCGGTCACTCTCTATTATCCCAGAAATGGGGAAATCATTGATGCGATCCGATTTGTCTTTGGGTTTCCTTCCTCCCATTTCCTGTTCTGTGAGGACTTTTGGGTGGATTTCATTCGATTTCGGTTGGCTTAACGTTCACAAAGGAATTGATGTGTGACAGTTTCCTTGTATTTGATATAAAATTAAATTGTAATGCTAAGAAATCTTGAATAAAGACTTGGCACACTAAATACCAGGTTACTCAGGCTTAAGTTTATTAATATTAAAAGAGTTTCGGAAATGTTAAATGGATACTTTTCAAGCTGAGAGCTAAAGAATTACCAGACAAGGCTGGATCTACTTGTCTGGTGATGATTAAATCATAGAAAGTGGTTTATATTATTTGTTGGTTTTAATTATCCTACATGTTCCGCCTGTTTCCAAAATAATCCAAAACCCTGACAACCTGTCTGCCTGTCTGTCATCTGTCGGACCCAGAAACTATCCAATAAAATGATTGACAAGCCCCAGGAATTTCGAGTGGTGCTAATGGTCCCCCATTCGGAGTGATTCCCCATCTGGTAAGAAGTTCCAATGATTTCGCAACTCCACACAGGCGGGGGAAAGTCTGGAAAAAATCCGGAAGGGAAAAGCGGTCGCAAATGAGCCGCAACTGGGAAAGAAAATGTGTGAGAAAGCCACTTCCTGGGCAGCTCTTTTCGAATATAATTTCGACGATTCTGCATCTGCATCTGGCTGTATCTCTGCCACTGGCTCTGCCTCTTTTATATGCACTGAAACAATTAACGGAGTGCAGTCAATAAATTTCAATTAGGCAAACAACTGCCGGCACCGTTCCCTTAGCTTTTCTTTTTGTTGCCAGCGCATTTTCCCATTATTTTTTTTTTTATTGTTCTACCGCCTGGCTGCCTGTCTACTTTTTGTTGCATTCCTGTAAACAAACGGTTCGGGATCCACAATTTACGATTGCATTGCAAAATGGCCCCAGTATCGATTTTAATTTAGCTTCAGACACAACACACAAGTATGTGGTAATTGTGAATGGAGTCAAAGGGTTATTACAAATAACGCGGGGGGACTTCAGTGGCAAAAGCCAATCTACAATTAATGGAAATGTATCGGTAAAATATTGTTTTACCTGTTATCCTACAAAATAATCAAACCCCCGATCTGAAATATTTTGGATATTATTAGTTTTGGATACCAAAAGGATGTATCCCTTCTTTATTCTTGTTTTCCTTTCTTTTTATTACCAACTTCGTTCTCAATGTGTTACATTATCTTGTCTTACTTTCCATCCCTATATATATATATATAGAATCAGCAGCTTTATAAACACAACTTAATGCAAGTCATTTCTCGACCTTAAGTAATTAGTCAGCCAGCAGCCATTTCGCGTAACAAAGTTTTCCCATACAAGAATTATGACTTTCATAATGCTCAAGTGGCGTTTTGGTAGCATGTTTTAGTGGCAGTAGTGTGTCCTCCCCGAGACCGAGAGCTCGGGATGAAACCTCCCCCGGTTATGATTCATATGAATGGCTACAGTGAACTAAATATTAAGTGACTTCATATATAGGACACACCCGTCCGCCCATACAGGCGGGGTCACAATAATAGCTTTTTCCTTCAGAAACTAAAAGGAAAGAGTATAATTAAAGGGAATAGAGAGTGCTTTGCAACTGGAAATACTATAGAGAATCATAGAATAATCATAGAATAGAAAAAACTCTATCTCTTTGTCATTTATTAAATATTTTCTTTTATTTCGTTTGTATTTTTAGAGACTTGAATTATTAACTCGGGCAATATAATATCCAAGACCAGTTAGCTTTCTGTCTAATTGCAGTCAAATATATACTACTAGTATCTGCACCACAGCTGTCCGATACACCTCGATATATACACATTTCTATATGAGGAGGTTGTGCGGCGGAAAAGCCACCCTCGCAGTAAAAAAAAAACGCCTCACGGGAGCAGAACACACACACACACCGTTAGAGCAATTTCATTTTCGGTTGGCCTTTGTTGCAGGACAATGAAAGAGTCCTGGGCCAGGCATTTCCATTTCCAATCAGGAAACTACAGCACGAAACTAATTCCAAAGGGTTGGCAAGACGGAGAGACTTCGAGCCTTCGGGGCGATCGCACTTTCCCTTTCCGATCGAACAGAAAGCCGAAAGCTATTTGCATCTACAATTTCCCTGCCCGTTTTCCCCCTTGATATTGCTTGATTTTTCATTTTTTTTCCCCGATTTTTTTATTTGCATTTTGAGGCTGCATTTCCGGCATTTGACTCTATTTTCAGTATCTGTTTGATGTCTGGAAGCGAGGCGAGAATATTGTTGCACAGATACTTTGAAGATCTGGCGAAAATCCATGCATGCTTTCTTAGGGATCAAATTATAGAGAAAGGCAATCAAATTTTTAAACACTTGTCATGTGTTTACTTTACTTACATACATTTCAATCAGATTTTAAGCTATTCATGTTCAAATGGAAGACAAGTTTTTTTTTATGGGAAATAATACAGATATTAATGTAGTTTAAAATGCTGTTTATTGCCAAGAAATTTCATGGCTAACCACATTATGGTTATAACAAATTATTATCATTAAATGCTTAAAGAAACTGGAATAATCTATTGAGTTCGCTTCAGAAGCATTCACTTGTGTCCGCATATTTATCTGACTCGGTGATCAATTAGTCACTGCCGCCAGCAAGAGGGTTAATAAGCCCAAGCTCAAGCTCACCTAGGTTAAATTGTTTGTTACTCAATTTATGCACATTATTCAAGTCAAATTGGGTTGGAACGGTTGACGGGTGCAGGGTTGCATTTAATTGTCATCCTGCAACGACTTCTATTTCCCCCGCTTTTCCCCACCTCAAGCTGTCTGGTCTAAGACCTTTTCCCTTATTTTTCCGGCGTTCCTGGTCTTGTTGCTGTTACGGTTGACACGTGTCCTGGACAAGGAATGGGCGTGGCTGCCCTATCTGCGTTGTGCATCTGCAAATTCTGTCCTGCATTTAATTGCCCAGCACTTCCGCCCTCTTCAGACGCCTGGGATAATTGTTTTTAATTTTTGTGACACATTTTGCCAGATTTTCAACTTTCTAATTCCATAAATAGCCAAGAAGAATTCAAGGAACCCAGTTCAGCTTACAAATTACCAAAATAAATCTCTGAAAAATCGAACAAATATTTCAAAAATAACTCTATCAGTCAGTGAGCTCCAGTTTGATCTTGATAACTCTTTGTTTTTAATTTTTAAATGCCTGCATGTGTATGCTATTCGTGTTTATTGTTCCGACTGAGACGTGACTTATGACCACCAGCGACGAAATATAAGTTAAGATTGTATGTGACCAAATGGCAAATATTTCTGCCCATTTATCGGTACAATATACGACCAGCAACAGCAACAAGAAGAAAAACAACCGGTAGAACAACTCGGACAGCTAGAAAACCATTTGAAGGGGATCTATCGGTAACACAAATTGAACACCGAAATCGGATCGGTTGGAAATAGAGCTCTATACGTATATACTCGGTAGCCGTTACGCGTCAACAATTAAGCCAAACAAAACAAACAAATATAGAGTTCATCAATGGAAATGAAACCGAAAACAAGTTTAGAATTCGTGTCGACAGTCGTAATATATAATTAACAATTAAGTAAGCCTAAAAAAAAGTAATATATAAATAGGTAATGCCCGTGGGGCATGCATTATTAGAAAGGTTATATAACTTTTATGAAAATCGAATTCGTGCCTAACTTCGAAAGGCTAATAGCGATTAGGAAAAATTGCAAGTCTTACTGATTTCATCACAAAAAAAAACTTGGAAGCTACGAAAAATGTTATGCAAAAAACACCAAAAACCGTAAAATAAAATATGCACACGAAATATCAATTAAAATATCAATTTTCAGAATGTGGAAAACCCATTTATTTTTCTCGATTATCATACAGAATTTTAAAATCATAATTAAACTTCATGTCAAGCTTTGTACGATATTTCTGAAACAAATATTATAAATCTAGTTCAAGTCGTTAGATTGAAGATGTATAAACCTTAATGCTGAGTTATATTCGGCTCAGCATTTATTTAGCTTAATGGAAAACCATATAAAGATTTCATTTAATTGTGGTTTCCTCAGGGCCTTTGCATTTCATTCCAAAAGACAAATACTACATCCGCATGAACAATAGCGATGCGAAATAATTAAATTTGATTAACATGGGAAAAGACCAATAAACAAGAAGAACAGAGACAGGCATCATCAAGTGATTTCCATGTGGGTGAAATGCCAGTAAATGTGGGATCACAGATAATAAATAAATAACTCATGGCAATGTTTGCGGAATCTTGCGGCATTGATTGCACTCCAATGTAGGCAGTTAATTAAATAAATTTATCTGTTTGCATCGGTTGGATGCTATTCGAAACAGTTGTGCTAAAATCAATAAAGTGTATTATTATTAAATATATTATTTTTTTATCTACAAAATAATTGAGAATATTTTATGGAGAGCAGGCAGCAAAGGGAGCCTCGTTTGGGCATTCCTGCTAAACAAGTTGAAAGAATTCCATCGGAAGGCAAACAAGAATTGTAAAAACTATGATATTTTTTGGAAATAATTGAGAATATTTTATGGAGCAGGCAGCAAAAAGGTGCCACGTTTGGGCATCCCTGCTTAACAAATTCAAAGAGCTCAGTTAGGGGACAAACCTAAATTGTAAAAACGATGATGCTTTTTTCAAGAATAATTGAGAATATTTTCTGAAGAGCAGGCAGCAAATAGTGCCTCGTTTGGGCACCCCTGCTTAACGAATTCAAAGAGTTTAGTTGGAAGCCAAACAAAATGTGAAAAACTATGGTATTTATGGGTCTAAAATTCAAAATAAAAATCTTCTAAACATTTACGAATATGGCCAAGGTTTTGGCTACTATTTAGCCAACCTCTGTTGTATGTTTTTGGCCATTTTCAAAGCCGCTCGCTCACCTTTAGGGTAAATGCTGCCAGTAGCGCCAGACTCCAGAGCCAGCAATGTTGTGGAACGGCTTTCTGCCTTTTGAGTCGGATTCTGGTGGTGGCCTTACTTAGCTGGTACAACATCTTGGGGCCGTCGTTGCGTTTTGCCTCTCCTCTCAGCTTTATTTTTTAGTTGCTGCCGCCGCTGTTGTTACCCCTTTTATTTAGTTGTTGTTTTTCTTTTTTTTTTTTTGTGTTATTTTGCCAGTATTTCGTGCGATTTTTGGACTTAGCTTTTTGTTGGTTTTGCTAGTTTTTTTCGATTTCGGGGCTTTGCAGCGCGAGTTTAGTCTTTACTTTGATTAAATGCATTGTTTTCGCAATTTTCACGTCAGGCAGCGCGATTAAATTTGTCTTGCCGGATCCGGAACCAAGTCGGGGTTACTTTTTAGCATTTATTTAAAATTTTTTTAAAATTATACTATTGAGATCTGCAAGAGAGTGGGGAAGTTAAAACACACACAAAAAAAAAGTAGACAAAAAAATGAGGAGACCGAGGGAGACACCTGATTTTCTGTCTACCTTTTTACCTGCCCAGCTTCTCTCTTAATCTCATCTTGTCCAAGCTTTTGCATATTTTTAAATATATTTTTTTGCCTGCTCGTTGAGTTGAGCTTCGGCTTTGAAAATATGTTATTAAAGGCCTTAAGGAATGTATTAATGTTATACAATTATTATGAATTCTTTTTCATTGCAGTTTGTTTTAAATATTCCGAGAAAATATACGTTAGTTAATGCCAGTATATGGCATTGTTTATTATTACATTTTATATTAAGGTCTCGCATTTATTTGTTTTAAATCTCAAGTGCTAATTAATTGCACTGCCTTGTGCAGTGCCAAATAATAATAATAATAATGAAAAAATGCTGATCAACATTTTAGCCTCGGCTGACGTCATTGCAAAAATTTAAACGATAGCAGCGGTCCAAATAAAACAAATAAATATCAAAAAATAAATAAAAACTAAACGCTGAGAAAACCTGTTTTGCAGAAATCAAGACGGTGCACGGCAAATAATTTGTATTGCTCTTGAATTTGGATAATAAAGAATGGAAATTAATAAAGTAACTACAACTAAACTTTGATAACAAAATGTACTATTTTTTATATATATATAGCCAGTTTAATTAAAATAAATGTAACTTCTTTTTTCTCAGTGTAAGCTACGTGAATTTCACGTCCAATTCTTTCATCTCTTTTCTGTGCATTTCGGAATGTTCATTTCTTGTAGGTTTTAGTTTTCTTTGGTTCTTTAATTTCTGAATTTTAAATAGTTGTGACTTTTGCCTTTATTTTGCGTGTATTTATTGTTATTGTTGCCATGCAAAAAAGACCTTCAACTTTATGGCAAAAAGAGAGAGAGAGAGAGAGAGAGAGAGTGGAGGAGAATCCGAAAAGAGCACCGAACAAGAGCGGATCAAGCTGATTGATCTTTTTTAAAGAGAGAGGGGGAAACAAGTGAAAGAGCGAGAGCTTTGCTTGCCAAGGCAATAAACAAAAACAAAACAAAACAAGTTTTTATTTATGTATATTTCTTCACAATCGAGGGCTTAAAACATGAATGTGGGACAAGTTTCTTTGCGTGTTAAACAAATTAATATTGATTAAATAAGAGGTTGTTTCAAAAATCAGCGAGCGAGAACCGGAAGTGGAGAAATTCGAAAGGCAGAGGCTGCGAGGGAGGGAGAAAGCAGAGGCATGCCAAAAAAGAAATAATACAAAACAAAAAAAAAACGCCATTTGATGCTATGCGTAGGTGTTGCGCTCTCCCTCTGTCACTCTCTCCTTGTTGCTCTCCCTGCCCGTCCGCCCGTCTGTCTGTCTGTTCCGTTTTGTTATTGTTGCGTCGCACGCACACACACAAACACACACACACACGGCACCAACAAACAACTCTCAATTTCTGCTTTTACTTTAAGCTTTATTTCGGCATTTCATTTCTTACTTTTTTCACTGCACCAACAAAATTCATGCGTGTTTTTTGTTGTTTTGCTGTCAAACAAAAAAAAAACGAAACTCAACATTGCCACCATAACAAAATCATTTTAAAATATACACGTTAAGTTTTGTATATTTTTTGTAATTTTTTTTTTGTTTGAAACCGTCGCCGCGGGGAAAAAATAACAAAAACCGAACCGCAACACGCATACGCACGAAACACACGCAAACACACAAATTTTTTTCGAATGGCTCGCTTGCACTTGTATTTATAGGTTTCTTCAAAAACCGAACCGAGCCGAGCGCTGCCGATTGGGCTCTCTTTATAGCCGAGAGAGGGAAAATATCCAATTTGAGTGTTCCAATTGGCACAAGAGCGGCAAAATATGCAAAAGCAGTGTGACCAGACACTCGGGTGGGAGGCTGGCACGGTTTTAGAAAATAGTGTGGCAACTTTACACAGTTAAATGTTTAACAAACGGAAAACGGAAAGAAAACAGCGTACGGATATATCAGTACAAGGGCATTCGGAACCAACGAAAAAGAGCGAGCACTAGCCTTCGACCTGCGAAGGACCTTCTCTTTGGCCTACGAATTACCGGCTACAAAAGCGTATTTCTAACCATGCCGTACATCAGCGCCGGCGTGAATCCGTATTTGTATTACTATGTATGCGTATCTGAAGTCCTTGTAACTGTGCAACTCTCCTGCATGAAAGATACCACCAATAGGGCATTGCTATTTCGTAAAACTCCTTACATTACTTGAACTGCCCGCTTAGGGCTGCCACTGTAAAAGTGCGACTTTGGCCACCTGGCCACACTGCCAACACAGCTGTCAGAAGAAGAAGAAGCAGCACGTGCACGCTTTTGATTCAAAAGAGTCAACATTGTTTTCTTGACTAGATATTAGATTAAAAGCACAAACAGGATGACAAAACCGGCGCCGAAAGTGCGTCCCAAGCAGAAGACGCCGTACAAACGCTATTTCGACACAGAGAAGGCCACCGACAATGATGGCGGCGACGGCGGCCTGGAGCGCGTAAAATTGAAACGCAAAAGTCAACAGAATTTCGTTGGCGACTTCATCAAGATGCAGAACAGAGCCAAAAAGACGCCACAGTTCGATAAGAAAGCACCCAAGAAGCCAGTGGGCGAGAAAGCAGATCCTGCTGAGCAGCCGCCCAAGAAGAATCCAATTCCGCAGGAGCTCATGGACAAGTACTCGCGCGGCGAGAAGGTCCAGCCGAAGGGCGTGAAGACGCGCCACTTCAAGGAACAGCAGACGCGCAAGGAGGTGTACCTTGAGTACGCCACCGAGCAGGCGGCACGTACAGAGCTGCTACTGCAGGAGGTCGCCGGCAAACTGGAGCCGGATGAGGGCGAGACTACGGCCGAGTTGCGCCAGGCGGAGATTGCTTCGCATGTGGACATGCAATCGTCGGCCAAGCACTTCAATTTAACGCTGGAGCACGGCCCCTACCAGTTGCGCTACACCAAGAACGGTCGCCATCTGCTGATAGGCGGCCGTCGCGGTCATGTGGCCACCTTCGATTGGGTCACCAAGCGGCTGCACTGCGAGTTTAATGCCATGGAGAGCGTCGAGGATGTGCAGTGGCTGCATCTGTCCACCATGTACGCGGTGGCCCAGAAGAACTGGGTGCACATCTATGACAAGAAGGGCACCGAGCTGCACTGCATTAAGCGATTGTCGCGGGTCAATCGGCTGGACTTTCTGCCCTATCACTTCCTTCTCGCCGCCGGCAACACAGCTGGCTATGCCTCCTGGCTGGACGTGACCATTGGCGAGCTGGTTGGCAATTTCAATACCGGCCTGGGCGACATTCGTCTAATGCGACACAATCCCAGTAATGGCGTCCTCTGCATTGGTGGCGGCCGCGGCGTCGTCTCCATGTGGTCGCCCAAGGTGCGCGAACCGCTGGCCAAGCTCCTGTGCCACTCCACAGCCATGACGGCGCTGACAGTGGACCCGAAGGGTCAGCATCTAGTCACCGCCGGCCTCGATCGCGCCGTCAAGGTGTGGGATATCCGTATGCTGGTCCAGGACAAGCCATTGACTCACTTCCAGCTGCGGCTGCCCGCCAACGAGCTGGACGTGTCACAGCGCGGCATGCTGGCCCTGTCCCAGGGCACCTACCTGGAGGCATATGACGATCTCTTGTCGGGCGGCGGCACTGGCAATCGCAACAAGCTGCCCTATATTAGACAGCGCTTCGATGCCAACGTCCACGGCCTGCGCTTCTGTCCGTACGAGGATGTACTGGGCGTGGGCACCGGCAACGGTTTCCATTCGCTGCTGGTGCCCGGCGCCGGGGAGCCCAACTACGATGCCTTGGAGGATAATCCGTTTGAGACGTCGAAGCAGCGACGCGAGCACGAAGTGCACGCCTTGCTGGAGAAGATTCCGGCCGAGCTGATCACATTGGATCCGCACGAGATCACCGGCGTGGATGCGCCCACTCTGCAGGAGAAGATCGATGCCAAGCGCAAGCTCTTCCACGTCAAGGCGCCGCGCATCGATATGAAGTCGCGCCACAAGATGAAGGGACGCGGCGGCAGCGCCAAGGCGGCGCGCAACAAGCAAATTGTCAAGGATGCCAAGCGCAAGGTAAGTTATTGGCATAGCTAAACCTCCTCCTGGATTTTAATGAATGTTTTTCGCAGGAGTTCATTGCCGAGGTGCGCGAGGCCAAGCAGAGCGTGTTCAAGGAGCACGGGCTCAACGAGGCCAAGAAGAAGCAGGCCAAGAAGGACAAAGCCCCGCGCACTGTGCTGGATCGCTTCAAGACGAAGCCGCCGAAGAAGCCCAAGGCCTGAGACCTAGAGGAATATACAATGTACACACTACTACATTAATTACAATTACAATTACATTAACTCTAAAAGCCAACTAGCTGTGGGATAAGTACGAGTGTTTTCCGGGGACAAGGCTATCAATAGAAGAACCAGAATCATGGTTGGTTCTTTCAACAAATGGTTTCTTTTAGTGTTTTTTCTTAGTTGATGGTTTAGCTAATTTCCAAGATCAGATCTTGAATAGTTTTAGAATGGCTGCGCAGGGAACAACTTCGCCTGAAACTTTAAACGTGTTTTTCCCAAAAAGTTTTCGTCTTTCAGAATTTGAGATATCATAAACTGAACGACAAATTGAACGATCGGCGTCAAAATATAAGCTGAGTGTTCTTCAATATATTTCCTATACCTATATTATGTATTTCCTGATCTACGATCTACTATATTGGTTGAAAACTGTCAATTTTATATTGCAAAAATTAGCTATTTTACGCAAAGTACACTTTTTTTTCACAACTACAGCTATTTGTTAATTTTTATATTTTTCAAAGGATAGGAAATACCTTTAACTTGAATAAAATTTCCCAATTTTTTCGGGTTCAGCAACTTATTTGCCCAGAATCATGTAAGCAGTAGGAAAACCTTTATTTTTGGCACCTCCCAAGCCTGTACATAACTTTTTTTTATATATATTTTATGTATATAATATATATATCTATATGTTATATATTTTTTAAACAAACAATCTTTTAATATATGTTTATGGCTGAAAATATACTTTATTATGTTCAAAATATTCTATGGATTGCTTTCTTTTTCTTCTAATTCCGAAAATCGCTTCATTATTCATAGTTCCCTAAAGATTCCAAAAGCCCCTTTGCATATGACAATATAAGCTCTTAGATAAGTAACAATACGATATTATTGCACTCGATATTTGGTTCAGCAACCAGAGAGAGAGAGAGCTTATAAAGATGGCCATTCAAATGCATGAACTCTATGCTGTCGCTGCTCAGGGAATTGCTCTGCTGGCTCTCTGCCTGCACATGCACACCACCAACATTCGTGCGACCTTGGCAAAGGTCTTCGTGCAGGCACTGGGCAAATCAGCAGCATTTGTGAAGTCCCTTTGTCATGTTCCACCTAAATCGAATCGTTAAAAGCTAATTTCGTTGTCATAGCTACAATATTTCAAGTAATTATTGTTACTTTCTTAATTGTTCTCAAAGATGCAATGTCACCAGGTGCTGGCAATAGTGCGGACCACTGATCTTGCTATTATAAGGTCCTTTGCCTGAGCCGTCGCTCTGCCACTGCTTCGTCTCAATTTTGGCCTACCTTCCAACCCAAAGGAAACACTTGCCTCATACAAAATTTGTTCTATAATTTAATGCTTAATGCTTAATTTAGAGAAATACAAATTTAAATGGATGTGTGTTGCTGACACCAGCGTTTAAAAACAATGCTACTTTAAGTACTCTCGCTCTCGCTGACTTTTCACAGAGCAAAAGCCAAAGGATTCGCTCTGCTTTGCCTTTAGTTTTGTCGCGTCGATAGCAGATCGTAAACGACAAGCTAGGGCGCGTAGCCATAACATATAGAAAACTGAGAGCGGCTTGACTGATCTTTGCTCTCATTTCTGCTAAAGCTCTTTCACAAAACGAATCCTTCTTGTTTTCCTTCCTCTCTGCTATCGCCGCCTTCTAGCGAACTCTATGAAGAGTAACAGCGGAAGCAAGAGCGTAGCAATATTGTTTTTTAATCCAGTAGAATTTGCAAACGCTGCAAACACAACACTTTAGTGGGTGGGGGTTAGTAGAGGAGTCTTTCGTCTCATGTCTGATCCGTGGAAACGGCTATGGAACTGGAAGCTGTCGCTGTTGCCGCTGCTGCCACTGGCGGCGATGTGGACACAGCTCCGCCGGATGTGGACGAGGGCGAAACGGGCGCCGGAAACGTGTCCAACGGAGGTAGCGATGATGAGGCCGAGTACAGCTCGTCGTCTATGCAAACGGTGGGCGAGTCCAAGGCTTGGATTTCTGGCGAGAGACTAGGAGCGGGCGGTGGCACCGACAGTGAGGAGGAGGAGGACGACGATGATGATGAGGACGAGCCAGAGCCGGAGGAGGAGGAGGAACCTGAAGATGAGGAACTGCTGGCATTGGCGGTAACGCCCGTCGCTGTAGCGCCCGTCCCAGCTGCCTTCCCCGGGACCTCCTCTACTGCCGCTGCCACATCTTCACCAATGTCGCCCGGTGATTCCGCTGCTGCTGCTGCTGCTGCTGCCTTGGGCAGTGGTGGCGCCGGTGTCGCAAAGATCTCCTTGTTGCTGCCGCTGCTGTTGGCGCTAGCGATCTCCTCCTTGCACTCCTCGAGCAGTTCCACATACTCTGAGTACATGCGTTGCCACTCGGAGTGCGGCTTCAAGGTGTCCAGCACGCACTGCATCAGCTCCAGCTTGGGCACGGCCTAGAGCGAGATGGCAATAAAGCTGAGATGCAGAGAATGGGGAGAACATGCGATTTTACCTCGGGAATACCCGGCTCTGGAGTGCTTAGCAGATCGTCCAGAAACAGGCGCATCCTCTTCTCGGAGCCATACGTGGCCAGCTGGAAGGTGAGCATCTTGTGCCAGTGCTTTAGCTCCTCCAACGACTGAAGGGCCTCGCATAGCTTGATCTGGTTCTCAATAAACCGAATCTTGGCGCTCTGCTGCCAGGCCTCCGAGTTCCGCCTGCAAAGGGAGGGATCTTAGCTTAGGTTGTAAGGATTCTTCTGTTTGACTTACAGCTCCATGCCGCCGGTGAAGCAGAAATAATTCTGACTGCTGGCCTGCATGCTGAGCAGCGGAAACGTCTCCGCCATCTGGTCCATGTCCCGCGGCAGCGTTCCTCGTATGCCATGGTACATAATGGCATCCTTGGTGGCCAGCACCAGCCACGCTTGCAAGCTGGTCGAGTACGAGTACGAGTTGCCGCTGGGGAAGCCAATCAGCGGCATTCCCTGATTCGTGACCGCAAACTGCTCAGCCTTTCCGTGCTTATTCAGCAGCTCCAAGCAGCCGGCGGCCAGACTGATGTCCCGCCGGGCAATGTTCCAAATCCGCAGCAGTCCGCACTCGGTCAGCACGGCCACCAGGCTGTTGTCGGGACTCTATAAGCGAAGAAGAAGAGGGATTAGAGGATTATGTTTGTAGCTTGCCATCTACAATTTGGAACTCACAAAGGCGCAATGCATGGCGGAGCTGGTGAGAGAGATTGCTGGAAATACCGGGCAGCCCGTCTCCATCGATATCAGACGTAGGCTCCCATCCAGGGAGCTCAACATGGCATACTTTCCACACAGATTCAGATTCACTACCGGCGATCCCACATAGAACTCCCACAGCATCTCCTTGGCATCCGAGGCGGTCACCTTGGCGAGCATGCCATGATTCGTCTTCAAATGTCCGTTCTGGACATGCAGGCGATAGTCGAGGGCGGCCTTAACGAACTCACTGCGTCCGGTGGCCGTCACATTGAGATTGGGCACGGGACTGGTGCTGGTCTGGTGCTCCTCCAGGCGTGGCGAACGCGGCAAATCAACGCCAGCTTGGCTGGTATCCGGCAGAACCACCGACTTTCGGCGCTGTTTGGTTTTCAGCCTGGAATCGAGGCGGCCCTGGTCCGCTTTGCTAACCAAGGGCTCAGGCATGAGGGGCGTGGCTGCACACTCAGTGGACACGGCGGATGGCAGATGGCCGACGGACCGAACGGAAGGCACCGAACTGGAGGTGAGTGTGACCGAGGCAGAGGCAGAGGACACCAAACTGCTGCCAATCGACGTCGGTCCGTCCTCATGGAGGGGTATAAACATGGGCGTGATCCGACGTTTGCCATCCTTGGTCCTCGTCTCGGTCTGTTTGCTAATGGGTCGCTGGTTGGCGTCGCTACTCAGCGGCCCTTCAGCGCCCAGCGGCTGGAGCAGTCGCTTCGGATGATCCATGGGCAGGTGACGGCCCAGGCCAGTGCCATAGCCCTGGCCGTACATCTTCTGGAACGTGGCATGCTTGTCCGTATCCGTGATGGCCTTGCCCAGCTCCGCCTCATCGAACTGCAGGCAGGCAATGGTGCCGTCACCGCTGCAGGCCATCAGCAGGTACTCCTTGGGTCCCCACGACAGATCCAGAATGCTGTCATTGAACAGTTCATGGATGACCACCATGGGACGCTGCAGAGTCGTCATCCAGACGGATAGCGAACGATCGCGAGAGCCCACCGCCAGGATGCAGTAGTGCAGCGGCTTGCCGGGACTATCCTCGATCGACGGACGCTGCATAATGGAGTTGTGGAAGCGAACGCAAGTCACCGCCTTGCGATGACCCACGAAATCCGTGTCTGTCTTCCAGCCCTCACGCTCTATGATCTGGGCGGTGGGTACGCCGGCGTTCATGGCGTGCGCGGAGACCAGATACTGGCCATCCGGCGACCAGGACAGGCGCAGAAAGTGCGTGGTGCCGCCGCACTCCTCGAACGGCTCCGTTATCGAGTGCGTCACGCTCCAGTCCAACGTACTCCAGATTTTAATGTTCCGATCGTCGGACTGCGAGGCCAGATACTTACCAACCGGATCCCAGGACACACCTTTGACCAGACCGGTGTGATCTTTGAGGGTGGCCACCGAATGCGGAAAGGCCTGGGCATCCCAAATGATCACCTTGTTGTCAATGCCGCAGCTGGCCAGATAGGCATCGTTGGGGGACCAGGCCAGGTCCAAGACATCGCCGTCATGGCCGCGCAACGTGTGATAGCACTTCCAGGACTCGTGATTCTTTTGCATGCCGCCGGTGGCAAAGACACCGCTAGAGCCGGTACTCTTGCGCCAGATCATAATCAGCTTGTCGTCCGAACCGGAGGCCAGGTTCTGGCCATTCTGCGACCAGCGCACACAGTTGACACAGGCCAAGTGCTGGTCCATTTGGCACAGCATCTTCGGTACGGCCGGATCGATTTCCGCCTTCTCCGAGAGCACTGGTAACAGATTCCATATGACAATGCGACCACAGTCGCTGCCCTGGCCGCCGGTTGCAAATTTGGTGCAATCCTGATGGATATCCACCGAGAATATCTGTTTGTCTGCCGGCAAAAAATTAAAATAGAAAAAAAAAAACATGGACTGGGCGGGTAAACACACACGAAATGCGGCGGGATGGATGTGTGCCGGCTTTTAGCCGGCTAAGGGCGCCTTAACTTACCATCGTGATGCACCCATCCCGGCTTGAGGAGCCGCATGGAGATGTGGTGTCTGCTGCCCTCGGGTTTGTTGCCTCTAATCTGCTAGCAAAGAGCAAAGCGCACGGAATTTGAATTAAATATTTGCGAATGTTTTTCGCACTAAATAGTTTGGTGGGCCGTCCAGTGTGGTCGTCTCTTTCAGGCGACAAAATCCGGAAGTATCAAAGATCTGGCAGCTCTATCAGGGGGCAAGATTTTGGCGCAATCACACTTGAAAAATTCCGAACATGACGGTTTTATCAGCGCTAAGAATTTCAAGTTTATTTCATTTTTGATCTTTATTGAAAAACAGATTTCGTTAATTGTGTGCCGTCGTTGTGTGCTAGCAGCAGTTTACATTAAATTTGTTTCGTTTTAGCGGAAAAAGAAGACAGCGTTATTGGTTTTGTTTTTTATTTCAAAATCCCTGCCGGCTGATGAATGGGCAGCCAAAAGAAGAACCTGCTGACGGAGAAGGCCAAGGTGAAGCTAAAGGTTGCCTCAACGTGACGAAGACAGACTTCAAGGTGCGCCAGATCCAGATCCAGAAGCAGATGAAAGAGTTATCCTACACGGAGGCGGGCCAACGCCAGTTCAATCTGTAGGAGACGCTGTCGCATCTAAAGGTGCTCAACGTCCGTTTCCTGAAAGCGGGCAATAAGGGGCCTTAGCTTAACCACCTGAATGTCCTGTTTCAGGACATTGCGATCTGCACAGAGTCGAGGCCCTGCAATCGTCGGCTTTGACGCCGTTCTTCAATATCATTTCCAGGTATGTACCTGCACTGCGCCATGGACACATGTCATGGCTGCACAAGAATTACTGGCAGAAGTTCATGCTCACGTGCCAAGCGTTATTTTGCTCTAGAATCTTTCGCGCTGCCTCGACATTCCATTCAAAAGCCAAAGAAAGCGTTCGCTACTCATCTTGATTTTGTAACGTACCCCAAATTAAGGACACATCCTTTACCGCCTTAGATTTGTACTCTATTTATTCTGCATTCTATAATCGATCGTTACACTAGCGTAACAGCGTATATACTATATTAGAATTTATAATCGGTCGCGACAACAAATGGATTGTGCGCCAACAAAGCCATACATATGTAAATATGTATGTATATATATATATATATATGTAATATAAGTAATATATGCATTATATATATATGTAAATGTATATAATATCCGATTAGCTCGGCTGAAGAACATGTTGTGTAGATAGACGCTACTGCTGAAAGGCGATTGCTTTAGCTTTAAAACTGGCCCCTCCTCTCCCTTAGCCCGGCCCAGGCTGTATCATCCGACGACAGTCGCAGTGGCCGCGACCGCCGTTGCCTCTGGCTATTGGGCAGCATAGTGCGGACCCGGTGTCGGTACGCTCTTCAGCGGCGAATCGAACTCGCTGGGCGGTGCCTCGATTACCGGCGTTTCCGCTGCCCCAGTGCCGATACGCTCCTGCAGCGTCTCGTACAGCTTGTGGATGTGCTCGTTGTGGGCCGTCGTTGGCTGCATGGCCTTCATCAGGGTGGCCAGTCGTCCGGCGGGCATTTTGTTGTGCACATACCACAGCAGCTTCAGCATGTGCCTGGAGGTCACGTTCTCGCGCGTCAGCCCGGCAAAGATGAACTCGTCGAAGAGCGTTGTGCAGAAGTCCTCCGTGGCGAACTCTTCGTTCATGGGGATGAGCAAGGCGATCTGCCAAGGAAGTGCGTTCAATTACAAAAATTGCAATTATAAAAAAAGTATCAAAATAAATGCAATTTAAAAGGATTCAAGCTGATGAACTGAAGTAAATGCAGTGCTCAATGAACATAACTAAAGGTACGAAGCGAATTGAACAGTTGAAAGTGCATAAAACTAAAGGAACTTAATTAAATAATCTGTTATAATAAGGCGATGTGAACAAATCTAAATAAGCAGTTTCAAATGAACAGAACTAAAAGAAGAAGAGTAATTAAACAGTTCTAAATGAACAGAACTAAAAGAACATAAGGATATGATCAGTTCTAAGCGCATGGAACTAAAGGAACCTGATTAAATAATTTGTTATAATAAAGCTAAATAATCAGTTCTAAATGAACAGAATTAAAAGAAGAGAAGTAATTAAACAGTTCTAAATGAACGGTACTAAAAAAACATAAGCAAATGATCAGTTGTAAGCGCATGGAACTAAAGGAACCTGATTAATAAATCTGTTATAATAAAGAAAAGTGAACTGAACTAAATAAGCAGTGCCAAATGAACAGAACTAAAAGAAGAAAAGTAATTAAACAGTCCTAAATAAACAGAAACTAAAAGAACATAAGAAAATTATCAGTAAGCGCATAGAACTAAAGGAACCTAATTAAATAATATTTTATAAAATAAAGCGAAGTGAACAGATCTAAAAAGCAGTTCCAAATGAACAGAACCAAAAAAAAAAGTACTTAAACAGTTTTAAATGATCAGAACTACAAGAACATAAGCAAATGATTACTTTAAAATAAACGACGTTTAGTGGACAGTTCTAAATGAACAGAAACTAAAAGAACAAAATTAAAAAATCAGCTGTAAGCGCATAGAACTAAAGGAACCTAATTAAATAATATTTATATAATATAATTAATATATTACAATATGTATAATATTTTTTAGCATTTCTAAATGAGCAAAGCGAAGTAACAGAACAATACAGCCGCACAACTGTACGGCGGCACCTACCAGAGAGTGCAGGAAGGGATCCTCGTACGCGCGATCATCCTTGCAGACCGAAAGGATGGCCAGGACGCGCAGCACACCGACGCGATCCTTCAGCCGGGCCGTATGCAGCGTATAGTACATGGACAAAATGCTGGCCACCGAGCTCTCCTGTATGTACGCCTCCACGGCGTCCGGCGCCGGGCCCGAGTGCTCAATGGTGGTCAATGCGGACTCGCGCTCGTCTGGCGGCAGCTTGGCATGCAGGTTGCGGCACTGGTCGTCCACCATTAGTGACATGAGGGCGGGCAGGAACTTGGTAACGACCTGACAGTCCAGCTTCGGCTCCTTGAAGTCCTGCGAGTCGATCATCACCCAGGCACTGAGGCCCAGGGCCAGCATTCTCAGCAGCAGGATGAGGATTTGATTGTCACGCGGCATGCCCTCGTTATTGATCAAATGCTGCAGTATCTTGATGGCCGAGGTGGCCAGAAAGTTGATGGCATACGGATCGCACAGCGTCATGGAGAGATCGCCCAGGACCTGCTCCTGGCCGCGCTTGATATTGTCAAGGAAGCCCTGCAGCTCGCGCGAACGCTTAATGTCAACGTTCTTCTCGCGAATACAGGCGTCCAGGCACCAAGTGAACTTGTGGCAGGGATCTATCGAGATGATCTCCTGCACCTCCAGATCGTGTAAGGCCATCAGTAGCTCCGCGCGCAGCGTACAGTAGTGGACGTTGCGGGTGCGCAAAAAGAGGGTGCGCAGGAATTGCAGTACCATGTCATACAGCTTCACGCTGGTCCCAATCATGTTGGCCAGCTTCTGCACCACCTCGCCCTGTCGCCGCACCTTGGGCGTGGGCTGGAAGAACAGATTGTTGAGGTTGGTGTGGTCAAAGAGGATGTGCTCCTTCTCGCGGATATACTGCGACAGCAGCGGCGACACCTCGTCGCCAAACAGCGACTGATTGTCGCGCCAAATCTGACGCTTCACTTCGGTGTCGGTGTCCGCGTACAGCTCACGGTCACGGACAAGGATCTTGAGGTACTTGTCATCTATGTGCTGGGTGTTGCGCAAAATTGCCATTACCACCGGGCGCAGCGACTTGACCCGCACGACGGGGAAGCTCTTTACCAGCAGCTCCTTCAGCTTCTTGTCCCGCTCGCGCGGCTCCTTCTGGCCCATCTCATTGATGTGGGCTATTAGCTTGTCTCGCAGCTCCTCCATCAGCGAGGTGTGAAAGTCTAGGCGACGGACGCCGTGCAGGTCGAGCAAAGGCAACATTGGACGCAGCGACGGCAGCAGCACGCCATTCTCGAGCTGCAGAGGTGTGGCAGGTGGCAGAAGGCAGAAAAGGTGGAGAGTTATGTAGGTGGGAAGTCAACAAAAACACAACGCGACACACACTTTTGGCGCCCATTTCGGCAACGTAAACAAACCTGGAAACTCTCGATGGCCTTCAGTGGATCCGTGCAGGAGGTGAGCGCCTCGCGCAGGTACGCTTGGCCCGGTATGTTGACGTCCTCCAGTCCGGTACCATTGTTTTTCGCCGGCGTGCTCATTTTCTTCATAAAACCATATACAATTCGTTCCCGTCGGCTTTTTGCGTTAGTGACGGGCGGAATCTTCCCCGTGGTATCGATAGATATTTATGAGCGTCACCTTTATATAGATGTTTAGCATCCGATAGTGACCCATCGGACCCTTGGCACTTACTTGTGTTTGTTTTTCTTTATTATTTGAAAAATAATCTCAATTTTAATTTATTTTTCGGAAAATGTCTTCATATTTGATAACGACCATTATAAATTTAAGCATTGAATTAAAAACTTGAAATTATGAATATATATATCGATAATATTTATAAATATCGAAAAGCAATTTGAACTATACATAACCCTTTTTTGTGCGATTCAATTACAATTTTATTTGTAGATATGATGAAGAAATAATGATCACAGCTTTGTGTGCGAACAATTATAGATTGTCATAAGTTTTTGTTGTACTTAAGTTATATCGAAGTTCTCCACCTAGTGGCATACGCATTTGTGGCATATTTAGTAAATTTTTCGAGTCCGGTGGTAAATTTGAACGGTCCAACCGCGGTCACACTACGCCGAGGCATCAATCGCAAATTTTGTTTTTAATTATTTCCAAAGTGCAATAGGCTTAGGGTGCGAGAACCTAAGCCTCTGACTCCGATTCTGATCGGGAGACAGAAACGCAGCAGATCCTGCCGCTCGCTCGCTATCCTTGCCGTGTGTGTGCGAGTGACGAGTGTCGAGTGATTTTGCTGCGCCAGTGTGTGTGTGCGCCTGTGTTTTTGTCCGCCTCAGAGTGTGTGTGTGTGTGTGTGTGTGTGTGCGGCTGCAAGCGAGCATTTGTGTTTGTGTGTGTGTGCAGGGGGGGATCTCGGCGAGAGTAAATTCCCCGGAAAGTCGCTCTTTTTGCACTTTTGGTAAACAAAAACAAAACAATTGGATGTGACCTGGTCCGCATCCGCGCCAAGCACCACCATTACTCGCACAAGAAGCAACCGAAGCAGCCGCATTAGCAGCAGCAGCAGCAGCAGCAGCCGCAGCCAGCGAAGCAACATGTCCTCGTCGACGTCAGAGCGCAAGCGCTACCACAAGGACAACGCGCCCACCGACGACATTCTCACGCTGATCAACCTGGTGCGCCAGAACCCGGCCCTCTACAACTACAAGCTGCAGCCGAATCAGCGTCGCCGGTCGGATGTCCTTAACGGCTGGCAGGAGGTGGCCCAGCAGATAGGAAGTGAGTATAAGACTCCGGGTTACTTCCAGTGAAGATCATACTTAGATTAGCATTAAAAGAGGTTAAATTTGTTGAAATTTACCAATAGAATTTCTTAAACTTCCAAAAAACAGTGGGAACGTTAAGGATAATGCTGGCAGTTAAGATTTCTGACTGGAAATAGGGATTTCCCTCGGATTAGAGTCTTCAAACTAAGCTAGACCTCTTCATATCCTTCCTTCCAGACAAGTACACGGTGCAGGAGGTGCGTCGCAAGTGGAAGAACCTACGGGACACGTACCACCAGTACCGCCTGCGCACGCCCAAGTGCATCGAGGGACGCCTCTCCAAGTGGCGTTACGCCAAGGAGTTGGATTTCCTATCGACGGTTTACCAGCCCAAGTTGAAGTCGCACCGCACCAACCAGAACAGCAGCGGCTATGAGGCGGGCAACGGCGGCGGTGACGGAGGAGGCGGTGGTGGTGGCGGTGGCAGCATTGGAGGCGCCTCCCAGAATAGCTTGCCCATTGGGGCAATGCTGCATCTGAAGCAGCACGACGAGGACGATGACGATGACGATGTGGTGGACGATGACGGTCAATCGGATCATGACGATACAGCCACCTTGTCCTCGCATCATGGCGCCTCGCAGATCACCCTTGTTAGTGACGAGACGGAGACCTTCATACTCACCGCCTACGAGGAGGGCGTGGCGGATGACACGGTCTCGCAGCATCATCACCATCACCACCATCATGGCCATGGACACCACCACCACCAGCAGCAGCAGCAGCAGCAGCAGCATCATCACCACCAGCAGCACCATCACCACCATCACCATCATCAGTCGCAGCACGACGGCAGCATCTCCAGCATCGAGCTCTCCCAGATTGCCCACGATGACGATGTGGTGGACGATGTGGACGACGAGGATGATGTTGTCGATCATGAGGGTCATGTCATTGTCAAGCATGAACTGGACGAGGATGGTGCCACAGGCGCCGAGGTCGACTACGAGGAGGTTTGCCTGTACGAGGAGGCCAGCGGCGCTCATGTTGACTGCGAAATGGGCGTCGGCGACGGTCTGGACGGTGGCAGCGATGTTACCCATGGCAAGAGCTTTCACTACATCGAAGCCCATGACTTTTGCATATCGGACATTGAGCCGCAGCCGGTGCGCTCCAGCCAGCATCAGTTTCAGAGCGCCACAAGTGGTGCCGGCTCCAATAGTGTCCTTGCCGGCAACACTGTGATCGATGGCAAGCTTAAGAATCTCACGCTGGTCACCACCACGGCAACGGCGGCATCGGCGGCGGGTGGTGTCGCCTCAAATCGTAACGATTCCTCGTCCGCGGTGTCAACGCAACAGATTTCGCTGGTGGATGTAACGGAGGCGACCAGTACCAGTGTCACCATTTCCAGCACGCCGGCGGTCTCCTTAAATGCGGCCACAGTGACCACAACGCCGGCAGCGGCCCTCTGTAACACCACATCCTTCACAGCGACGCCAACGGCTACGATCCTGCAGCTGCCGTCGTTGAGCTGCGGCTCCGGGGGAAATGGAAATGCTAGCAACGGAAATGGCAATGGGAATGGCAATAGCGGCACCCCGTTGGCCGTCAGTGCGGCGAGCAGCAGCACCAATAATCTCGTCAAGGATGAGGATCACCTGCATCACCATCAGCAGGCCCAACAGGTGGCCCAGGCGCTGGCCAAGCGGGACGAGCTGGATCTGTTTTTTGATTTCCTCAAAAAGAAGATGCAGTGCTTTAGCAAGACGCAGATCACGCATATCCAGATGGAGTTCCTTAACTGTGTCAGCAGGCAGGAGTCGGCCGATCATGATGGCAAGGATTAGAGGAGAAGGAAGTTCTCCCAGTTGTCTATTCCTTGTGCCCGTGATCCCGGATACCCATCGCCATCCATCGGATTCCCGCGTAGTTGCTTAGTTTTTTCTATTTTTTTTGCGTGTATAGAACTATAGGATTTTACCAGTTTTTGCAGGATCTTAACTAAGCTTTACCCCTATTAGCCCCCTGCCCCCAGAGACCCCAAATCCCACGATCCTGCATCCCAATTACGTATACATATATATGAATTTATATATATATTAATTATACACATTACCCAGAGTTATACACAAATGTAATTGATCGTAAGTAAAATAAATCGATTCTCGAAAGTGATATGCCAGGTGTGTGTTTGTTTTCGGTGGAAATACCCGGAATGGACCCTTGGTGGCTTAGGTTACTCAGGCAGGCCGGCGCCAGCTCGGAGCTCAGCCTAAGGAGAGGTGGGGATACCACAAAATATACACAAATCGAGGGAAAAGTCGAGAGAAATCAACACTTTATAGAATATTTATACACTATAGAAATGATTAAAATAAGTTCAATGTTTTACATATTTATCGATAATATGGATACTTTCAAGTTAAAAGCGATATTTTTCGATAATTAACATTTCTGTAGATACAAATTTAAGATATTTTCGATACGAAAATCGATATATACAAATGCAATAAATTAATATGCTGTATCGCAGACAGAAAATATAGGAATATGGATAAAAAGTCGATTTACAATTTAGATAAATCAATACCATTCGGATATTTATCGATAATGTTGATATTTCAATGATAAATGCGATATTTTTCGATCTTTAACGTTTTTTTATATCAAAGTTAACTATACGTTTGATATATAATAATGCTACATCGAAGAGACAATTAAATTAAATGATATGTCTCCGATATGTTTCGATAATATTGATATTTCAATGATAAATTTCCAATTTCGTTATATCCACGTTAATAGAAGGCGATATTCGGGAATTTTTTTCTATAGAATATTTGAACAAAATAAGGTATGTTTTCAGCTATATTTACAAATTTGTTGTTTAACAATTGAAAAATAATGGTGATGCCAAAAAAACTTCCCACACTGCGATATGATTCCGGACGTATGAATATCTAAACCAAAGAAAATTTAAAAAGGTTATTAAAGTTAAAAGGTAAGATTACCAAAATGGCTTAATTCTAAAAGAAGTGTTGTTTTTAAAATGCCAAACTGATCATTTTCAACGAAACAAAAAAGACCATAAGTCATTGTATAGGAAATATATTAAATAATATATAAAATAATATATTAATTAAGGTTAAATATTAAAATATATATAAAATAATATATTAAGAACCCAAGGCCAGTCTCATCAGTGAGGATTTTGCTACAAATTACCGCCTATTTAAACAACAGAGGTCCAGAAGGGAAAGAAACCTATAGGATATACGATATTTGAGAGAGACAATTAAAGTAAATAAAAAGTTTCAGAGAGCTATCGATAATATTGATATCTTAAGACTTAACTACATATTTCAAATTTCGCTATATACAAGTTTAAGATATTTTTCATATTTTCGAACATGGTATTCTTGAAATATATATCATATGAGACTTTTCCCTTCTATATATGCATGTGTATATCCAACCTGAGGCTTTTTCTGATCATGAAGATGCACAAATCACCTTTAAAACTAAAAATCTTTAATCATAACCCACTAATTACGCATGCAAGCAATCAGGCGTACACCAGTAGTTAATTTCCTCGAATTCTTTAAGTATACTTTCACCAAACGCGCCTGCTAACACCTAACCCCAACAAGCACGTGCTTGGTGTTCAATAACGTCAAAGAAAAAATGAAATCTGACGGTGGAGACTAGTTCCTTCAGTGATACTTTGGCAAGGCTAGGAAGGAATATGACTCTCCTTCGTTGGACACTCTCCGCTTCCTCGCTGCCTCATTAAATACCTTCTTGCCAAAGTCTATGTCTCATGGGCACCCTCTACCCGCACAATAATTATCTCTCAAACAGCCCACACACTTGACCCGCCTGGAAAATGTAAGTAAAACATTTTTCAAATTGTGATTTTGTCCGCGTGGGGATTTTATTTGGGGCGGCGGCAGTCGTCCGAGGTCCGATGGCGGATGAAACAAACTTAAACGCAACACTTAGGCTAGTTAGGCTGTTGGGCTGTTAGGTTGATAGGCTGAAGGTTAGGCTCGTTAAATATACACACACGCAGGGTACCGCCGAGGAGGGGGATCACGCTGCCGGCGCAGTGACCCCCTCCAAGGTTGCATCACCCCGCTGCAGGCCGGCAATGTGCTCCGAATTAAAGTAGATGACGGTGATGGTTATATCGTCCCGATACAGACGCACCACATCCTTGGGCAGCGTCAGATAGTACGAGATCTTCGAGTGCTCGATGCCATAGTCCGTGGCACCCAAAGCGTTCCGGATGAGATGCGTGGCGGCGTTCTGGTCGACGGGCTTGCGGGTGAGCCCAGCTCTGTGTCAGGTCAAGATTCGGTTAGTTTTAACGAATTAAAAAGGGGAATCTCTATGGGGTATACTGACTTGCGTTCGGCCAATTGATTGGAGATTTGCTGCAGCGTTATGTCGCCCTCGGGCAGGCGCATCGGTTCCAGGATCTTCTTCGAGTTAATGTGCTCGCCGACGAGGCTGACCACCTCGCTGGGCGACAGGAAGTCCCAGAGGCCGTCGCTGGCAATGACTAGAAACTTGTCGTTGGGTCCCAGCTCGTGCTGCTGGACATCAGGGCGGGCGGTCAGGTACGGGGGCGTATAATAATTTGGCGCCATCGTATGCTCCCCAAACATGGGCAGCACCTTCTGCTGCATGGTGTCCACCGACCATTTGTAGCGGAAATCACCAAAGGCACGTAGCGGCGCCAATTGGCTCAACAGACGGCCATTCCGGATCACCGTCTCGCGCTCATCCTTTGGATGCTCGGCCAATATACGACGCACCTCCGTCATATTGTCTGCATTGTGCTCGGTGTTGAGCTTCTTGGGCTGCCACTGCTGTGTCTGTGGATCCAGGACGCCCAGCACGGCGCCACAGTCTCCGGTGCTGGCCACATGCAGTTGCAATCCCTCCAAATGCACCAAGCAGGCAACGGCTCCTAAAAATCGGGGACATTGTCAAGTCTAATACGGGGAAGACAGTGGAGCTAATCACCTGAGAGAGCGACGCTCATGGTGCGCACATCGCCGTGGGCCAGCGCCTCCTCGGACAGGCCCTCGTCCAGCTGAAGGAAGGCATCAACCAGCTCACTGGCCACATCCCGCTGCGGCGTCACGCTCAGCTGCTTGATATACTTCTGGAAGCTGGCCTCGTAAATGGGCTTGATTTCGCTAACAAAGTCCACATTATCGTTGTGGCACTTGAGGAACGACTGGCTGCTGCAACCCTCCTTCATCTGTGCGCGCAGCACCTGGCGCGGCAGCGTTGCAGCGGATACATAACGTAGCAGACGCTTCGAAACCACCTGGCCGCAGGAAGCACCGGCATGGCCATCGAAAATGCCGCAAATGAAGCCGTTGCGATGCAGCAGGCTGGCCTCGGTGCGGGAGTCCTCGCAGGGTGAATTCGAGCCTAGCTGATTGGTCTCATAGCTACGGATGACGCCGTCCACGGGGAAAGTGAAGACGAACTCGTTCTCCCTCAGAACTTGGTTAACCTGATGGAGGGATTTTTACAGGGATTAGTTAAGAGTTCAATGGGGATTCTTGACCCTTTCATGCAGATCCTTCTTATTCTACATATGTATATCAAGTTAACTATTTGAAAGTCTAATTAAATCATGAATTTGTGGATACACTTCCCTTATTTTACATAACAAAATAAGCTGGGAAACTGCATTTGATTGCTCGGGGAAACGTACAAGTAAAGGCATATAAATAAAGATATATGTATGAATTTGAGTTTGAATTTGTTGTTTTTAACTATATAATAAATTGTGGCAAATGAAAAAAACAAACATCTAGGGATTCCAGCCCCCTCTTCAGCTGGTACCCCGCCCGCTATACTCTACCCACTCACATCGTACGGACTCAGCTGCGGCAGTTGCGGCAGCAGGCGCAGTGCGTTCAGGCTAATGTCGCGTACATTGGAGCGCACGTAGCTGGCGGCGTCGTTCAGCACGAACTTGAACATCTATGCGGCTATATAGAGATCCGATTCTCCTATATGGCGCACCGCCTGCAGCTATAATTAACGGTAATAATATTTGTTCCGTAACCTTGCACGCACGTTTGAAAACCGGCGGAGTGGGAGGCAGAGATTTTGGTACGCGGAGTCCGGTCGCGGGGGAGGGTTGGGGGACGGCAAACAGAAAGTCGGATCCGGGAATAACTGAGTTTTACTACTTAAATTAACTAGCTGCCCCGCCGGCTGCTGGATGTTAGTGGGCGACTGTTGATCGTGGTAGCTGCTTCCGATTGTCCGGCGTTCGGTTTGAACATTTGAGTGCGGGGAAGAGCGAAACAATTTCGGCGGAAAACAAATGTAAAAATAAAACGTACGTATATATATATACAATCAAACAGCTGTCAGACTGACAGTTGGCCTGTGCTGCCAGATCAAGGGGTGGCCAGATCAAGTCAAGCCAGTTTCAATTCAAATAACAAATTTAATGAGTAAATTAATTTGATACCATTCAGAAAGCTAATATAATTTATTGAAGGCTATACAATAAAAATAAAGTTTTTTGCTTAATATATTTAACTGCGATAATAGGTAAAGTTGGCAGTCATGTCGCCATATCTACAGACTAATATCTACTGATCAATTTTTAAAAGCTCAACAGTCACCATGTGATTGATTTTTTGCTAATAAATAAGCATAACTATTCCTGCTCCGCGTTTGCAGCATAATGGGTGATGGTGGGAATTTGTAATGCTATTTACATTTTGTATTGCATTGACCTGTAAGCCTTTGCACTTTATATATTGTTTTCCGTTTTTAAAGTATTCAAGAAAAGGCGTTCAGTCTTTTTAAATTGTTTAATTTAGCTACTTTTAGAGATTTAGTTTTAAAATTGAATCTAGCTATTTTATACGTTCACATACCATCGATAGTTTTAGCTATCGGTAGTTGTTCGTTATCTGGCAGCGCTGTCTTTATCACAAACACTCACACAGTCGCAGGTTTTCGCATTAGAAAAAAAAAACACAAAACAAAACAAAGTCAGCAGTTGAATTCTGGGATATTTTATTTCCGATTTACAAAGACCCAGCATTGCGACGCACGGAAAACAAGCATCATAGAATCCCGGAATCCGACAAGGAAACACACCCGTAGCCCGGCAGCAATAAGGGCGGCCGAAACAGAGCGGACGGAACAATTTGCGTCTCAATCCGCATCCGTGCGAGGCGTAGGAGAGCTCTTTGGATTAGTTCCCAGTGCGAGTAGTTTTGCGAGACACCTGCTGCTCCAGCTTCCTCAGCCCAGCCGCAACCATGGTGGAGCCCATTTTCGAATATCAATTCCGGCTGATCCTCATCGGCGACAGCACCGTGGGCAAGAGTTCGCTGCTCAAATTCTTCACAGACGGCAAGTTTGCCGAGGTGCGTATGAGTCCCCGGGCCCACGGTACCCCATTGTGGGTCAAGTGCGATCTCCGGCGATCGGCGGTCAGTGCATTTAATGCGTCCGATTACATAATTAAGTAAAAACAAAGAATAGACAAAGGAAAGGGAGTAGTCGTCGAGATGCTGCTGCTGCTGCTGCTGCTGCTGCTGCTGCTGCTGCCTTAGTCACCTTGTGTGCGTGCGTGTGTGTGTGTGTGTTTGCGCTGTCGCCTGATAATGCAGGCGCACAACCAATAATAACAACAACGCCATACAAGGCTGGACAAGGAGCAGGGTTGCCATATCAAAAAGAGCGCGCAATTTGAAAAGTCACTAAGAGGGATTAAAGGGAAATTATGAAAGAATTATTTATATTCTATTTAATGTTTATATTTAATTATTATATTTTACATCTTGTTGCAGCTCTCCGATCCCACAGTTGGAGTGGACTTCTTCGCCCGCCTCATCGAGATGAAGGACGGCACACAGATCAAACTGCAGCTATGGGACACCGCCGGCCAGGAGCGATTCCGCTCGATCACCAAGTCATATTACCGCAACTCGGTGGGTGTCCTACTGGTGTACGACATATCCAATCATGCCAGCTTTGAGCATATACCGCTGTGGATGATGGAGGCGCAGCGTCACATTGAGCCCCATCGACCCGTTTTCGCGCTGGTTGGCTGCAAACTGGATCTGATCAATGCCGGCGGCCATCGCGAGGTAACCACAGAGGAGGCGCAGAAGTTTGCCAAGCAGCATGGCCTGCATTTCGTTGAGACATCGGCCAGGAGTGGTGCCAATGTGGAGGAGGCCTTCCGCATGGTCACCCAGGAGGTGTACGCCCGCATCCGGTCCGGGGAGTACAAGGCCGAAGATGGCTGGGATGGCATTAAGTCGGGCTACGCGAGGCCCAACAGTTTGGACTTTAATATCGAGGTGGCCGAGCCGGAAAAGTCGTCCTGTTGTTGATTACTCCTGTGCGTGTGTGTCCCGCCACTCCAGTCCCTGTCCCTGTCCCGCCATTCATGTTTGCGTCTTCTTGTGTACATTTAAGTGTATCGAATCCTTGGCCCCGTCTCGATAATCCTTTCCCATCCCCCTGCCCACTTTGTTGACTTTTATAAACTTGTTTAAAAGGCCTAGTTTAGCTGAAACACCAAAACATTTACACAGTACTCTTAGTTTCGCTCCTAAGCTTAACGTTAATTAGCTGACTCACGGGAATTGGTCGAAACACCCTTAGTTCCAAAATTGGTTTAAATAATTATTTGTTTTTTTTTTTTAAAGGTTTTTTTTTGTTTTTTTTGTAAACCCTTTCACGCAAGAGATACGTAGTTTCCGAGTTGCTGTGCGCTCCTAACTCATTCAACACATATGTAACTCTACAGACACAAAATACGATCGGAAAGCCTATTCATTATACTTCAACTTGAAATATAAACGTTTTTATTAATACGAAAGCTGTTTGCGCATTTGTTACTTGAAAGTTGCTCTCCGTTTTTACAATATGGTAAGTCTGATAATCTAATCTCACTCAGATAATAATGCACTTGATGCTTTTACGCAGTTGCTGGTGCATTATTCTGGGTTAAGCTGTACAATTGTATCTCTTATACATTACAAATCTCATTTTTGTACGGATTAAACCATTTTCAAATATAAAATTGGTTTAATTTTGGAATTCTTTGTTTGTTATCATTTAATTTTACTCTTTATTGTATCTGTCTATATATCTATCTATATCAGTGATGCCCCACATATAGAGTCGCGAGTCTGTTAATTTCGCTGCCCCGGCTCTGCTCGCACCGATAGTGTAGGAATTCGAAGGCGGTCCGTAAAGACAGTAAATGCTTGTCTATGCGTGTGGGCACCACTGATCTATATTTTATTTTATCCTTATATTATAATTTTTAAATTTAATTCTAACTAAAAATCAAAAACTAAAATTATTCTTATTCTATTTTTTCATCCAGCATTTTATATTTAATAATTTATATTGAACTAAGTATGATAATTGAATTAAGAAATTTATTTGAATTTCATTTTATATTTATTTTATTTAACATACAGTTTTCTTAAATTTTAAGCTAAGGCACCAGGAAGTTACTTTAAGTTTAATGTCGGCTTAAAGTACTTTTTATAATTCAATTTTTAAGCTCTTAAATAAAATCTTTATAAATAATATAATATCAGGCCAATGGCAATAGTAGCTAGTGCTCTTTCTCTCCCAATTAATTATTATTTTATAACTAAACTTATGTATAATTGCTCATTTTAAATAAATAAATTTATATATATAATATATCTAATACCATTTCTTTATTTCTGACACCATTTCTTGGCAAACTTAAAAATCCCATCAGTCTGGCAACCTTGCATAGCTTTCGCCTTATTTAAGACATCTTCGTATATACATTTCGGTCATACTCTCACGCACGTCCAGCTGGTCACGCTGTTTTGCCGTAACTTACAAAAAAAAAAGCACGATTTAGCGCGTGCAGCTTGAAATTTCATACATTTTCGGTACATAGAAATGGGCAACGTGCTAGCGGCATCATCTGGCTCAAGTGGCGGCATTGGCGCCGGCGGCCTGGGCCTGGGACTGCCCGAACCGGCGCCCGTGCCCGCCGAATCTCCAGCCCCCACCTCCGGCGGCGACAGCAGCAGCAGCAGCAGCACCTCGTCCCTGGCGGATTTCGGTGCGGCGGCCAAGGATGGGCAGCTGGAGAATCCCGGCACCGTCGAGGAGCTGCATAAGAAGTGCAAAGGTAGGTGGACTTCAGTCACCAGTTGGCCGCCCGTTCCTTCCGAAGCGAGTTGAATGCCGAATTCCGGTCCCCTCTCGCTGATGACATAACCTACAACATGTGTGTGCGAGGGAGACGGGGAGTGCTTCTGGTGTTTTTCTTTTTCTTTGGTCTTTGCCTAGTCACCTCTCGCCTCCCCCCCGTGATTATGTATTATCAGGGCCGGCATTTAATGAAATTTTCACAACATTTTTCTATGTTTCTTTCATTACAGACATACAGGCCATCACCTTTGAGGGCGCCAAGATCATGCTGAACAAGGGCCTCAGCAACCACTTCCAGGTGTCGCACTCGATTAACATGAGCAATACGGTGCCCAGCGGCTATCGTTTCTGCGCCACCTATGTGGGCACCAAGCAGTACGGCCCCACAGAGGCATTTCCCGTCCTTCTGGGCGACATTGATCCGTCGGGCAATCTAAATACGAATGTCATTCATCAGTTTACGCCGCGTGTCCGCTGCAAGTTTGCCGCCCAGGTAAGAGCTATAACAGACCGAATCGAATCCTTTAATATCTCATTTGATGCACAGGTCCAGGAGTCCAAGATGGCCGCCACGCAGCTATCGACCGATTATCGCGGCAACGATTTCACCGCCTCACTAACTGTGGCCAATCCCAGCGTATTCACCAATTCGGGTGTAATTGTTGGCCAATATCTGCAGGCAGTCACACCAGCCCTCGCCCTGGGCGCCGAGCTGGCCTATCAATTCGGACCGAATGTGCCCGGCCGTCAGATTGCCTTGGTTTCCGCCGTCGGTCGCTATTCGGTGGGCAACTCGGTGTGGTCGGGAACACTCGGACAGAGTGGTCTGCATGCGTGCTATTATCAGAAGGCCAGCGATCAGCTGCAGATCGGTGTGGAGGTGGAGACTAGTCTGCGCATGCAGGAATCGGTGGCCACCCTGGCCTATCAGATTGATCTGCCCAAGGCCGATCTTATCTTTAGAGGTATGTTCTATTTTTTTGTAATTTAAATGCAACTTTAAATGAGTTACTTGCTTGCAGGCGCCATCGATTCCAACTGGCTGATCTCTGGTGTCCTGGAGAAGCGTCTGAATCCATTGCCATTTACGCTCGCCCTAAGCGGACGCATAAATCATGTTAAGAACAACTTCAGACTTGGCTGCGGGCTAATGATTGGTTAGTCTCAGCTTCAGACCAACCACCAACCCCACCCCCAACACACACAACACACACCACACACCACACACCTACATCTTATATATTTTTTTTCATGCGCAAACAACAACAACAATGAGATATAAATCAGCTGACAACCATTTTTATGATGATCCGTCGTTTGTGTACAAAAATGTTCCTCACTAAGAGACAGAGAAAGAGAATGAAAGAGAGAGAGATGTAGATCAAGGATCTTCCGATGGCTAACTTTAAATCCAACTTATTTTCGGCCATTGTGCCACTGTTTGTCGTCCGTTTTCCATCGCCCAAACACCTGACAGGAGTCATCATAGAAATGCGTCATCATAGAAAATGAGACAAATATTCCACAATTAATAATATAAATCAGACACAAGCACACCAGACACCAGACACCAGACACCAATAACAACCAGAACAAGAAAACACCACAACAACAACTACAAACTGTCACAGTACACTTTAAGTTGCTTCCTGTAAAGAGAGAAAACCATACGCATTTATTTCAACAAAAAGCAAACAACCTATGGCTAAACAAGAGCTAAGAACGAAACCTGAGCAGCAGGCCGGCAGAAACAAGCTAGCAGCGAAATTCTGATAAATGCGTATGAAAAATATATGTTACAAGCTACAAAATTGGTAACAAACTGCTTTAAGTTTATAATTTATACATTTACAATTAGTTATAATAACAAAAAAACATTGTTAAACCCATTTTTAATACCTTGAAGAGGGCGCCAAAAAACAAAACAAAAACGAAAGAGGAGATAGGCAGAATTCAAGACGGCGCGCCAAAATGTTGTAAGGGGGCAAGTAAATAGGAAAACCTAAAAAACAAAGGAAGAGAATCCCAAATAAATCCGGCAACAAACTCCTTCAAAACCAACCCAATCAAAATTTGTGAAATAATTAATATACTTTGTAATTTACCCGTTCCCAAAACAAAGCAAAACAAAAAAGAACCATAAAACAAACAACCAAGAAAACAAGAAATGATAAAAACTAAATAGGTTTTAGCAAAAAATAAACAATTTAAATACACTTTTGTGAGGCTTTTGGTTTTACTTTCACGCGGTTTTTCCAGCATTTTCAGCATCTATTATATGGTATTGTTATCTGCCAGAGCACTTGGACTTACAGGTAATTCGCATTAGCATTTATTGAGTGAGTCAATTAGCGTTTCATGGAATGCAAATCTAAACATAAAGTTGTTATTGAATAAACTTCATATTTCAAGAAAAAACCTTAACTTTCTGGTGCAATTTGAACGGCTTTTGGCAGGTTAGCGACTTTAAAATGAATCATGAATAATGCGCTCAAACATTTAAAGTTTTTCACCAATATTGAGCATAATTTCGTGTAGTTCCCAGGCATTGGTCGCATATGTTGTTGCCATTTTCTCATTTGCAGGGCAAGAGTCAAAAAGTTCGTATAGAACAGAAAAAAAATAATAATAAATAGAAAACATAAACAGAAGAAACTTATAGATACCCTCTAGATGGAATAAATGTAGAAAAACTTGCAGAAAAACTATAGTTTTTTATAGATTCATGAGCTTGCGTTTCTGCTAACTCGAATCCCCCTACATACATTGAGATTTAGTGATATTTTTTCACTGAATTTTTAATTTTTAAGAAACTTAATGCCGTAAGGTCAGTCGGGCATAGGAATATGCATAATTTATTTATTTATTTATTTATCTAAAGCTAACAAATAGTTCTAAACTAAGAGCTTACTAGGGTCCAAGATCCATAGCAGCTAAGGCCTTCGGCTCAAGGAATATCCATAAAAATTAGAATATATCATAAATCGAGATAGCAAGCATAAACAGACTTATAGCTTGAATTTTTATAAAGATTAATGCTGGTACTTCCCGTTGAAAAATAAAGAAAAATCTGTTAATAATAACATAAATCGAGGCTCGAGCACAAACAGATAAATGGATAGCTTGTCACCGAATTCGTACTTGGGAATTTTAATTTTCCATTAAGCTGAACGCTGTTTAATGCTAGCCCTTGGCCGTAGTACAAATAAATATAAATACATAAATACATAATATAAATACATACATAATACATAATGTACATAAGTAAGTATTTTATGAATCTCTGCAAGAACGACAAGAGGCTGTGATTTCGTGCCTGTCAGAACTACCCATTGATACCTCGTCGTTATGACAACAGCAAAGGCAAATTATATGCAAGCAAACTTTGTTCAATCAGCCATGGAAGCGATTCTGATGTTGTTGCTGTTGTCGCTTTGCTGGTGCAGTAGTCGCAATATTGTTTAGATAAGAAAATGTTGCCACTCATACACACATTTTCCGCTTTTCCTGCTTACCCCATCCGCTCGCCGCTCTCGCTGCCTATCAAAATGGTTTTTGCTCTGCACATTTTCTTTTCGCTGCCTCCCTGCCCGGTCGACTTCTGCCTTTTTGCCAAATGCAATTTGAACTTTGGGAAAAAGCGGCCGCCGCTTCACCAGAGTTTTCAGTGCCACCCCCAGCCCTCCCCAAAAAACCCTTTTGCCTCTGTCCATGCCATTTGTGCGATAAGCAGGACAGCGACTTTCATATTTTGTGAAATTTTCAGCGTTTCCTTTTTCCCCCAGAGAGAAGCTCTCCCATGTTAGTGTGTGCACGAGGAGAAAAATGCACAAGAAGTGTGGATTTTTAAAGGAATCAAACCACCAACCGTAAGTACATAGTTTAAGTGTAAATTCCGCGTAAAATAATATCAATAAAAATAACTTGTGGGCTTAGCCAAGAATGTCCCGAGAAAGTGTTGCTAAGACGACTCGAATCGAGAAGGTAATCTGAGTCAAACATGCCAAGTAAAACATCAAGTTAATATAATATATTTTGAATATATTTAAGACACTTCTTGTTGAGGTTTTCCTTTTGGGGGAATTAGAATTCTTGCAGTGTCCACAGTGTGTAAGCCGCGAAAGCTGTTTTCCAATTCAATTGTCCCATGCCACCCCCCAGACTCCAAAATCCACTCATGGCCAAGACAAAGGAAATTTGTGTCAAAAGAAGAGCGAACCGACCGGGTCCAAGTGGGGTTAGCAGCATCAGCAGCAGTAGCAGCAGCAAAAACTCATTAACATATAAAGTAGCCGCGAGAACTGCACAGACAAATCTGGTAACTAATTACGCAACAGACGTCCAGTGCCTGACATGGCTCATAAGGCACTGCCTCGGAGTGGATGAGAACTTAAGCCAAACTGCACTTGAGCTGCTGAAATGTTTATTCGCCCTTTGCGCACTTCTCCAGTTGGTCAGAAGTAGAGCTCAGCCAGCGAGGCTTAGCAAGTAATTAGCAGCACATCTCGCCATCTCGTCCTTTTCCACGATTTTAAGCTCGAGATAGCGCCAAGAGATTTTAAAGTTAAGTCCGAAGAAAGCTTCAATCACTTAGGGCGGTATTTTTATTTCACAACAACTTTAACCTAATTACTTGCTATTTCAGTTTAAGCGCAACAACAAAGGGAAGAGATTTGATATCTCCACATATTCCCGGGGCAAGATTTTAGTATAAAACTCTTATTAGATTTTAACTTGAAAGCTAACAATTGATCTAATCTACTTGGAGTTATTTAAATTCTGGTAATATAACATAAGAAAACACAAAATAAAGGAAGAGAATTCCACAAAAATCCAACGAGAACTCTGCTGCATTCATTTAAGCTGCTAAAAATTGGGATATCAAACCTCCAAATAAGATTTTCATATTTATTTATTCATTGAGAGCAAATAAATAATTAAAATGAAGAGCTAGCGCGAAAATAGGGACTATTGTTTTTTATTATTATACCATTAATTATGTTTATCTGGATATTCTAAGTAAAGTTAATATTTATTTATTGTACTTTGGCTACAGGGAGGGATTCGGCCATAGCTACTGTGGCTTTCGGTTGGACATATTTAATATTTACACGGATGTAATATGGATTTCAACAAATTATCTATTATTAACTAACAGGAAAGAACATATTTTTAAAGAAGTTCTGTGTTGTTGGATCTTTTTAAAAAAGTTAGAAATTGTTGGAGATTCTTGGAGATTATAGATTGTGGGTACATTTTCTATTTGAAGGGCGATACATTCGTTTAGGATGTGTGGAATCGATCTGGTTTCGGCTGAATCGGCATTGTTTGTTTAATCCCTGCGAAAAACCATGTTAATGAGTCAGTTCGGCGTATACCAAACAGATGCTTATGATATTGGTGAGGTTTCTTCTGGGCATAATGCAGATTGAAGTGTTTTCGGTATAATCATTGTTAATCCTTTCTGGGTTGATTGATTGGTACCAGGGAGATGATTTTTGTATGCGTTTTTTCTTGTCGTTTTTAAATGTTTGCTTTCATTTATTTGTTTGTGTCAGTGAGCTTAACATTTGGGGCTTTAATTTGTTGCCTTTCCCGACTGAGGATCTACATCATTCTGATTCTCGAAGCATTATAGATCAGTATGTCATGAATTGCTGCTATGTAAAATTTTGTGTTGTTTGTCTTGTTTATTGCTTTCAATGTAGCTTTTCCCTCTTCCTTTTAAGGCTATTTTAGTGGCTTCTATAAGTACTGAATTATAGTTTTGCTGGACTGCTTGTTTGATCATCTTCTATGGTAACTGCAAAGCATATTATAAACTTATTCCAGGCACAATCTGTTTCAAAGAATTGTTTGTGGTATGCATTTAATATTAATTAATTAATATTTATTATTAAATATTTATTTTTCGGTTCCTTAAAGAGTGGCAAGTGGCAGGCAAACAAAATGAAGTGTAGTTTATTTAATTTAATATAAATAATTATTAATTTAATTTAATATAAATACTATATTTGTTGCACCCTTACCCAAGTATCTTAGCTTAAACATTACGCAGTTTTGCCTTTGAAAACTCATATTTCAATTAATAATTAATTATTTTTGCAATGGCCACATTTCGGAAGACCAATATATTAAGAGCGCTGGAAATTCTTCAAAGGAATTTATCCTTTTGCAGCGCATTCCCGGCTTGTTGTTTGCTTAAAACAAATTACAAGCTGAGTGAGAGAAATTAATGAACTTTAAGCCGAGGCAGCACAGCAACTAAGTGCGTGAGCAATTGTCTTTTGCCAGTAACTCAACTCTACCTCTGGAACGGAACGAAGAGGCGGGTGTGTGTGCGAGTGTGCTGTATGCTTGGCATATTTACGCCAACTTTAGTTATTTGAATTACGTGACTTCAGCAACAGTTCCATGACTGACTCGCACACACAGATACAACACACACGCACAAAGCTTAAACTTTGTGCAATTTTTTAAGCACACACTACTTACTTTGCTCGCCCGTACTTACTATCTTCGTCCGTTGATTACAGATGCATGTACCATGCACGAAAAAATAATATTGGAAAAGGGAATGCCGTACGACAGGGGTACATGCTCTACGAAGGGGATTCCAAAATCCTTTAAATCCTAGATTTGTAATATTAGGCGGATGCTTAGCTTAAACTGTATAATAGCATACTTCTGGGCATCTAAGAAAATGATTTCAAATCCCTTAATTAAATACAATGATAAATAATCACATTCTTTAGAATTAAAGCACTTAATTAATAGAATCCTTAAGAGTTGTCTTTTTCGGAGATTTGAAATCTCCAGACATCCGTTGAAATCCTTTGCTTTTATTTCTTAAACCGCAAATCTGCTTTAATATTTGGTTATATTCCTAAGAAAGTGTATTGGATACTTAGTCTTTATTATAATAGGTCTTCCAACTGCCATCTCCCTTTTTTTGGCCCTTTTGTTGTTATTGCTATTTTTGGCTTTGAGTTTCTAGCCTTAAGCCAAATAAGTGTTTTAGCCGTCATGCAGGAGATAGGAGGAGGCGGACGAGACATAGGCGGGGAGCGAAGGAGAGGAACCGGATGTTGCCACGACAGCTGCAGGAAACTCTAACTCACTTACACAAACAGCCAAAGCGCGCACCTTTCGTATGTGTGTGTGTGTGTGTGTGTGTGCGTGTGAGGGAGTGTGTGTATGAGTGTCTGGCCACGTTTGTGTCTGTGAATTGTTGAAAGTTAGCAATAGATTTTTAACGGAAGTTGCACATGTGCGCACGTGTTGCCCCCCCGCCTCCGAAAATTTCTTTGGTCCCCACGAAGACCACACACCTCCATAGTACATCTTGGCCCCCTTGCCGAAGGACCTCGCTTAACCCTCTGCCGTTGCCGCAGCAATTCATTCGTCTTCTTCCTTTCCTGCCCACCAAAAAATATTCGGCTTAACTCTTGGCACGTTGTAATTAAGGCTTTGTCTATGTGCATGTCTGTCCGCGTGTGTGTGTGGGTGTGTACTGGGCGGTGGGCGTGGCACATCATCATCATTCAAGCGCAGCAAGATTAGACCAGCCGATTATTGCCTACTGCACGGCAATAAAAAGTGTATATCCTAAGCGAGAAGTCCAAATTAAAGCTCTAGAGATTTGAAATCTCTCTAATAAAAGTTCTTTTATTTATTTATTACTAGTTTGATATCTATTTTAATATTTATTTTATTTTATTATGATTTACTTAAAAATTACTGGAGATTTGAAATCTCCCTAAAAAATGCATTAAACTCTGCTGCAAATATATAAGTTTATTTATTTACTTCTTTGTTACTAGATTTATTTATAATTTTAGATTTATTTTTAATTATTATGATTTATTAGTTATTCTGTATTTGTTTTGAAATCTCCTTAAGTAATGTCTAAAAATATGCTGGAAAAATAAAAGTTTCTTTATTTATTTATTTACTTATTTATTTATTTATTACTAGTTTGATATATCATTTTAGATTTATTTTATTGTATTGCGATTAACTTAAAAATTACTGGAGATTTGAAATCTTCCTAAAAAATGTCTTAAGACCCACTGCAATAAAAAAGTTTATTTATTTGCTTATTTATTACTAGATTTATAAATAATTTTAGATTTATTTTAATTTATTATGATTATATTAGTTATTCTGTATTTTAATTACATTTATTTATAAATAACTAGAGAGTTTTGAAATCTCCCTAAGTAATGTTTAGAACAATACTGTCAAAATATAAGTTCTTATTTTGCAACTGATTTATTGCATTCGATTTATTATTTCATTTATAATTTCATTAATTTTTTTCCTCATTCAAGTGATTTGGTTGCTTAAACAACAAAAATTATACATATTATAAATTGCTATATCGTAAAACAACAAATTTCCACATGCACAATTTTTTTATATTTTATAAATAAAATAATTTTCCAGACTAGGCATTTTTCGTGCAGTGTTCATCTCCATCTTTTTGACTTGGATTCTCCGCGAAGTGATTCTTCTACTTCTGGCAGCGATTGCGTGTGCGCGTCTACTTAACGAAAATTTATGTCCCTACTGCCGCTGACATATTTACCACTTTAACACTGCTCTGCCGCCTGGATTTTGGATTTCGGATCTCGACACCCATCCCGCCCACCTAGCTGCGGTTAAGCCAATTATGAGGTTCGCAATCCTTAAGACCAACCATAGAAACAAAAAGAGAGAGAGAGAGCGCGGGGGAGCACGAAAAAATGGTAATGGTAGCATTTTCTTTTCACCGAATTTCCATTTCCCATTAAGATTCAACGGGTTCTGCTTCTGGACGCCTTCTGCTACTGACTTTCGGTGTAATTTAATGGAAAAATCGCTGAAGATCCTGTAATGCATAATGAATGCGAGCGGATGAGCATCGCAGCATTGCTCATACGCCTATTTGTCACTCCTTAAGGGGTGAGCGAGCCGCTATCGAGTGTTGCTAGTATGAGCTGGGTGGCAGGGCGGCAGGGCGGCAGGGAGGCGTGGCTGCTGTTTGTGACTTGTGCGACAGCAGGAGCTAACAGAATCTGTCGCCGTTGCTGCCATTTGCGCCTCAATTAGTTCATAAACCTGACAGCGACACGAACCACCTGGCGGCGGGCACTGGCACTTGAGCTTCTACTTTTCGAAATACCCTTTAATATAGTTTCTTCTTATTTTGTAGGGTATATTTGGTCAGTGGGTCATGGGGAGATAATCTAGGGTGTTGCATCAATTACTAAGGCCTTTAAAACCTTTAAAAGGGTGTCGAAAAATGTTCCTTTTACGATTTAAAATTTTTGTAGCTTAATTTTGGCCTCCTTTTTAAGAATTTTAAAGACTCTAATGACTCATAATGTACCCTAAAATATTTATTACCTATATGAAAAATATATTGAGAAACAAACTTTAGTGTTCTCTTTAAAATTTTATTTTATTTTCCAAGTAAAAGGTATTTCATATTCCTTATTGTTAGTTAAACTAAACTTTCTGGGGCCTAGAAGCACATGTAGATGAGTTGAGAACGTTGCCGACCATTGTTTATCCCAAGGATTTATTATTATTTTGCATGTTCTATGGCTAAGGAACTGCAATTGCAACAGCAAACTGCAGCAGTCAGGTAATAAAATACAGACGAGCGTGCGCTCCTAAGTATGCAATGCTTTGTGGATTGCCAAATTGCCGGAGAAATGCAATGAACGAGAGAGCTGGCTAGCCCCCTCGAGAATCTGTGGCCAGCATTCCCAGCTCCAGTCCCGTCCAATTCAGTTCATAAATAAATGCCTATTGTGCACATTTGATTCATGGATTAGGTCAGCAGATAGCCAGGCGAGAGTTGGCAGACTACTTGAAGAAATTGTTCTAGTTCCTTGTATTAAAAAATATATTCCTTTTCGTATATTCAAATGAAGTATAAAATCTACAAGCATTTTTCTTATTTAATTTGAATTACATCTTCAAAAAGCTACGTACTTATTATTGAAATAAATAGTGCAAGCCATAGATTTGTCTATAAAAATCTCCAAAATATGTTTCACAAATAAATAATATAATTACTTTCAATGCAATCAATTAATCGAACTAGTTCAAACACCAGCATCATATCAATTTAACCATTTGGCCGTTTGCCTTAGCTGCAAATCCTCTAGCCTTTGATCAGCCAAAGCAAAATAATAATTAAATATGCTCGATTGGAATTGTCAATGAAATGCAAAACCAAGGACAACACCGAATAACGATGGAGCAGTGAATAAAAACTGTGTTCTGCTTCTGCTGCTGCATCATAAATAAATGTTTATTGTGCTCAAACATTGATTCATGGACGAATATCGTAATGGATTCGTATACGATGTCTGCGAATCCTATGAACTGCCTTTAACTCCACCTCCTCCCTGTGCTCGTCCTGGCGGTGAATTAAGATTCAATTGTCTGCATTTCAAAGTTGTCAATGTTCATTATCAATGGAACAAACGTATCAGGCGTAGACGTGGCTATCGATGCGCCCTTTCGTCCATAGTCCTGGCATCTTTTGTCTTTTGTTTAAGAGTGTGAGCACGGACAGTGGCATTTGGCAATTGAAACAAAGGTAAAAAATAGGAATATAAATAGTAAATATGTAAAAAAATATAATGAATTTGAGAAACATTTGGTGTTTAGTTTATAAACATTATCGCTTTTAGCACAATTAAGAAAAACATTACAAGGGCGAGTGTATTAAGCTGTTGTCAGTTCTTTGTTAGAGATATAGAGCAGAAAAGATTGATATATTTATACTGTATCTATAGTAGTTGCGAAAATCGATATTTTAAAACATATGCGCGATAAATCGATATTATTTTTCATATATCATAAAAGAACAAATAAATTAAATACAATTTTCGGTATATTTTGAAATAATATCAAAGTTCGTAAAGTTAACTGCGATATTTTCCGATAATATCGATATATTAACTTTAAATGCAATACTTCTCGCCATTTAAATATCTTAAAAGTTACGATATTTTCCATATTTTTATCGATATAATATCTCGATAAACATCTTTACTAAAGATCTGAAGTTCCATAGAAAGCAGAGCTCGTAAATTAAAATCGAGGCAAATTTTAGGCTTTCTTGCTTGTTTCTGATCACATTTCATCCAATTTTCCTTAAAGGACTAGCCACTGTAACTCGAAGTTGATTAAGATAATTTGGGCGAGTGAACCTAAACTGGCCATTCCAGACCTGGCTGAGTAACGATGCAACTGGACAACCATTGCAGGACATCCGAGAGCGGGCAGGGGATAGAGGACCCAGCTCCCAGCTTACCAGATCCTGCGAGTGTACAGTTGAGCAATTGTTGTGCCGTTTCGCACATTTCGCTGCACATTTGTGCGCTTAATGGACTTCGTATGTCATTTTCAAATTGCAATAGACTTTGAACGGGTCGAAGCTGAAGCTGAAGCTGAAAAAAACGTCACACGCAGAAGGACGAAGGACGGGCGAACACCCAGCATTTATCTGTCCATCCATCTCGCTCGCTCCCTCCGTCTCAGTTTCTCTTTCGCAGGATAACTGTCAACGGCAGGCGTGTGTGTGTGTGTGTGTGTGTCTGTATCTGTGTGAGAGCTTCGAATAGCGCTAAATGACCGCAAAGTGTTTTTATTATTTGTGGCTGCCAACAATTTATATCGTTCATTTAGGAATTTCTCTTTTTACACTCTCCACTTGGTATGAGTGTGTGGAAAAAAGGGATGCCAGTTACAGTACACTGGCAGAAAAAGGTAGCAGCATAAATGTGTTAGGAGTTCTTAATGCCTTTTGGGGAACATGCTTGGCAGCGCTTCTTTTTTTAACAATAAGATTTTTTGCTCGGTGTAGGTAAGAAAAAAAAGAATAGGAGTCACCAGGCGGATCAGCTAAGAGGGTACCCTGGTTTTGTCCTGCGGCCAGTGACTGTGGGTCTACTCCTGTCCCCGAAATATTCCCTATTTTCCTCTGGCTAGGACCGCATGTGCATGGCTTCATTATCGCTCTCATCGGGTGGAAGTGCCCCTGCTCGGTCTGTACCCAGTCGCAGACCTAGTCCCATTTCCCATTCTCCGCCATAATCATCATCAGCATTATCGTCTTCACTTACAGTCGCATTGAACTGGTCGTTAGAGCAACAAAAATGCCATCTCAACTTTTATTCGATTTGCGCGTTTCGCTTCACAAGCGATTTATCCGAGGGAAACTATAGTTCCGACTTCGCCCAAGCGCTGAGATTTGCCCACAAAATCATTTTGTTTTATCACTTAGAGCTTAGGATTAATTGAGTGAATCTTTTAGGGTCTTATGTGCAAATTATAGCGGTATGTAAACAAAAATCTTAAACGCAGTTAGTCTTCCTAAGCTAAAAACTGGCATCTTAACCAACTTAGTACGCATGCAAGCAAACAATCAGTCGTCACGCCAGTCGTTAATTTCCTCACATTCTTAACCTTAACAAGCACGTGCTTGGTGTCTCAAGGGCCACTAACAAAGCAGTTGTGCTTAAGATATGAATTGAGTAATAATTCAGAGCTGGCCAGTTCGAAGCCGTTTAGTTTAAAAGGTGGAAGGTTTAAGAAATAAAACAGGCCTTGATTTTATTTAAGTAGAATTCAATTAGAATCAGCACCTTATTAACATATACTACAGTAGTAACAAAATAGCTCTAGTTCAGTTACCTTCTAGTTACTTTTAACCAAAAGCTTGATGGCAGAAACAAACTCCAAACTCAATTTTTGGCCAAATAAGGGGGGAATCGAAGCAACATTCCAACGACGACTGTGCTGGACAGTTGGACAGTGTTTTGTGTGCAGTTTATAAATGTCGATGACGATGACGATGACGACGGCAATGCGGTAAGGACACGAGGGCGAGGACGGGGACTGGCACGGTGGGTACTCAGGACTCGGCGGTTAAAGTTGCTTGGTGCGGTAAATGCCAGCGACCGGAGGAGGCTGAGGTTGTCGATAATGGTCGTGGCGTTGACTGTGGTCTTGTTGGTGGTGCCTGTTTTTCTATGGCTCTATTGCAGTTGCCCCCTTTCTTTTCCCTCACTCCTTTTGTCCTTCCGCAAGCACAAGCATACACTCACTTAGTCAGTGGTGTGTCCTGTGCGTCGATGCAGGGAATTTTAGTTGATAACGACAACATCAGCTAGAGTGGTTGTTGCTTCTTCAGCTCCTGCTCCTAATCCTGCTCCTCATGCTGTTGTTGCACTTAAAGGAGTCGTTGTCGCCTCCTACACTGTAAAAATAACAAGTCGGTTCCAGGTAAAGTTACTAAGACCTAAAATAAAACTATAGTTCAGTTTAAAATACTAAAAACGCCCTGCTAATGTTTTTGGTTAGACGAAATGTATTAAACATACGTTGTTCCAGTGTTGCCATTATTGTTGGTGTAAGTGTTGTTGAAACTGTTGTTGTTGTTGAGACTTGCCGTTGAAAAAAGAAGAATTCAGGCCAATGATTATAAACATAAGTTTTACCAGTGTTGCCTTGGTGTAACTGTTGTTGTAATTGTTGTTGTTGAAGTTGTTAATATTAGAGTGTTGTCGTTGGTGTCGCTGGCAATTGAGTGTTTGGCTTTGAATTGCGAGTGTCAATTTGGCAAATGTTTATTTTATGCGACGGCCACGCCCACCGATCGGCATCGGAATCGTAATCGGGGTAAATAGGGCTGGCCAACAGCCGATAAGCTGGCCCGGCAATCGAAATTACAATCGAAATCGTAATGCAATGGCAATTGCAATTGTCAGCCATTCAATTGCGTCTTTATTGCGCCGTTTGTCTCTCTTCTGGCGGCCACTCCTCGAAGGAATCCTCCTTCGGGATAGTCATAAATTTTTGGCGGACTTGCAATAGAAAATCGGCTAGCAGCCGGCTATATAAGTTTATTCCACTCAATTGAATTGCAATTTCGGTTATTTTCTCAAAAGCGGATGCATTGCATCTGGTTCGTTCGCCGTTCAACATTCCCTTTGAGCAGATGATAAATGCTTTTTTTATTTAAGAATTTCTTGGGGTTTTTAATTTGGTGACTCGGTAATTTTTCTACTCAATTTGTAATGCATTTTCAAGGGGTTTCAGGAAGGATTCAATACCAGACTTTGAAGCTGGAATTTAAGGAAATTAAGTACATTTCGATGTAAGGATGTTCGTTCGTTCAGCTATGTTGTTACTCACTCCCCCTGTTATTTCCATTAGTTATCCAGGGATAAGGATAATGTAATCAGATAATTACATTAGCAGCGCTCAAAAGTATGGCCTGGGCTCATTAAGGCCGCCCTCATTTCGGGAAGCTGGCAAACAAATCTCGGGGAAAAAAGGAGCATAAAATATTTATGCGAGCGAGGGAGGGACTTAAGCCAGGAGTCATGTCTCCCCGCCATCCTTGGCTTATTGATGAAGCCATTTAAGCGCACGAAGGCCATTTATTATGATGCCATGAAACAGGATGCAAGGTCCTATGCCAGTATCTGCAATAATTGCTGCCACCAAGTAAATCCAAATCCAGGAGCTTCATTAGTATCGATTATGCGTTTAACGAGCCCTCAAGGGGAGCAGGGCGACAAGGGCGCTGCACATAATGATTGTCGCCATAAATGTCAAAATACCGAAGCGGTACAAGCAGCATTTATTGAATAACTTTATTGATTTATACGAAATTTTCTTCTCTCAGCCAGCAGCCAGTCGTGGATAAAGATATCTGGCCTGTATTGTAGATAAATACCTACACTTCGGTGTGTGTGTGCGAGTGCAATTTCCACAACTTTTCGCAGTGCCAGCAATAAAACAAATGGTATTTTACAAAAGAAACTTTCAGCCAGGACCTCTAACGCCTTGTCCTCCTTTTATATATATATTTTTTCCCCAGCTACAGCTACTTTCCATAATCAAACTTTACACATTTTCAGCGAGTGGAAATGATTTTAAGTTTCAGTTCACTTAAACAGGTATATCCTTTGGAGAAGAGTACAAAATAAATTCCTGAAAAATATCAATTGAATGCCCAGAATCGATGAAGTTTCGATTGTTAAATGCTGCAACTTTTGCGACTTATTGAGCTTCGAGAATACCCAATAATAAATATTTCAATGGTTTAAAAAAAGAGCAATTTGTCGGCAAACAATAATGCAATGACTAAGAAAGAGTTTACCTTTAATAAACTATAACTAAATAGCAGTAATTGGGAATAAAAGCCGGTTCTGAGCTCATAAAGCTGAAAGGACTCAAAGAATTGTTAAGCAAGGATTCCCTCAATTTCGAGCAATTTGTCTGACACTTTTCTTGGCCATCCGGCGTCCGAAAATGATTTTTCATGCATTTTTAAGTGAAATTTCATTTGAGAGCAGAGCAAGTTGTTTGGCCAAAGGCCCGTGACCAGGCCCAAAGCCAAGGATTCAACCAAAACGCACTCGCACAGGCACTGGCAAAAATAATAATGTTAGCACTGAAAGGATTTTATAAATAAAGAAACGGTATACACAAATAAAATTGATTTTTATTAACTTTTTTGTATCCACCCGTTGCGACACCACGTTGCCAGCACGTGCTTGTTGGGGAAGGTTAGCATAAGAGCGATAAGAGGAAGTATAGGTAAAGAATGCGAAGAAATAAAATAAATAAATTGAGATTGATTTATTTTGGTGCAATATTTAATTAAAAGATTTCTAGTTATTTTTTCTCTGTACCTTTCGGGGCATCCTGGGTGGGAAAAGTTTCGGGCTGCTAAACTTTGGGTAGCGTACGAGTATCAGTGGCAGCAGGAACTCGGCTCGCAATTTGAAGTGGCTCAAAGCGACTCCAGAAATTTGTTCGCAAGTCGTCCTTGCCTTGGGACTCCTTGCAACTAGTTGCAATTTGTTTGCCAAAGTTTTAACACCATTTAGTCGGTTTCACATGAAGACAATTAAGCGAACGATTAAATTTATATTATCAAGGGATAAAGTTGCTCCCCATATCGGTGACTCTCTGTCTCTCTGTCTCTCTGGCCATATCTTCATATCTTTGCCAACTTTTTCGGCCTTGTAAACATAACCCTACCCCGAAAATGTGGAAACAGGGAAAACGGCATGGAGTGGCGGCAGCCGGGTGGAAGGCCATAAAGGACACGGAGCATGGAGCAGTTAACTGAAACAGAGACAAAAACTCGGTGCGATTTTAATATTCATATTCGCATTTCAGCTTGCATTATTTTTTTCAAGGCCCGCCCAGCTTACGGCTCTTGGTCCTGCTTGGTCTCTCCCCCCCAGGCTCATTAAATACACATTAAAGTTTAATTATAAACATTTTGCTCTTGCACTTGGCAGCAAAATGGCCCCGAAGGGATGGCAGGTCCCGGAGTTCTGGGCGCCAAAAAATGGCGAAAAGCGCAAGCGAAAGTCAAAGCAATTTAACCTCTTTGCACTCTTTCGGCCAGTACCAGAGGCATATTGATTGCAGTTTTTTTTTCGAAAATATCAAAGCAATGCCATCCAGTTGCATTCATATAATACAAGTTTGCCTGCTCAATTTAAATTAGTAAATATATGGCAAAATAAGATCAGAGTTCAATTATCTTCTAGTACGAATTAGTTTGATTAGGAAATTCAAAATTCAATTAAGTATTGCAATAAAATGTACCAAAAAATATCTAAATGTGGAGTGTCAGGAATAGCCTGAGCAGCTACCATTAAGGAAAGCTAGCAAACATCGAGTAAAAGCGACTAGATCAAGAGCATAACGAGTTGCAAAGACGAGCAAAGACAACGAGATCAGAGAGTCAGAGCCGCTAAACTTCGAAAAAACGAGTAGAGACGACGAGCAAAGGATAATTAAAGCGACGAGTGAAGACAACGATATTCAGAGCGGAAGGACGAGTAAGAACAACGAGCCAATACAACGAGATCAGGGAGTCAGAGCAGGAAATCGACGAGAGATTCAAGATTGTCTCTTCCAGTCTCGTTTTTCAGATTTAAACCAATATATTTTATATGAATATATATTTAAAAGAATGCTTAATTAAGCATTTAATAAATAATAAAGTCCCCATAGAATATGCAACAATATAATTATCAATTACCAAGGACATCGGCATGCTCGGCTGATTGTAGCGCACGAGATTCGTAATGGCCGCACTTTGCATGTCCTGCCTTCATCCCCCATAGCCCCGACGCCATCCCTTTTTGGGGGTCCTTTCCAAATGACTTTTATAAATGCCATGAATATATATGCATACTGTAGTTTTTGTTGTTATTTTCTTTTAGGAGGCAAGCGAGAGTGCGGGGCCCCAAACATAATTTTTAACGCAGCATTTCCTTTTGGGTTGGGTGCGAGGAGCGGAGTGTTTCATGGGGGTGACGTCCTTCAGCTGGCCCTTGCAGTTGGCCATTTAACATTTCACATTTTCACATTTCGCACTTTGCAGTCGTGCAGCTAATTTGGCCTTAGCCACCAACATTTTCCCTTTTGCACACCGAAAAAAAAGGAATTCTATTTATACTCCAAATATTAATATCTTTAAATAGATATTAGAACAAAGGCATTCAAGGAATTTATTGTGCTCTGGATGTGGAGTAACAATTGCACCCAAAACTCGAGCTACGAAGTCCTAATCCGATTATTTATATATATAATATATTATTAATATATATATTTCAGTTCCTGTGATTTATTTTGGCTTCTATATTTTCTATGAACATTTAAGAAGCGTAACAAATATTTTTTAGCTGTGCACTTTCCACTTTCCTTGGCTTTTTGCTTTGCGGAGGGGGGAGAAAGTCTTAAAGTTTTCGGTTTCGGGGACGACAAAACAAAAGTGCTAATAAGCTTTAAACAAAGACACAAATGGAATATCCTTCGAGCCGAGGACAATGCCGATGCTTATCGGCGTTTAATGCGGTGGCTTTTTTCCCGCACCCACCGTTCTCTTATTGTTGTTCTTGTTTTTTGTTTCCTTGCTAGCCAGGAAAGGGATACACATTCAATATCGTTTTACTTATCGTTTGGCCATAAAAATTGCCAGCCCAGAAAATTGTTTAGTCCTTTTGGCATGTCTGGCACTTTGAGAGATTGGCCGGCTCGGCTCGCAGGAGGAGGAAATAGAGATAGGGGTTTAGTGGATTGGTTTGTACTTCGTACGTCCTCTTATCCTTATCGCGGGGATAGCTCTTTTTTTTTTTTTTTGTTTTGGCCTGGGCTTCGGCGGGGGAGCCCTCATTTGGGGCTTGTCTAGTTTTATGGCGGCCGGGCGAATGTTTCGATTTATTTGCGGCCAAATCTGCACATCGTCGTCGCCTGTCCAACGGCGATGATGATGATGATGGGGCAACTCTGGCAGGGAAGGAACTAAATTCGGGGCAGACTCGGGGCCATTTTGTAATTTTAGTTTATTGCCAGGCATTTGCAGCCATTGAAAGTCTCGACATTGAACTTGATGGGCGCCGTCGAGTGGGCTAAATGATGAAAGGGATACGGCAGGGCACGATTCTTAAAGTGAGTCCTTACCTATATTTTGTTTTAGGTTTTTTTTAAGGGAAACTGTGTGATTTTTACTTGACTTCTGCCGATGGTTGGGAAAACTTTTATTTTAAAGTAAAAGTAAAACATTATCCTGAGGAAATAGTCTTACAAAGAGTTAAGAAAGTAAAGTAAGTCTTTCTTTTTCTATCTGAAGATCCTCATTTGGTGCGTTTTGAAGGGGAATGTTTCGAGATTTCACTTCCGTTTCCATTCCAGCTCTGCTGCTCCTGTTTCCGGTCCAGTTCCTCAGTTCCCAATGCGATTGTTGTCACTGGCAGCGGTCGGTTAGCAATTAAAAACTTTCCAAATTTGCTGGCCTCTGCTTGTATTTGCTTTTTTGCGTGTGTTTATTTTGAATATATATGTATTTTCATATGGAAGGGCTTGATTGCGTTTCGAAATTCGCGGTTCATTTCAATCAGCGTCTGGAAAATTGCAAAACTTTAATTAAATGTCACCGAATAAAAAAAAAAATACCGAAATGGGCGCTGGTCCTGGTGCTGGGGGGCTGCTAGCCAAGCAGCTCTTGTCAGCCGGCATAATGAAATAATTAATTGCTTGCAGGATAAGGACAAAGGGCAATGGACAAAGAACATCGGACATCGGACGACGGACGACGGATATCTCCAGCGGCAAGCCAATTAAATGGGGGCTGCACTTGATTATTAAGTGATTTATGCTGAGCACCTGCCTTAGCCCAGTTCCCGAGTCCCCCTTACCCAACGCCATTGCCGCAGGATGTGCCCCTTGGTCCCGGCACTTTGTCTATGCGCCTTGCGGCTTAATTTGCAATTTGTGCTAATGAGTGCGTTAATTTAACGCCTGATTAACGCTGCGGTTATGACAGAGCGGCCAATCGTCATCCACTGACCCAAAATATTCCCATAACTAATTAAGGGACGTACATTAAAGATTGAACACAACGCTATAGTTCATTTGTTAAATTATAAATTAATTAAGAAACATTTTAATTAAGAAAAAAAGGTTTCATCTTTAGTCTCCAGTGTACAATAAATAATTCATGTTTGAATTTTTAAATGAATCAATCTAAAATGTTCTTAAATATGTTTGTATACCTTTGTGTTCGCTTTTTTACTTGTGTTTTAATTTTATTACATTTTTTTGTATCTATTTTGTCTCCTTACCTAATTCAATTATCTCCCTCTAGTCAAAAGTCAATAGATCTGTGAGTTAGTTGCAGGCACTGAATGAATTCGGATTTTCCACTAACAAGGAGCTTAGTATCGGCCTTACATCACCACCAACCCGGGAAGGAGAGCAGCCAGCACCCAAGCAGCGTCCAGAATCCATTCCCTTGGATATTCCATCGCATTTGTATCATTTTGGGACCTTAATTATGATTAATTGTTATTATGTGGGCCTGGCCTGTGTTTACTTTTCAATGACTTGTTCAATGGACTGCACGTAATTCGCAGGGAATCGAAATTAATCGGAGTATCCGAGAGTAATGAGCGGATCGAAGATAAATGGCTGTAATGCCGTTAATGAGATCAAGCAGAAGTGAGAATAATTTGCGTAATCAAGTCAAGGGAGACTGCTTAAATATTGCATAGCACCTGCGATAAATCCTATTATACTTGGGGTAGCGGAATAGCTAAATCCTTGAAGCAAGCCGAATGTTTCCTCGATCGTATTTATTTTATGGCTAATGTTTAAACAAATGTAATACATAAATTGTTATTTTTGCCAAGGAAATACTGGTTATAATTTGGTATGTAAATAATTTTGGGAGACATTACTTTTTTAAAATATATGTAATAACACTTAAATTATTATATAAATAAAGAATACCTCAAGGCACAATCTATCAAGAAAATATCCTAGACAACAACCACTGAGACTCGTAAGCATACGACAAGCAAGCAAGGATCAAGACAACGAGTTGACGATTGAAAAGTAACGAGTAAGAAGTAAAAAGTGACAAGTAACGAGTGTCAAGGGAAAGCAACGAGCAAACCACCAAAACAACGACGAAATCGGATGACGAATGGGTTTCTTTTCGCAAATAAAAATGAATAAATTCTTACAAAATCAATCCAAAAATAATATAGTCCCACAAAGTATCATAAAGTTTTAATTCCCATAATATTACTTAAATGAAATTCCTTTAAGACGAACAAGTTTTGTTAAATTCAGCAGAAACAGTGGAAACACAGAAAACGGGAAATAGGAAAAACTCTAGCCAGCACCCACACACATATCAAAGTGCACTCAAATAGATACATTAGTCGTCACTTCATAATCACATTGATAGCCACGTTAACAGGCGCAAAGGAGTGGAGATGGGAAAAGTGGGAAATGCCCACAAACACAAACATAACCTCACATACACTAAGCTACGTAGGTGGAAAAGTTTGGCAGCTCACTCTTTCTCTATCTCTGACTCTGAGTCTCTCTTTTCTGGCTTGGAAAAAGCAACAACAAAAACTTTGGCTAGTTACTTTTACAGTTATTATTGAAAGCTGCAAAAACTTTGGCTTATTTCATTACGCCAAAAACTTTTCATTACGCAGACGAAGGAAAGAAAAGCCAGTGAAAATGGTTAGAAATGGGCCGGGAAAGTGCGTGGAAATGCTGGCAAAAAAGGAGCAGCACAGATCCCGATTCCGTTTCATTGACAGTGAAAAAAATATCGATTCAATAGCATTTCGAAAATATCGCATGTTTAATCGATAAGTATTAGATTGGAAACTATCGGCTCGCTGACGCTGAGGAAAGGTCAAAATTAAATGTGGGTTTAATAAAATAAGTGAGATTAATTTAAGCTACCAAAGCAGAAAAATAAAAGCTGCTTCAATTTAATTGAACTGCATTTACTGTGCCACATTTTTGGCGAGTGTACTTATGTCTGTGTTCGCTTATCAATGCAAAAGTTTTGCCGAGCCAACACAAAGTAACCGAGAAACAAAGCGAGACGGAGAAAGTTGATCCAAACTAGAAGACATATCATGTGACCCTTCAAACAAAAAGTGCCAAAGCCCCGGCCAAAGTCAAAGCCATTTAGGACGTCAAGCAAATTGAATTGTTGGACGAAGGACATTCGACCCAGTTCCAGTTCCACAGTAATATCCCCAATAATTGTCGCTCAGTTATGGCTTTTCTATTATGCTCTCCGGCAAGGAGACAGCGAGACAGCCGTGAAATCGAATTGCCTCCGACGTGTGTGTGTGTGAGGAGGCTTTTAAGGTTTTTTATTACATTTCATAAATGAAACGAATATCATTTTCCGGGTCCGGGAACTACTACTACAACTTGAGTGCCTTCTCGGCTATCTGATATGAAAATTGATTTGTTTGATTAATGTCCATTGTCGGCGGACATGTAAGCAAGTTCCTATTAATTGACCCCTAATTGCTCACTGTCACGCGAGCGAGGGGAAAAGCACTTCACTTTGATAATTCGATAAATGTATACTCTTGAATATTTGTTTTATTATTTATATATATTATTTTAAGGCGCAACAGTAGTGTTAAGGCATTAAATAGCCCTTCTAGTGGCATGAAAGTTTCTGTTATTAATATATATACATTTTAAAGACACTGCAGCTCAAGTTATTACGTGTATTTTCCTACAGAAATGTTGTCGATCTACTGCTGATATATCAAGCAGATTTCTCAACATAAATATCCTCTCGAAAGGGTATTCGAATTGAAGGTCTCCTGGGCCTCGCTAATTGAAAAAGTCGCCGTACAAAACGTATTTGAATAAACATTGGGAGTTCGTATTCTCTAAATATATAAAAGAAAAACCTTATATAGAGCCACAGTGAAATGCAAATTAATTTGCTCCACAAACTTCATCAAAATGGGAAAAAGGAAAGGCGAGTTGATGTGGTGGGGGGAGCTGGGAAACAAACATTTTCACACCATAACCAAATTAAAAGTTCTGCCAACTAAAAAACAATTTGTAAGCCAAAGTTGAAGCAGTCAACAACTAAAAAAAAGGAGTGAGATAGCTGCTGCACCCGCGGGGCATTTTGTTATAAATATTTCTTGTTGTTGTTGTTTTTTTTTTAGTTATTTTTATTGTAGTTTCTTTTTTATTTTTTCGCTTATCTAATCAGCGCAGTTGGCGCTGCAACACTTCAAAGCTCTGCGGGCCAAATGCAATTTTTCCTTCACGTTTCTCTCTCTTTTTTTCTCTTGAATTTATTTTATTATTTTATTTCCGTTGTATCCGAATATATATATATATTCTAGCTGTTGCAAAATGAAATCAGTGGAGAAAACCAATTGCATTTTCATATGGCAATTTATAGGCATCGGCAGCCGTCAAAAGGTCAAAGCAAGTTTGATTGGAAGGAAAAATAGCTACAAATATAAGGACACAAAAACAAATTAAATAAAAATAAAATATTGATGAAAACCATGGCAAGGTCAAAAGCAAATATTGACTGATTACCTTGCCAAGGGTATTTAAATTTTGTCATGATATTTGCAACGCAGTAAAAGCGGCATCTCCTAAGCTGGCGGGGAGTAGGAAAGACACTGATGGAGACCATGAGATCTGCTTCTGGCATATTTAATCTATATTATTTTTATTGGCCGATATCGAATAGTTCGCTAAATATTTCAAGAGTTTCGAAGCAGGCGTCAACTTATCCTTCAGCTCTCAGCCTTCTTCAACGCCGGGCATGCACATTGATCATATCGGTTTCCTGTTCTTATTGGGCTTGGCTACTTTCGTTTTGCGGCATTTGGGTTTGGTTGGAGCCGCGGTTGCTTGAGGATCTTGGTTGTATTTCTATAAGGAAGAGATTTAGAATAGTTTTAGAAAATTTGTTAAAACCGTTTGAGCTTAACTTACGGTACCGTATCGAGCACGCTATGAGTCAGACATATTTCCCCATATGCGCAATGCTTCTCCGGATGAACTCATCGTGAGCTCCTCAAAGAAGTTTATAAAGTCTGAGCTGTCTGACGGACTTTCTAGCTGTAGGGAGCAGAAGATATCCAAATTAGGAAATTATCGGGGAAATGCAATAATTAGAATGGGATTAGAAAATAAGCTGGCCAATGTTACCGGAGAGAAAGCCTGAACCCTTTGGTTATGGCTTTCTCCCTTATTTCCCGATTGCTCTGACCGTTTAAGTTTTTTAGTTTTCCTTACTTGTTTTTAAATAAAGTTGTTGATTTGTTGATATTAGCATAGGGTTGTGACTTCTAAATATATATTTACTAACAATTAAAAATAAATTTATCTTAAGGTAGTTATAGAACAATAAGACATAATATTAATAATAATAGTATATTAAGAGTAACAATTAGGCAATTGTTTATATAACTGTATTATTAATAATGACCTTTTGTGTGCCTTAAGCCCTTACAAAGAATAAATAAGAACCACAGGTATTTCTTTAGTTTATTATTTTCGTTTTAACTTTATATTTGAATTCAATAATAACAAGTAAACTGTTAATCCCTTACTTTTCTTTTCGTCTGATATTTTCCCAGTTTTTCCCGCCTTCCACCTTCATTTTGGGGGACATTAACACCAACCATTCAAATCCATAAAGCCCTAATAATTGTCTTTTGACACCATGTTTATGCTTATTGTTGTTGTTTCGCTTCTACTAATTGTTCCAGTGATAAGAAAGCGAAAAGCAAAGGCACCAAAGGATAATGGATAATGGTGATGAGGGGGCGGGAAGGGTTGGGCGACTGCCTTAACCCTTTTTGCGGGTTTCAACCATTTCCGGCAGGCAGCCGTTTAACGTCGTTTACATGACACTTGAGGCTTAACCCCCGGAGTAAAGCCAGCAAAATGTGTTAAACCATTAAATGAAATTGAAATTCTTGCCGAGTTTACTTGATTATACTGTCACCAATAATTAAATGTCGCAACAAGTTGCCAAGTTGCCCAGGCCCCAGGAATCCCCCCCAAAGGGATCCCAGCGATTTCAGGCATCCAAGTGATGAAGGACGGGAGCCAAGGACGTCGCCCGAACGAAGGACAAAGCCTGTGGGGTAGAGCGCTTTAAACACAGGGCTGCCAGAGCCGAGCCGCTGGCGCGTGATAAATTGTACTCATTAAAATATTTTAATTTACTTGCTAAAGCGCGACCCGCAAAATATCGCGACATCCCTGAAAAAAAGGGGTGCTGGGCGCTGGATGCTGGCGGCTGTGGTGGGGTGGTTAGCCCCGGTTAAATGTGACATTAAATTAATGCCCGACACATTTTCGGAGGTGTGAAAAACGCGCGCGCTGGCCCGCTTTTGTTTGGCTTTTGAAATAATTAGTTATATTAGGCAGAGCAGCTAGCAGGTTTTCCACCAATTACTAACTAATCTCTTATCTTCTCTTCTCTTTTCCTTTTCACTTTATTGTTTTGCCTAAGCATATTAAATTTGATCGACTCAATTACCGAGCTAAGTTAATTTAGAAAAAAATCGTGATGTGAACTCATTTATAATTTTGTTTTTATTAAAGATATATTTATTTCGATAATAATCCATTAATTTCATATCGAATTAGCTTCGATTACTCTACTACTTCAACGACAACTTGTGTGTGAGAAGAGCGATTGTTCTTTATTTTTAAATACTAAAATAAAATCAATCTCTAAATACAAATAGAACAATAAAAATAGAGCCACCAACCCACCATAATTGCCAGGTCTCACCTCGATTTATCGATTGCAACCCACTAATTTCATATCGAAAAAGCTTCGATTACTGTGCTACTTCAACGACAACTTGTGTGTGAGGAGAGGGATTGTCCCTTATTTTCAAATAATAAATCCCGTAAACCAATCTAAAAATACAAATAGAACAATAAAAATAATGACACCAACCCACCATAATTGCCAGATCTCACCTCGTTAATCGACTGGTTATGGTTTCGATAACGATAAAGATGTCCCGAGATGGTCGCCTGGGGAAAATCCAAAAGGGACTCTTAGCCGAAGGCAAAACGGATAAACAGTATTGTGTAAATTACCCGAAAATGTCATCAAGTCAATTTGCAAAATGAGAAAAGTAATCAGTAAGAGAAACACAGCAGAGTGTGGGAGGGGGAGGGTACAAACACACAAATGCAAAAAGTACTTAAAATTTAAATCACTTCACAGCAAATCCTCTTCTTTCCCATTCCCCCGCGCACAGGACTCGTACTGTTGCCATCCCTCTTATTCGGGTTTCTTTTCGCTCGCTCACACATATCCCAGCCACAATATAAATTATATTTTGAGGGTAAATAAAACACTTAACGCCCTTTTAGCGGTTGTGCATCCCCCACAACTCCCACACCCACTGCTTTCTGGCCAAAATCCCGCCGAAAGCAAAGCCACGACATGCTCTGTTAACGGCGCTTCCTCGCGAAAGGACGCGAAGGACGCCAGGCACAAAACAAACACATTGTCACAGCGGGGCGTCCTTTAAGCCATCATTACCAAAATGGCATGGCAGAGGCGCAAAGGACGTGGGTGGACTGAGGAGTGAGGGACTAAGACTAAACAAATTTGCCCCGCTGATGTCTTCGTCAGCTTTACTTTTTCTCATAACTGTCAGTTGACAGCTTCAGAGTCGCTTTTCCAGCCAGCCGGAGTTTTCCTCGTTGACGAAAAAAAGAAAACTTTGCCGCATTTGTTTTTGTCGCTTTCTTTGCCATTTTGCCATTCACTTCAGTTATCACCCGCCAACCTTTTGGTTTTGCTTTGCTTTCTTTTGCCATTCTCTTTTTAAAGGATATTTTGATTTTACAAATTATGAACACATATTAAGTTCCTGTAAAAAAACATACTTGTATACTTAAAACGATTTGAAAATATCCAAATCTTAGATATTAATTTCATGGGATAAGCAAATTATAGTATCATTCAGTATTACAAAATGTGATTTATTTTGTCTACTTAGAAATTAGGTTCCAATCAACATTGCTTGTAGCTCAAAAAATAAATTCTTCTTTAATATTTTGGAAGAGCATTTCATGCGTCGGCTCTCTGCTTAGCTGTTTTTCTTGCTAGTACTTTTCCTTTGTTGTTTTTTCCTGTTGGCTTTTCGGTTTTGGCTGCGCGATTTGACATTAACCTGTCAGCGTTGTGCCTCCGACTGCCTGGCTGCCTGGCTGCCCGCCTGCCGTCTTGCATTTTATTTATGGGCGTGAGCGGCTGACACTGTCTGGGGGAAAGGGCACACGCTGATGAACTGACAAACTGACAAACTGAGTAACTGAAACTTTCAGACGAGTTCTATTTTTTTATTCGCGGGCATTGATAGACTGCCTAAGCTGGCGAGTTCCCGGTAAGTAAATCGCATTCGGCCAGAGTTATCGATTATTCGCGGTAATCGTTTAAATCGGTGTCATGGGAGTATTTCAATTAAATGTTTGAACTATTGTTACTGTCTCCAGCTCTCTAAACTTAAGGTTTCAAATTAATTGATTATTTATTAAAACAAACAAGCAAATAAACGATTATGAAAACTAAGCTTTAAATCGTATGATTAAAGCCCAACCCTTGGGTAAACCCTTAGCCGCTTTTAACCCTTTAACCCCTTCGATTGATAATCGCTTTAGATGGCCTCAAAAAGCCGCAGGACATTTAATCGCGAAAGTATGCGAGGAATTTTTGCATTCAGCCTGCGAGCTCATGAATCAAGTGGCTCACACGCACACGCTCCAGGACCTGCGGACAACCGCACACTGGCACGGCCGGTTGCAAGGTGCTCAAGGACCCAGACGCACACTCGCACACAAGTAACCCAAAAGGACCCTCTACACACACACACACACACACACACCCACACAAGATTCTGGCAATGTAATTAGTTGCTCGAGGTGCTTTAATTAAAATGTATATCCTTATTGTCCTGCCAGCAAGCCAACTACTACTACTGCTGCTACTCCTGTCCCACTCGCCTCGTAATTGTTCGTGTTACAATTAATTATGTCAAATGGACCAGCCCCGCCCACTCGATTCGCCCACCAAAACCGAAATACCCCGAAAAAAAAAACAAAATGGAATGGAAAGCGGAAACAGGAAATAGGAGGAAAAATGTGGCAACACCAAGGGGAAGGCGAGCGAAGGAGAGCTGTTAACTAGAGTGTTTTTGTCAATCAATTTGCATATCGATGACCTAAACGTAAAACCCTCGACCAGGGACCATCGGGTGGCGTTTTCAATAAATAAATTTAATAACTGCGAAGCGGCTCGCGGCCATAAAGTCGATGGATGCAGCAGCCAGTGCAGCTCCTTGCTGCCGCATACTAAATGAAATTGAGATTGCAATTGAAATTGAAATTGCAATATGAAATATGAAACACGAACGGAGCCATGGAGCCAGCAAACCGCAATTCTCAAGCTCTGTTAATAAATAATAAGACTGCATTAAATATTTTTCTTATTTGCTTTGGTCACCAAAGAGGTTTGACTTCAAATTAACGCTTGATTAAGAAATAATATTTTGTAATAGCTTTCATGGTTTTTGGGAAGCTTAACATGGTTTTCTTATTATCAAAATGTTTTAATTGTCGTTGAATTATCTACAAACTTAAGGTCTTTAATTACAATATATTTCTTTATATAATTATTAGCTTTAGCATTTAATTTCTTGAAATATTTAAAGTAGAAATTCAATATAATAGATTTTACAGACTCTAAATAAATAAATAAAAATGCTCGTACAAAATAAATTTAAACTCTGATTTTATAATCCAATATAATAGGTTAATTCAATAAGAAGTACTCAAATCGTATTTCATTGCTTCACTGAAAATAACCTTAATTTCAAGCGCCTAAGAAAACCTAATTGGCGTTTAATTATCACAAATTCTATTAATTTTTAATCTATTTAAATTAAATAATGAAAAAATAACTTGCTCTCTAAAGAAATGAACGCAACCGACAGCTGTGGAAGTCGGCCATCGACTGTCTGCAATACGGCAAAGGCACCCGGCTTTTAAGTAGCAAAATTTTGTATAAGACTGAAAAATACTGGGAATGGTTTGAGCCAAGGGTTAGAAATGAAAGTAATAAGCAGCGAATAGCTTATACGTTGAATTAGTTATTTATTTTTTTTTATATATTATATTTATTTCTTAGTACTTTGTTTATTATATATTTTTGTAATATTGTGTTTAATTTAGAGGGATTCCCTCTGATGCTTCATGTTGTCCACAGAAGCCTTTTACTTCTAGAAATAATCCTAAATCGGTCGGCTTGCCTTTTTTTTAAATTTAAAAATAAATAAACATCAATATTAATCATTGAATATAACTATTAATAAATAATAGTGTAGAAATAGAATAGAAATAAAATAGAATAGAAGTAGAAAAATAGAATAGAAAAAGGCATTTAGTATTTTTCTATATGTCTTTTACTCATGTGCAAAGAGTAATAGGACGTAGTTCACACAAAACTATAACATTTTCAAGGTGACAACTTATTTAAAAATATAATGTACAGACAGATAATACTTTTAAACAGATAATATTTAATATTTATTTCCATCATCGATGGGCTTCTGTTGGCATAGTGTGGCCGTTGGTTCTTTTACATTAAATACCCGGACTATAAAGACGATAAATTGCTGAATAACAAAAAAAGCTGAGCATGATCATTAGATGTGGTTAAAACTGTTTGAATTAGTTAAATAAAATAAATGAATAAGAGCTTGATCATAGCTTACATTTAAACAATCTGTATCCGCTCTTGCATTCGATCTGTGCAGCTCAATATTTACTGAATATTGATAGAGTGAAAACTACTTTGGATACATAGGATTAAGATAATTTTAAAACTTTCAACATGTTTCTATTTATTTTGTAATGTTTAATATTTAGTTACAAGCTCATTATATATAAATCTTTATATTGGAATATTAAATATTGTTTGAAACCTTAATTAGTTTGGTTTCACTTGAATTTGCTTACAAATTTCGTCATTTGTTTAAATTCCCTTGAATGGTTTCGCGGTCCCGTTTTCTCAATATTTGTAAAACAGTTTTTTTTTTATTTGCTTTTCTTTTTGTCGGTGGAACCAAAATGCATCTCGCTCCATTCTTTGTCTTTTCTTGCATTTTTCCTTTTTGGCTCTTTTGCGGCTGGCGGCTGGCGGCTTTGGCGCTTTATTTGAGTTACGTGACCCTGCGCCATTGAGAGCCGGAGAATTTCTTGCGACATGAACATGGCACACATGGGGGGCGTGGATGCCCCCGAATCGCACCGAAACAACATGCAACATACGTACTGGCCCACCCAACATCATCATCATCGTCGTCGTCGTCGCCCGCTGTTTGACTTGTTCGTTTGTCTCTCTGACTGTTCGGCGGGATTCCTGTGTCCAACTGTCGTCCTTCTTCGCCTTCTGCTGGGGGTCCTGCCCCAGCTCCTTATCCTTTTCGCAGTCGGGGCTGTGCGAGCTTGTTAAGTTCATTAAGGTTGAATAATAACAACAGTAACTACATTTTAAAGGAGTTGTCAGTTGTCAGGAGCGTGGCCCATGCCCTTCCAATACAGTGCAACCCGGCTATGAGGAAATGTGGACATGGAGACTTGTATAATTTCTTGCTAAATTTTGTTTATTTTTTTTTCCATATTTCCACAAAGGTACTTTCAAAAATGAATACTTCATCTTAAGTATCTTCTTGATACATTTTAATTACATTTTATGGCTGAATATTTCAGCTGATTCATTATTGGTACTTCTTTCTATTTTTTTCTAGTTGTTTCTTTTTTATTTAATTAAATTGTCTTCAATATTCCAGGTTGTTTTATAACAACTTCTAGGTTTTTTCTCTAAAAAATACAATGACTTTTTTATATTAAAAATATGGTTTTAAAGCTATTAATGTGAGGTGAGGCCACTCGCTTGGCGGCCTGTTTACAAAGCCTTTAAAGTTTATTGCTATAAATTTGAGATATAACATAAATAGATATTCCCAGTGATTAAAAATGGAATATTTTAAGCAAGAAATTTAATCAGAAAAGACTCTACTACGCCTATATTGCCATTGGTTGTTTCCACTGTGGCCACGTTCCTTCCGTGACGTTCAGGTGTGCTGGTGTCCTGGTGTCCTGGCTACCACCTCCCGTCGTGTGCTCGCCTTGACTTCACTCATGTTGTTAACTGCTCTTATTACAACTTATTCTACTTATTCTACTTATGCGCTCCTTGTTTGTCAACAACAAGTACAACAAAAAAATAAGGAAAACAAGGACTTGCCGGGGCGGGCAACCTCTCGTGCGAAGTTAAAGTTGCATTTACATCGCAGCGGAACTCTTTATTTTTAACTTTTGGCCACAGAACATGTCTATATATATATATATATATCAAATAACCCCCTAAGTTTTTTTTTCGGGGGATGATGGGGCTAATCCCAGTCTGCTGCTGCCTTCCTGTTTGTCTGCCGCGGGGCCATCCAGCATCCAAAACATCTTCGCAGGGAGAAAAACACGGGCCGGCGATTCCTCGACATGTGTGGGCGCAAAACGAAAAAAAAAAAACGAAAAAAAAGCGAGATGAAAATAATCAAGTTTCCGACAAACATCAACATGACGCCAAGATAAAAAGCTTCCAGGATGCGCTGGCATCGCTCAGCCACTGCAGGACAAGATAAGACACATCATCAGGAGCAGCAGCAGCAACGGCAATACACTGCACGAAAATAACCAAGTAGTGCCAGCTGCTCCAAGTTCAATAAGGATTTTTTTTCTTGAAAAATGCCACACTTTTCATGAATTTAGTTCTAAATGAATAATTTATAGGTGTAAATCAGTGGTCAGCATGGACCTATGTTGTGGGTAAGCGAGTTTCTCTGCTGGCACTCTGCCGACACACGCCCGCTGTCAACATTCATGCGATTTTGGCAAAGGTCTTCGGTTGAGCTCTTGGCAAATTAATGCCTAGCGTTAGTGATGTTCAATTGTTATGTTGTACCTAAATCTAAATAGCTTAGTTTCTTAAATATGGAAAATAATAAAAGAAAAGCACCCAAGTCCTAATGAAATCTTCAAGAATTATTATTAGACTAACGAGGTTTTGCTAAGAAACATGTATAATACCAATAATTTAGAGAATATGTTGTATTTATTTTATCAATAAATAATGTATCATTATCGAAGGTGCTCCGGAAATCTCTAGGGGTTTTACAACTATTTGAGGACCCCAATTCCGTTGTTTAGAATAATTTTTGACAACTCTAGTGATATTCTCAATAATTTTTTTTTTAATAATAAATATAATAAATATAATAAATATAATAAATATAATAAATATAATAAATATAATAAATATAATAAATATAATTAATATAATAGATATAATCAATAATAATGAAAATTAAAGAACTCCAACATTTTCTTTGCGTGCCGCTGCAGGACTACAAGTTGGTCCATTTCCAGGACTTGCCCCAAAATTGGCTGATGCCGCTGTTGCAACCCAGGAAGGCCTGGCTGTGGGCGTCTAAGTGGGTGTTGGGCGGCGGGTGGTGCTTTCCCCGCTGCGGGTTCAAGTGTCAGCCTTTTGCCATCTTCTTCGGGCCTTGTGGCTGCCTCAAGTTGTGTTCGTGTTTGCTTTGAAAAGTATATTGGATTGCCCGGCCACAAATATAGCCATATGTGTATCCTACGTACATATGTCCGTGCTCATCTATATCTATATCTATACCTCTATATGTATATGGATATGTATCTGATATATCAGCGGTCTAACCAAAGGCCGTCTGCTGCTGACGTTGAAATTTTTCCACTCCTCTTCGTTTGTTTTCCTTTTTTCCGGGTTTTTTTTTCTTCCATTTTTACATTTTTGCGGGCTGCCATTCGGCTTTGTTTTTAATTTCTCTAGATCGAAATGGGGGCTGATTTGGGGCGTGTTCTCGACTCCACAAATATTTTCTTTTGTTTGCACAAGCAAAGCCACTTTAAATGTTAAACAAAATTATAACTATGATTTCATATTGGGGATATATATACAAAAAAAAAAGGGTTAGTTTCGGCGGTGTTGAGGCAGTGGCTAGTGGAGTGTGTGGCACATTGAGGCGCTGTTTGAATTTCTGCTGAAGTTAACATTTTTATAATTCCATTAAGCGGCAGCCTCTGTCTCTCTTCTCCCCCCTCATCTTCTCATGTGTAACATGAGGATTTTACCCTCACCCCCCTCCCCTACACACACACAATGCACAAAGTTGGTCCGAAAAGTTTTTCGCATTCATAAATCATTTCCCTCTTTTTTTTCCAGCCTTCCACCTTCATGCCACGTTTTAAAGGTGGAAAATACTTTTCGCTGAATTCGTACAATTTCTCCAGGGGAGTGGGGGGGGGGGGGGGGCCCGCCCTGGTTT
>VNJM01002787.1:98255-195609 GCA_008042475.1 Drosophila kanapiae
TCCCGGGGGGGGGGGGGGGGGGGGGTGCCCGCTCATGTTTCATATGCCCAAAGGGGCTGGTGAGAGGGGGGGATGGATAAAGGGTTGGATGCTTTAAGGACAACGTTAGGTTGCAACTTGTTGCCTGCTTGGGTTACACGATGCCGCCCACTTGTCCTGGCATATCCTTGTCATTTTTAATTTATGCACAGACCAAGCTTGAACTTTCGTAAAACTTAAGAAAATGTGTGTAGGTGTGGGTGGGGAAAAAGGTAACAAAAAGGTGGCCAAAAAGGGGCGCAAAAAGGTGGCCAACAAGAGCGGCTCTTATCGGTGGAGCGAGAGTGGTCCTTGTTCCTTGCCCATGGCTAGTAATTTAATTGGTTCTATGATCGGAGCTTCTCTCTAATATTGCATTAATAAATATTTAAATAAATTACATAAATAGCCTTGCTTTTTAGATAATACTTCTTTGGATTCGTTGAATAAGAGTCCTTATATGTTTTTTGCTGTCTGTCTTTAGTCACTGCCTTCAAAAGGGGACTTTGGCCCGTGGATATGTGGCACACAAATTTTGTGATATAACTGCTAACAAGCGTCATAATTACAGTTCACAAAACATGCACACTTGTGCAGTGAGTTTTCATTTCAGCTTCTTGCCAAAAAATTTCCCCATTTTCCACTTGCCACTTCAGCGGCGACTTTTGCATACTTCTCGGCAAACTTTTAATTTTCGAACTTTTGTCGCTTGCCTGGCATATGTTCCCGGCTTTCCCTCCACAGATTTCCTCGATTTTCCTCGCCCCCTCTCACTGTCTCTGCCAATCTGATGACGTCTTATTAGGCAAATGAAAGAGCTCCAAAGTTTTTTTCACTTGTGCAATTTTTTTTTTCGACTTTGCTAAGAATTTGGAATCTTAAATAGCGTTTTTCACCCAAATCCCATATCGTTTTGTTTATGAAAGTTGCCCACTAATTGCAAAAACAAAGGTTGTAAGCAGCGCCAAGTGGAGATAAGCGTTGGGGGAAATGCATGTGTGTAAGTTTTCCGTGGCTCAGGCACTGACAAAAATTAAAACTAACAACAAATGACGGGGTATAAGAAAACAGTTGAAGCTTCGAAAGATACTAAGTATTTTTTTATATTAATCGAAATACATTTTATTCATGATGGTTAATTAAATGTAAGAAAATAAGAGATACATATTTTTAGGCTACTGATGACAGCCCTGGCAAATTTTACATTCAATACTGTTGTTTCGCTGTGGTAAGATCTCTGTTAGAGATGCACATCGCGAGCGAAATATCAATATCATATAGAAATAATCATAAGCTTTGATTTATCGATATTAGAGTATCGATTTTGTTCGATATTTAAACAGAATATCGCTTTATTGCATATAGATATATCGCAACATTTAAATATCGAATAATTTATCGACTATCCCGTCAAAGATAGATACAGTAACCATATAGCGATATTTAAAATCATCCATCTCTGCAATCAGTGTGTGTTATTTTTTAAATGTAATTTTTATAAAATTTACAATACTGTTTACTAAGTCTGCATAATATTTAAAATAGGATAAAATGTAGCCAACTAGTGACGCGGCATTTCACACAGTGTACAGTGTGTGCATTCATGCGTGCAGCTGCTGCAGCGCTTCGGACATATCGCTTCGCTTTCGCCCGGACCCGAGTACCGCATTTGCATTTATATGCACATCCTTTGTGCCCAAAGGATATTACATTTTTCCACTTCAAGCATTTTTGTGAATTTAATGAAATTTTTAATTTTTATGCGCGCCAGATGGGCTCCAAAAGGTTGAGGTAGGGGTTTTTGTTTTTTTGGTAGCAGGGAAGGCTGGCCTTTCGCTTGGTCTAACAAGCCGCAGAGATATGCTGCATTTGCCTTGCATTCCCACTGGCTTTGCCACAAAGATAAATAAAAACTGCGGCGAATCCAGCCATGTCGGAATGCTGCCGAAATATATATCCTTGCCCCGCCAAGTCCTCTTGCTTTGCCCAGTGCTTCGCGTGTACTGCACTTGTGGCAGCGAAATTTCGGGATTATCCTTAGCTTTACACTTGTTGGGCTGCATTTTACACTGGCTCTCCGTTAATGATTGCCTCTAACACTTGGTCAAAATATATGCATTCAGCTGAATTAATAAATAATAAATTAATAATAATAATATTAATAATAATGTATGTATGTCCTATTGAAATTCTTTATAGGTATGCAAATATAATGTGTATGTCATCATTGATGGCAGTAAGAGGACATTTCTTTCACCATTTTTTCACTAGTCCCTGCAAGGACTTTTCCAGTTCGCCATTAGCTTAATTAGATGCTTCGTTAAGATACAATTGGAATGGGTAAACATTGCTAATTTGGCACTAATTAAAATTCGATTAAATCGCAAATATAATGTTTGCCATTAGAAAAACTACTCACCTCCTTTTGGCTGTGACGCTGGCCATGTCAGTGTACTTTCAACGGCTTTTGAGGAAGGATGATATTGCGTCAGCTGTGTTTCCTGCTAGAACTCGGTGCCTTGGCACTGGGTTCACTTCAGCCGCCGGCGCCCGTGGAAATGGCACCATTGGTGGCCGCCGCCCTTGATATTCTGGACGAACAGGTGAGTCCGTCACAGAGCACGCTGGCGGTAATGGAGCTGACCGGCAAGGACGAGCACCAGGATCATTGGCAGGGGGAGCTGATGACTTCCATTCTGACCGAAATCGGCGATTCGATGACGCTGCGAACGTTCCAGTCGCCACCGCAGGAGGTTCCGGCCAGCTATGTCCTGTTCCTGGTGAACTCCGCCGAAGCCTTTCGCACGCTGAGCTTTCAGTTCACGGAGCTGCACTCGACGCGGGAGTACAATTTCCTGATCCTGCTAACTAATCGCAAATACTCGCAAGCGCAGAGACTGCAGGTTGGTATTAGCAAATGTTATCGTTTCCGGTTTATCGATAATTTAGAGATTGGCGATATTTAACTGATTGTAGAGGTGGATAATTATATATTTGTAATGATGCATTTATGTTTTTATATATATATAAGAAAGGTAAGAGCTTTCGATGTTCACTCGATATTATCGATATATTTAATGCCAAAGAGCAGGGATGGAAAAGTATCGATATATCCGGAATGTAAAGTAAGATTTAGTTTCAAAGATGTTTTAAATATAATCTATAAAAGATATAAAAAAAGTAATTAACATTTTCGGGTATTTGTCCCATAATACTGATAGTATTGATATTTTAACGATAACTGCGGTATTTGTCGATATTTCGAATTTGAATATATGAAACTTTGCAGGCCCTGAGGGACATATCCAAAACCTGCGCGACTTTCCGCACCCTCAACGTGATCCTGCTCACCCAGGAGACGAGCGGCGTGGTGCTCACGTACGGCTTTCAGATATTTAACCGAAAGTGCGACCTTAATCTCACCATGGAAGTGATTGACCAGTACGAAAACGGCTCCTTCCGCCATAGCCAAGAACGACGCGCCTTCGACCGGGCCCTGAATAGCCTGGCCGAATGTCCGGTGCGTGTCAGCTGGTATCCGCTGCCACCGTTCGTACTCTTCAATGGCAACCAAAGCGATCCGGAGGAGTTGGCGCAGACCTGGCGACTGACCGGCATCGATGGCGAGCTGATCAAGCTTCTGGCGGAGATCTTCCGGTTCCGCATCATCCTGGAGGAGCCCTGCGATAAGTGCCTGTCGCGGGACATTAAGGACGGCTGCAGCGGCTGCTTCGACCAGATGATTAACAACGATTCCTCGATCCTGATCGGTGCCATGAGCGGCTCCCATCAGCACCGCTCGCAGTTCGTCACCACGACGTCGTACTACCAGAGCTCCCTGGTCTTCGTGATGCACATGGACACGCAAATAGGCGCGGTGGCCCAGTTGGCGGTGCCGTTCTCGGCCGGGGTGTGGTTCGCCCTGGTGGTCAGCTGTGTGCTGGTGGTTTTGGTCCTTTGGACCGTGCGAAAAATCAGCACCGGGCAGTCAGACGTGGCCTGCGACGCCCTAAAGGTGCTCACCACCATGATGGGCAATCCGTTGGTGACCCAGAGTCTGCCCAGAACCTGCAGGATGCGCGTCTTCTACGCTGTGTGGCTGCTTCTCGTCCTCGTCCTGCGAGTCGTCTACCAGGGCAAGCTGTACGACTCCTTTCGATTGCCCTGCGACAAGCCAATGCCCGGACAAATATCAGAGTTAATAGCAGCCAACTACACGCTTACTTCGCAGGAATACCTTGACTTCTATCCCCGCAACCTAACTGTTCTCACCCGGAATGGATCCAAGGTAGGCCGGGGTTAATATATGCTAATACTAGATATTAGCATTAAGATGCTTAGATTTTTTTTATCTTGTACAATTTATATATATTTTAGATAGTCGAAAGAGTGGCTAGCAATATTTAATATATCGTGGATTTATCATTCTTAAATGTTTCGATAAATGTACGTTAAACTTACTTATGTTCCCATTTACCTAATTCCAATAATTTAGGTCTGGAAATTCTGACATTTACAAAGTTATTTTTTTTAAAAACTCTTAGCAAGTCGTTCCAGCTTTCGATTCTTCTCTCTGCTGATGAAATTCTAAAAAAAATCAGCTGCCTTTTTGGCGTGAAATACCGATAGGTTTCACACCGATTATTAATCGACGGCACAAACTTGAACAATCTGAATCACTGTTGCTTACTGGACTTACTTATCAGATTAACTATTAATATTAGGTTTTTAGACTGCGTTTTTTTGTTTCCTGTAAAACGCATTTTGTTCTTATATAGCCTGGAGCTGAGAAGCACTTGACAATAGTGACACCTGGTTGTAATTTCAATTTAATTTAATTAAATTATATAACATTTCCGCATGAAAAATATGTATTAGGAAAAGAGGACGCCCAAATGTTCGGGGACATTTTCATCCTTATTTACGACCCCAACAGTAGCCTTACTTGTCGCCAAGAAGCAAGATGCAAAGGAAGCTCTTTGACTTCCCCAATGTAATTGTTTTGAGTGAGGAGACAGATCTCATCGTGGACCTATTAGCTATTTGCTTACAGATCGCTTTAGTTCCTTGTTCTTTTTAAATAAAAATCAACTTCCAACTTACCATCACGTCGATTTATGTCGCGAAATTAATATTAAGCGACTTACCACTCCCATTCGCAGGACCGCTTCGATCACATCCAGGAGCACGGCGAGAACGAGCGGCTGACCACCACCTCGCTGATTGCCAGCATGTCGTACTACAACCTGATGCACTGGAGTACCAGCCGGCTTACCCATATCCGGGAGCACATCTTCCTGTACCAGCTGGTCATCTATTTGCGCCGGCACACGCTGCTGAAGTTCGCCTTCGACCGGAAGATCAAGCAGCTGCTATCCGCGGGCATCATCGGGCACTTTGTTCGCGAGTTCGACAGCAGCCTGTACCAGGATCCGTATGTGGAGCCGCACGAGGTGTCGCCCATTCCGCTGGAGATCTACTGCGGCCTGTACTATATATCGGCCATGCTGCTCGTCGCCTCAGCTATAGCCTTCGTCCTGGAGCTGCTTAGTGTTCGGCGTTTTAACTGGCTGAGGCGTTACTTTGAGTGAGGCCTGCTTCTATTTTATTACTTAAATAAATGTTACAAATGTACTTGCATTTTTTTCAAATTTATCAATAAATTCATTAAATGTAAGGTATCTTGCTATTCCCTGCCTGGGATACTCCACTGTATCGCAGGATATACCAAAAATTTACATCCTACAATCTGCGTTCTCGATTTGCCCATCTGCCAGCCAAGTTGCGACACTGCCGCCGGCGCTTTATGGGTTTTGTGGCATCAGAAGACAATGGAAGGACCTCGTTAGCCGGCACAGAAAGAGCAGCAACAACGCAACAAAATCTGAGTGCAAGGATATCAAGCAAACAAAAAAAAAAAAAGAAAACAAACGGAAAAAAGTACGGGGAAGGGGAAAACAAGACACGTCCGACATAGAACGAACTCATTAGCCTACATGGCCGCATTTTCCGCCTACACATGTGGAGATGTAGTACACAGACGAGGTCAAGGTATTAGCAGCGTTCCCCAAAGGATTTTATTATAGTTTATTATATAAATTATATTGTAAAGATTATGATTGTATATAATCATTAGAATATTATAATTATTGGCTCTCTTAAGGGAGAATTTCGTAGAGAAGTAGGCTCTCCAAAAGTATTTCATTACTAACTATATAGATTATGATTATAGTTATGACTCTATTATAATTATTAGCTATCTAGAGAGGGAATTTTATATAGAGGTACTGGTACATTATTTGCTTTCTAGAGAGAATTATTTAATGTATAAGAGCAATTTATTAATTTTAATTATAACATCAATAATATAACTGCAATTTAAAGATCAGCTAAAGTATCCTGTTATTTCCATAACTTAGTTAACTCCTTTAAATAAGGAATAAGAAATCAAGTTAATTTTAAATAATTTGCAATAGGTTTTCGAGATTAAACTGTAAATCTCTATTTAATTTTTTTATTTATTTACTTTTAATATTTTTAGATTTTAAAGTTGCATCTGTGCTATTGGTCTGACAGCAGCTGTGGTGCCTGAAAAAAAAACAACCTATGGAATAGGATGCATAAGGGCTTAAGAACCCAAGGGTTTGAGTTTTCGGGGGGTACTGAAGGGCACCACCGGGGTCCCCAAATGGAAATGGGAACACAAATGCGCTCTGGCTCGTTGCAGCCGTGTTGTCCTCCTTGTTGCCACATATTTTGTTTGCTTAAATGCCGGAAGTGTTGCAGGCCACAGCAGAAGGACAGAAGGGCACCAGGGCAGCAAGCGGGCTAATGCCTTAACCTCTGTTGCCCCCAAAAACTGCTGCCATGAGGAAATATTGTCAGCATTTAGCTAACAAAATATGAGAGGAGCAAGTAAGAGCAATAGTCGGAATAATTACAATCAGAAAACAACAAACAAAAACAATTAAATTATGGAAGTTCTAGTTATTCGGAAGAGTAAGGCCTTATTACTAAATCTTTTTTAACAACACAAATAGAGCCTCTTGTTTAAGAAATTAGAAATACGAAATATATTAATTTAGGGTCTTTATGTTAAATCTACAACATTTCAGCTTTGAGTAAATTAAAATAATTAAATGAATGCTTTGAATTTGCGAAAGTTTGTAGGCATATTTTAATTCTATTACGCTTATATATATTATTTATACGTATTTATAAATAATTTAGGAAGTACTTACATATTTCTTGAATGTTTTTCCTTTCTTCATAAACTTTAAATATTTGTATTTTTTGTTTTATTTCCAATGGCTTGCTTTGCATTTAAACATATTAATTACACTTAAGCGCTGGCTTAGAAGGCGACGGTGGGGAATAGCAGAGACCCCCCAACCCGACAGTTTTCCAGCCAATGGGCGGGCACTTCACCGAAAAGACCTGGCTGTGGTCCTGGGTCCTGGCCCCTGATTCCGCGTGATAAGAACTGATAACAAAGGTAAACAAAGCGCCGCCAGATGATGCCCTGGTGCCCTCCATCCGTGGGCTTTGGCGGGAAACGCTGTAATTCGTCAGATATTCCGCCAGCGAGGGCGCATGCGTCTGAAATGGCCACGATTCGGCACTCGAGACTCGAATTTCCATTCGTTTTTCCCCCACACACCAGCATCGGTTCGAGTATAAGAGCGGAAAAGCCAGTGAAGGAAAACGAAAACGGGTGGCACAGAAATATTGGGAAATTTATGCGCGATAAAGCAGTCGGCAGAAGAAGATCAGGATCGGCATAAATGTATAACTAATGTGCAGCCGAAAAAGTTAATTTTTAATATGCCCAAGGTCTGGCTCGAGTCTAGATCAATCTTTAACTGTGCACTGTTAAAAAAGCTGCTTAATAGGTAAATATATAATTAATTTTCTTACTTAAGTGAAATCAATTTCGCAGTTGGAAAGTAATATTGCAAAGTCGGGACCACGAAGCGTGCTTCTTCATATTTTTCTATTGACTAAGGTTTAATATTTATTCAAAAAGATATAATACTGTATTAGAAATTATGTTATTTATTAGGTATTATATTTATTATATTTATGTACCTACTATATAATAAATAACAATATTTTACAGAATACAGAAACTGAAATAACTAAAGAAATTTAAATTTAGATATTTTACTCACTTAAAAAACTTATGTACAAGGCTTTTTAATTGAGTAAAATTGCTAGCTGATGTTAAAATTAATATAGTCATAATACTTGCATTTTAATTTCTGCAAATATATAAAATAATCCATATACGTTACCGCTTTTTTTGCAAGTGCTTCCCAGTTGGCCTTGCATTTTGGCCATAAAAGCGAATCGATTGTCGTCTGCCAAGCACAGTTGGAGTTAAGGTCTTGTGAAGCTACCAGTATTTCTATCTTTTTTTTTTTTGAGATGCTGCCACAATCGCTGACATTGATTTTGATCCTTTTGGTGGCCGCCGTCGTCTGTTGCTTGTCGGCGAAATTACCTGGAAATGCCTACTTGCCTCCGCCGGCATCGCCGCCGCTGTCGATCGCCGCCGACGAATCCTTGCTGTCTGCTCTCAATGGATTTTTGATCTTTGATAACTCACAGGACCCACAGGACTCGCAGAATTCATATGCCAGATATGCGCCTGTCTTTGTGGACTATCCTGGCGTCCCGCAGCTCTTGAGGCAGCAACAGGAATACGCCTTGGACCTGCCCTTCGAGGGCGGTGGCGGAAACCCAAGACGTGAAAATCAACCAGAACTGGATTTCGGTTCCCTGGCCAAGAGAAGTTGGTAGATAGATATGTATTTACCTATTGGAATAAATAAAGGATATTGCACTGTGAAAATCCCATCCTTCAATGAACAAAGTGACCTGGTGACTGGTTTTTTTTTGTGGGACGTGTGACTTACTGCCGCATAACCGCAACTTAATCCCCGACTTGTCCGTATCAGAAACTTTTCGCCCAGTATCCACACACACACACAACCCAAAAAAACGCCTTTGGGGGGGCTGCTGCGTGTGCTGTGTGAGTGTGTGTGCGGTTTTAATCAAGTTTCGCCACTTAAGTTTGTGCTCAGGTGGTAAACACTCAAAAGCCGCCTGACCGAACAAAACTCGAGCCACGAAACCAGCTCTAACCCCTTCTCAGTCCGACGAAGTTTGAAGAGCTTTGCGACGCGTTGTTGCTGTTGATTTCGTTGCTGAGTTTCGTTTTTTGTTTTTAAATTTTTTTGTTGGCTTTTTTCGGGCTACTTGAAGGGGAGCTGGAGCTGCTCCACCTGTTACACATCTGTTGTTTGGCTTCCGGAATGTGTGTGTGTGTGTGTGCCCCTGGCAACTAACTGGAACTTGTGCTGGAACTTTAAAATCAATTAAGCTGAGTGCCAGCATGATTGGTCAAAATGATTGTGCATATGTCCTGGTCTCGTGGCACCATCAACTAATTCCTTTTAAGCTTAAAAGGGTAACAGTTTTTTGGGCGGGGGAAAGGGAAAATTGAAGTAGTTTTTGACTAGAAAGATTAATGAAGGAACTATTAGCGGTAAGTTAAAGAATTTTTAACAGATCCTTTAGAAGGTCGCTCACCCTGTCTCTCCAAGTATCTCAGAAAGTATTTGTGGAAAGAGATTGTAATTATGGAAAAATTTACTGAAAATTAAAGCTGGAAACACATCGATGCTTATCGATTTAAAATCGAATTTGTTGTATAGAAAACCTTGACAACTTCAATGCTTTCGTTTACGTTTACATAAATCTCCAAACTGATATTAAGACACTTTTCCCTTGAAGGTTATATCCACATATTTTTGTACCTTTTCCTTCTTAAATAGTTGGGCGCCAATTTTTTGCAGAGCTGTTCTTCATGCGCTGGCGGTGAGCGTATCAGAAAATGATCGACCGATTACCGATAGGCATATATGTAGCATATAGATCTGATGGGCACCAATAAATAAATAAATAATTTTATGAAAATCTTCCAAGCCACAAAGCCAAATTACTTGTCTCAAGATGGAGCCATGTGTGTTTTGGTGCTGGTGAGCCAAAGTCAATTGTCAAATTGACACACACACACACACACATACACACATATGACATATGCTAACACGTATGTATGTGTGTGAGAGTTTTGTTGTTCGCTTCATTATTTGCCAAGTAAAAGTAATGAGACTTTTGTTGCCTTGTTGGGTTGCACATGAGTGCGCCTTCTATGAATTCTTTGTGTTTACACACACTCGCACGCTGGCAGAAAATAAGGTTCCTCACACACACGCACACACTCTCGCGGAGTATCTGTGTGAGCGTATGTGAGTGCGCTGGCCTTTTGTGTATTGGACAAACAAAAGCGCAAAGCGTTGACAGCGGGGAGCGCACAGTGGGTAGTACAGTGGGCACGAAAAGATGCCAAAAATACATGAAAAAGTGTATAGAAATTTTAACTGATTCAAAACACCGCAAATACCGTAAGATGTAGTTAAAAATATTTTTTCTTTTTTGTCTACTATATTTATGCTCAGTGTATCGAAGCAAGAAAGCTCAACAACTGCTGGCAGGAAAGTAAACAAAGTAAAAGCATTTGGAAATGCAGGAAATGAGCGGGTTTGGCCTGCAATTTCACTGGCTAAGTTGCCCGGGGCCGAATGCCCCCTTCTACTCCCTCCAATTTCATTTTGTTCCGCGCCAAAGAGGGGGATGGGGACTTAGGGGGCTAAGAGCGCTCTCCTGGCTGCTGGCCAGCTTGCGATAAGAACCAAAACTGCTCTTCCTCGTCCATTTCCACCGCCAAAAAGTGACGCCAAATTTGGCCAACCCGGCCCCATATTACCGATAGAAAATAAATTAATTTTCATAATAATTGACCCACACTTGGCTCCTGACCCAACGTCCTTTGCCCACTCCCCCTCCCGTTCAGCGTCCGGGAACCAATTCACTGCATTGCCCCGGGGGCCTTTCGCAAACCCCTTTTTCGGAAACTGGGCGCCAATAATAATAACATTGTTAACACAACGTGCGCATGTAATAAAATCGTTTATTGAATTGGCCATAAATTTTCGCAGCTACAACAGCCGCAAAAGGCGCACAAGTCAAAAAGTTGCAGTCCATCGGCAGCAAGGGGTTAACGGGGAGTCCCGGTCGCTTGCTGCTGCCTTTTGTGCGAAAGTTTAGAGAGGGTTTTAGGGAGCGCATCAGGCCAGAAGGCAAAAGGCAAAAGGCAGGATAATAGGAGGAAAATCGAGGGAAATAAGAGGGGGGAAAATAGAGGGAGATCCCTGTGTTGGGTAAAAGCGATGCGGAAAACTCAATGGTTAATACTGGCTGGCTGGATGGCTGGCTGGGTGTTTATCTCTCTCGTTCACCTGGGGAATATCTTTCACCTGTAAGCTGCAGCTAACTCAACTACTTACTCAAATGCTTCGGGCACTCGAACTTGAGTGTAATGAGCCAGCTTAAGTAATTAAATTTGCAGTCTGCCAACGCTTCCGATGATTACCAAGGCGTTTTAGGACCTGAGTTTACACCCATTTCATTTTTTTTTTCCATTTTCCTGATCATTTACCGCTTTAAAGTAAGGTTTTCTGATTCATCCATTTAACAGCGAAAAGTCACCGGCATTCTGGTCTCAGATATGTGCGATTCCCCGGCCGAGACATTGCACATGACGTCCATTAATATGCGCCAGCGTTTTAACAACCCAAAATAAATTGCATGCAGCGTCATTAATAAGCATAAAAGCGTCTCAAAAGAAGAAGGTGGCCGGAAAAGGGTGGATGAAAAAGATCTGCCGAAGGGATGGAAAATTGCTGCGACTACTTCTCCTCCGGCTGCAAGGCAGTCCTGTCTCGAGGATGCGAAAGACGCGCTTAAAATGTTTTCGATGCTGTTCAATAATTCGCCGCAAAAGGACAACAGAGTGCCTGCAAGGACGTAAATGAGTACGAGGACGAGGACGAGAATGCGACAGCGACTAATGAGCTTGATAAACGAGCTGAGACGAGAGCGGGGACTGAGAGATAAGACTTTCTTTACCCTCTTTCTCTCAGGCGAAGCAGGACTCGTTTCTCCATCCTGTCACTTGTTTGCTTAAAAAATTGCGCGCGCTCAATGAAGTGATGTGTAAATAACGGTATTATATTTCAAAAGGCGCTCCAGCGAGTAAAAACCAGCTCGTAGCTTGTAGCTCGTAGCTCGTAGCTCACAGTTCGCAGCTCGCAGCTCGCAGCTCTCATCTCTCAATCCGCCAATCCTTAAAGACCCCATCCTCCGTGCTAATTATTGGATGGATATGCAACAGGAAGTGGCAGAGCAGGGCAACTCGGGGCTCTATCTATCTAAGTGGTACAAAGGACATTCCACACGAGGACTTGCCAATGGTGAATAATGAATGGGATCAGGCGAGAGCAACAATAGACTCTCCTTTCGAGTCCTCCGGGCTCTCCTTCTGCTCCTCCTTCTTGCTAAGTCACATTTTTCTGCTCCTTTTCTTTGGCTCATTGTGGGATTTTTCTTAAGGCAGCCTATAACAGATGCACTGAAAGAAATGTTAAAATAAAACTAACATGCTACTTGTTAGGTCAGTCTCCTTTTTTCCTCTTTTTATAAAAATTAAAACTAAAATAGGCAAGGTGTGGCCATAATAGCTTAATTCTGCTGTCAGTGTGACCACATACTGTTCTTAGAAGTTTCCTGTGCGTCCACACTTGACTTTACTTTTAATATTTACGAACCTGAGATATTAAGAATACGAATTAATTTAATTGCAACGTTTCGCTGTTAGTTTTCTTAAAAAAAATTCCAGCCTGTGCATCTGAGTGTGCCAATTTTTCTGCCAGTGTGTCCACACTTCACTTTATTTTTAATATGTTAAACTGTGAGAGTTGACGACGCACAAAAGTGCGGCATGCCAAGCATGTGGACCCATTACCCACCCATTTCTCCACCCATTCCCAACTAATGTGGAGTTCATAAAAAATGTAAAGAAAAGCGGTCAGGAGCAGGAGCCGGGAGCAGGGAGCAGGAGCATAGGAATGTGCGCAGATAGGACACAAAGCAAATGCACAAACTGTGAAACTGTAGCCAAGCACTTTTTGATTTATGGAGAGCCAAGCGGGACTAGGTTAGACAGAGGCGGGGTCCCGCACGGGGCGGCGGCCTGGCATTTTCTATGAGAGCGCAGTTTGGTCGGAAGTGTAGACAATTTGTTAGAATTTATACAAAAAAATGCAGGCATGGAAGCGGGGCAGGCACTGGAGTGGCGACTGGGTAGAAGTAGCAGCTAAAATATATACGTATACGTATTTAAGGGAAAAGGACCTGCTCCTTTTCGGCCATATAAAACATGAGAGGCATTTCATTTTAAAGCAGCTCAAACAAAACAAATGCCTGGGCTTTTGTGTGGACTTGAAACTAATGATTTTCACAGATTTACATGACATTATGTCATTGTTGTTGCTGCTGCTCCTGCTGCCGCTGTCTGTTTTTATGACGTCAATTATGTTTATGAGTGTCTAAACAAAAAGTCCTATATAAAGCCTTCAGCATTCCCGTTGTCCTTGTTATGCCTGAGGGGGGAGGGGGAATCTGGAGGTTCCGGGAACTGTAGTTTGAGTTTAAGTGAATTTATTACCATGAGCAAAATTTATTTAAGCAGTCAAATGCACGTGAAGTGCATCTCAAGAAAGCTGTCACACTGTCTACCCTTCGGCCACCACCAGTTGTGACGTCCAAAGGAGCCGGATGTGTGTAGCAAGATGCTGCTACGGCTGCTGTTTTTTTTTTTCGGGTATCCTGTTCCGCCATTAGGGGGACCCATATCTGATCAAGTATATTATGAATATGAGGGATTTGCTGTATTTGTCATGTCTTAACTTGGTTTTAAAATATATTTATGAAAACATATATGAAATATTTTGTATAGCCAATGGACTTGCAAGCGCTCAGTGACGTACCCTTGTGCCATGTCCTTGTGCCAATGACTGACATACCTCGCACACAAATCTGCACTTCCATCGCCCTCACATTCGCAGGACACTCATACACGTGGCTCTGGGCTATGCAAATTCAAGTTTGCCGCTGCAGCTTCAAGCAGTTCAGTTGTCAGTAATTTCTGGCGAATGGCAGGCCAGGACATTTCACAGAGCATCAGCTTAGTAGCAAGGATATGTCAGAGGATCGGGCTGGAGCAGGAGCAGGAGCAGAAGTTGGTTGCCACTGACGAGGACAACTTCGTTGCCACCGTTCGCTGCTGAAATCAAATCAAATTCCCGACAAACATCAACAACAACGAGGACATGTCGGGGGCATATGTGGGCGAGTGTGTGTGTGTGCAAGGACAGCCAGCCAGGATAATCAGTGCGATTGGAGGGAAATTGAACAACAAGTTCCCGATTGCATGTCTTGCCCAGAAATTACAATTTTTAATGCCATGTAATTCGGTCTGCCTGACAGGCAGTCTTCGGTTTTGCCTTCATTTTCCACGAATTTTTTCTGTTAACCAAGACAATTTCCGGCTTTCTGCTTTTCGGTTAAACTTAATCTATTGCCTGACCTTTGCTTGTGTTAATTGCACAGATGATAAAGTTTCAAATGGAAAACAAATTGCAAATATTTTTCTGTTAACCAAGACAATTTCCGGTTATGTGCTTTTCAGTTAAAGTTATACTATTTCCTGACTTATGCGTGTGTTAAGTGCACAGGAGATATAGTTTCAAAGGGAAAACAAATTGCAATTATACAGTTGCAAAGTTTAAATTGTGGTTTTTACGATTTCATGTTGGCAGAAGTAACGCTTCTCCTTCGATCAGGTGGCAACTTCAAACGATTGGCAATTGGAGCAAGTGGGCTGTCAAATAATTCGTGTTGAACTTATCCTGTCGCCTTTTCTTTCTGTTATAGTGTTAAGCTCGATCGCATCTGGCAACCCTGGTCTTACAATATTATATGGCTAATTATTTATTTATTTCTGCAAGTCTTTTTCTGTGTGTGTGACTCGCCTTTGTCCTTGAAGGAGCTAGGAGAGCGCGCACCTACAATTTCCGCATGTCAACTGCACTTTGCATGAGTGCTCAGAGAATATGTGGGGGGCGGGGCATAGACCCCATCTCCCCACACTTGTGCCACATCAGCACTTCAACTTTTGGCTCCTCAACATGGTTGTGCTTTTCCACAGGCTTTTCCGCAGACCAACTCCAACCGAGCGCCATCATGTGGATCATCATCATCGTCGGCATGGTTCGCTTCCTCTACCGCTTTTCCGGCCCCATCATTGAAACCCAACCTCCCCCCTGAAACTGTGTTGTTTCTAGTACCCAGGACTCCATTGAGGGGTTAAGTGTATCTCTTCGATTAATTTATTATTTTTAAAGCGAATGCAACCTTGACATTATCGATATTATTTGTTTTACTATTAGTAGTATTACTATTAAGTCATTTTTACACTGAAAACAAGACTTTGTGATAATTAAATATCGACCCAAAGTATAATAATCGATTAATCGTATTCGAAAACCTGCTCACGTGGTACTCCATAGTCGGGGCGCACGACATTTGCGTTGTGACGGTTTTTTTTTTGCCTTCTGTGTGGCATTTCCACTTGATTTACAAAACTCGACGCAACAACGGCTATGGGGCAAGTGGAGCAACAACAAAACCGCATTTGACTGACTGACGACTGACTGCCACGCCCCCCCCACCACACCCACCACGCCCACGTCACTGTCTGGTGTGTGTGTGTGTGTGGGGGGGATGGTGTGTCTGCCTGTTACGGAGTTGATTTATATGCACGTCGATTCGACGTAATTGAAGACGTGATCGAAATTCAAATTTTTGATTTTTAGAACCCGTGACTGGATTGGCATTTGTACAAGGACCTTCCGGCCCCCGTCCTTGCCACGTTGCCACTGCATTTGCCGCCCATTTTTCACCCACTTTCCCATGGTCCTGGCTTAATGTGATTTTGGTCGGCGAGTCGCTTCCTTGTCCCATGTATTTGCAATGAAATAATGTCCTTTTTCTGTGGCAGCTCCTTATTTTTGGCAACAAGTAGTAGTAGCAGGATGCAGGGCTCCTTCAAGGAGGAGATATTTCCATATGACGACAATGAACTTCACACAGACTGGATTCGATTTTGCACTTTATCCAGTCGGGGGTGATGCTGCAAATGCTCTTGAAATTATGGTAATTAAAAATATTAAGAAAAAACAATTTATTGAAATTTATTTCGATCAGTAAAATTATGGAAAAGATCTTTAAATAAAAGTAAAGTAAAAAAAATGCACAGGAGCTAGCATTAATATAGGACTAGTATTTAATGGAAAGATTACCATTTCTGCAAGATCTAGTATTTGCCAGCCTTAAAGTTTGGTATAAAGGACAAAAGAAGGGGCAGCCACACTTAGCAAGATGAGTAGTCAGAGTGAAGTTGTGGCTGTAAAAGAAGAAAACGTATGCCAACATTTTCAGTTAATAATATACGATACATTTGTTAGTGCCACTCAATAAAGCTAAACCCTACATAAATAAATTATCAAAATATTAGCGATACTGTTGTGTATAAACTGTAATAATATAATTTGCATTTATGTATATATTTCGAGACCTTTTTTGGATGTGATCTTAGGGTATCATTGCTTGTACCTTTCGCAGATTAAATCCCTTAACTTGTTTGTCGGTTCTACTTGGTGTGGGCCTCAGTCTCATCCCCGCTTTTCCATCTGTTTTTTATCCCAATCCGGCGCTTCGGCTCCCGGTCTCTCAACTTCATTTTCCGTCATGGCATTTCCATTCCAAACTTTGTTAAATCAGCCATGAAAACGGATTGTCGTCTGTGCATTTTTGCGTTTCTTTGCTCATTTCATTGACTGACTGAATGAGTGAGTGAGTGAGTGACTGACTGACTGACTGACTGACTGAGTGGCGTGGCCTGACAAAACGTGACCTGCTGTCATGTCTAACAGTTTTCAATAATGATGGCAACCACCCACGCCGAGCCTGTGCCGCATCTTCCGCCAGCACCGCCGCCTTTTGCTTATTAACACAGCCTGTCTTGGGGATTATGTCTCCTTCACTCACGCACACACGGCCTCACAGCTGACATTAACTTCAACACCTGGTTTTCAGGTGTTTCATGGGGGCTGGTGTGTTCGGTGCTTGGGGAATGGCGGGTATGGGCAAACCTGGCCCGCACTCATCCAGATGCTAATGGCTGTGTTGTCGACACTCCAGACATTTACTGGCTTTATGTGTCACCCGTTTGTTGCTTCTGCTTCTGCTTTTGCCACCTGCCCCGCCCCCGCAGTGCGGGTGCTCAGTTGCCCACTTTTCCGCCCACTTTTTCACTTGTATTCTGCTGCTGTGTTGTTCTGCCTAGGAAAGTCCTTGCGATGAAAGTCTCAGCGATGAGGCGAAGCCTGTGACTTTGTTCCCCGTCACAGGTTTACTTTCTGTTACTTATGGTTTTTGGTAAGGTATTAATGTTCATTTTAATTATTAATATTCACTTCTGTTGAAGTTATATTATTATTAAAACTATAATATTTTATTTCTGTTTAAGCTATTAAGATAATATATTTATTAGTAAGTAATAGGAAATATTTAAAAGTAATTGAAAATATATATAATATATATAGGCAGCATTTTTAAGCTAGCTAGATCTATTATTTATAATTGGAGTTGTATTTATTAAAAACTTATTTGTTGAAATACAATTTAATACTAATTTTAAAAATGATTAAAGATCCTTTCATCTAATAACGTAAAATTCTACAAGTTTATTTAGTCTTTTTTGCATGTTAAGCCTTTAAATAACGTTTAGTTTATATATTAATATAAATAATTCATATAAATAATATTTATATATTATATTAATCTTATTAAACAATATACATGAAATACCTTTTTGTTGAAATACAATTTAAAATAAAATTTAACATTTTTAAACATATTTCAAGTACTTTTCCAGCGAGCTCTTATAATTTTTCATTTTCTTTATTATTAATTTCCTATGTTAAAACTTTATATGAGCTTTAACTATCAAATTAAATGTTATTTACAAATCCTTTTCAAACACCCGAGTCACAGAATGAAATTTTGTCCGAGAAAAACCATCGCTGACTTCGCAGGTCCTTCGGTGGAATGCGCCCTGTGCCTATATCGTATTGTGCTTTTGTCTTATGCTACCTTTGTGTTAATATTTACATAATTGTGGTTAAAAGTAGCTTTTAAGATGTTTTTAACTGCCATATGGAAGGTGGTGGTAACTAGAGAGTGGAGTTTTGGGAGACAGAGAGCAGCGCCTGCCATTTGGCTTTGTTTTTACGTTTAGAAGGGGAACTCCCGGCATATAACAACAGGACAGACAAATGTTAGAATCCGTTTTTATTGCCAAAGTCCTCGGCTATGTAAGACTCAACCAGTCCTCCTCTCTGCTCCCCCTTAATGGCTTGACATTTTAATAAAGAGCCAGTTTTGAGAGGGGAAGAGCAGGGTGAGAGACACAGGCGACGTTGGACAACAACTTCAGCTATTTCGGTTTGTTTTGGCCACACACGCCGCACAACAAAAGCTGCCATTTTTCACTATTTACACACAGAAAGACAGAAAGAGAAACACAAATGCTGCAAATATTTTTGGCAAACCTCAAACATTTCATTTTGCATTTTTCACCAACTCTTTTATTTTTCGTATACTCTCGTACATGTATATCGTATTTTGTATCTCATCTCGGCTTTTTTTCCCCAGCATTTTCAGATGAATTTGTTGGCAAAATTGTTTCGGCTTTTAAAATATTGAAGAGCTGAGGTGGTGAGGTGGTGAGGAGTGTTGAGGAGTGCCGGCACACACATCCACACATCCGTTTGTGTTTAGTTTAGTTAGCTGCGTTCCCGTAGTCTCTGCCTCCCGACAAAATGTTTGTTGGTTTCTCACAGGACCAAAGTCCTTACCCCCAAAAACCCCTTAGCCCCCACCATTTCGTCTTTATACAGCCCCCTCCTCCTGCACGGCCTTGTTAGCAATCGTTTATGTGTGCGTGGGCGTGGGCGTGGCACTTGATGTGCTGCAACTTTTGTTGTTGGCAGCCACAGAAACTTTAACTTTGTCGGCAACTTGTTTCAACGCTTCCATCAGCGGGTTAAGGGGCGAAACAGGGTATGGGGTATGGTATGGGTTAAGGGCGGTGGTCAGCCGCACAAGGCAAAATTGTGGCCGAGAAAGCTCAAAAGCGCCGCAAAGCGAGGAACAAGTGATAATGGCCAAAATCTAAGCGGAAACGGATTACGGAAATTCAGGAGGGGCGGGGCAGGTCGAAAGTTAGCCAAAGATTTCCATGGAATTTCGCCCAACAGGAACTGTCATAAGTGAAGAGGAACAGTGGAACAGGAATCCACAAAAGATAAGAAAAGCAATGGAACTTTCCCATACAAAAAACCTATATTCTTGGTAGGATTTAGTAATTCATTAACTAAGCATTAAACAAAGTTCAAACGCTTTTTGGGCTACGTTATTTATACACCCTTGCAGAAGGTATTCCAACTTTGACAGGATATTTGCAACGCAGCAAAGGAGGCATCCAATTCCCTTATAAAGTATTCTTGATTAGCATCATCAGTCGAGTCGATTTAGCCATGTCTGTCCTTCGCTTTGTATGCAATCTAGTCTCTTAGTATTTGAGTTATCGGGTTGATAGTTCCTTTAGCAGCTATCTAAAATAAGACTATCAGACTTAATTAACATATAATGCAAGGCTTTTGCAGAGATTTATTTAAGGTTATATTTATTGGCCGTTACCAAGAGTGTATTAAAAATACGCCGGAAATTTCAAGGGTCAACTTATCCTTTCGCTCTTAGCCTTCTTCAATGCCAGGCATGGACATTGATCACATTGGTTTTCTGTTCTTATTTTGCGGCATTTAGGTTTGGGAGAAGCCGCGAGAAATATAATAGTTTTAGACATTTTTTAAAACCGGTAGAGCTTAACTAACAGTAGCGTATCGAGTCAGGATACGCTCGGAGTCAGGACATATTTTCCCATATGCGCAATGCTTCTCCGGATGAACTCACCGTAAACTCCTCAAAGAAGTTCATAAAGTCTTAGCTGTCTGACGGACTTTCGTCAGTCAACTGGAACCATCTGGTTATGGCTTTCTTCCTTATTTCCCGATTGCTCTGACCGTTTAAGCTAAAGAAAGTAAACTTCTCAAGGAAGTCCGAAAATCCATTATTGTGCGAGTCCAAGTCCCCGCTTATAATATCATCACCCGATAAATTGGCACTAGTGCCACTCATTTTATCTAACAGCGTACAAATGTAGGTCTACAAATTAGTAAGACTTATAAAAGGTTTTTTACTTTCACAAAACAAAACTTTGTATTTAACATGAATTCTAAAGAACTGTTCTGTTCAGACTGCTGAACAGAACGAGGCCTTTTTTTTTGGCTCGAACATAGAGTCATGGCTAGCTTGAGTTTCTTTTTCTGCCTTTGCTCTTGAAAGTTTTTGAGAGACTGATTGCCGCCCGGATTGTTAGGATCATTCTCAGCTCTTAGATCTCTCAGATCATTCTCAGGGAACTATCCCGACCAACATTCGGGTTCAGAACTGGTCAATGCACTGTCGAGCAACTCAATCGGGTCGTCGAGCAATTTCTGGTTGCTTTCGACTGCAAAGAGTATTGCAACGCATTATTTTTTTATATCAGAGAAGCGTTCGGTCTGGCATAGTGGGCTCCTGGCAAAGATTAAGGAAACGCCTTCCTTGTATTTTCACATAGGGCGAACCTACCTTGATCAGAGAATGTTTATGATACGCATTCATAGCGAACTCTCAACTGAGCACCAACTTACAGCTGATGTGTCGCAAGGAAGTGCCCATGGTCACTGCTCTACGGCCTGTACAGCCACAATATGCCGCTACCTGTCTGCCATATTATATAGCTGCTAAAGAAACTATCAATATAATTTGGCATATTCTGCAAGGATAGCTAGACTTGTAAATAATACTTTTATAATTGTAATTTATTATTGTTCTTCTTGGGGTGTTTTTTGCCATTAAGTGGCGGTAACTCCTTTTAAAACTTCGACATATTGAAAGTTCTCAAGTCCGTTTGCGTTATTTAGAGCGCTTAATTATCCAGGGTCTGTCCTATTTCAACTGTCAGTCAGGGACCCCAATTGGAAGGAAAGGCATGAGCCGCCATACTTTGAGCTTCCAATTCGGATCGGTGGGTGATTTGCGTGGACGCTGAACGCTCGACGCTCGGCGTTCGGTGCTCGGCGCCGGACAATTTGCGGCAATTACCGGAACGATTAAAGAGTTGCCACGGAAAAGCGGCGCTGCAAGCTGAGGGAAAGTTTTCGGCCAGAGCAGCTGCTGGCGCGCAATAAACGTAATCAAATTTAATTTCGACAAATTGCTTTTGAATTACGCGACGACCTTCGCTGGCGCCGCTCAAGCGCAAAAGAGTTGGAAAATTGTTAAAATAATAATAACTTTCCACAGTCGCCATCGCCGTCCCACCCTTTCGATATGTGCTTGTGGCGCAGAACAATTGCCACAATAACAGCAGCAATTTGCTCGGTCTGGAATGACGGAAAGACTGCCACCGTCCGCCCATGCGGCGTATACGTAATCATAAAAATTATAACTCATTCGCCCCGTCAGACACCGACACAGATTGCCTGCCTGGCGGTAGAGACGAGGAGCACTGGCTCGATTCCTAATAAACTAATTAATTTGATTGAAGCTAAAATGCAAACTTTTCATTACAAGTTTGGGCAAGCAAACTCGCTTCGGTTTCCCGATCAACAGTGCCTGACTTTTCCCTCGATTGTGGTAGTTGATGGACGGGGGGATATAAGCCAATATATCCTGCCTAAAGTTGCTGAACTGAAATTAGTTTAAAGCTATCATGCCGCCTTAAAAAATAGCTTAATTGCTATAAGCGTTAATTACAACTTAGCTTTGGCCGAAAAGGGATTACGTTTGTATTGGCAAACAAAGGTTTAGGTTGTGCAAATTATTTATTGAATAAGCCGAAATGAAAGCGTATTTTCCTGGGATAACAAAGTTAATTATTGCATTTATTTCGTTTGTTTTCCCAAGGCAATTGAGATAACTGAATGTGCTTGTTAAAAGGCAACCCAATTCTTCTTTAGTTCTGGCTAAAATTGACTTTGGCTTTGTAAAACTTTGATGAAATCATCAGGCCCATCAATCGACTGATTTTGTCCTTTTTTCCAGCTGCATCCACAGACCGTTGTGGCCATTTTCCTTCATTTAAGCTAGAAAACTGGGCGTTTCATCAATTCCGGTCGATGGAAATGCAACTGGAAAGCTGCTAATTAAGGCTTTGGGAGCGACTGTTACGGATTGTTTTTATTTTTATTGTTGTTGTTATTCCCAGGTAATTAACATGTAAACAAATGTCTGATACTTTTTTTTTCAGTTTTTCCAGGCTATAAGAGGGGTATATTTGTGAAAAGCTTATTGGGATTATCTAGCAAAATATATTAAATAGGAAACTGCCAGATTAAATATTATTTAACAACGTAAAAGATATTTAGGCTATCAATATATTAAATATATTAATTGGAGGTACAGCTTACATTTCAGGTAATTCTAAAGCAAGCCGCTGCCTGAAAGTATGCAACGATTTGTGGCAAGTTTAGGGCGGGGTGTTCCCAGGTCGGGACACTCAGCGTTGTTTGTTTCTATTTCAGTTTAAGCCATCATCAACTGACAATTTTGCGGCACTCGCTCCCGCTCTCGCCCGGTTCGTTGCACATTTACATTTTGGCCAAAAGGCGGGGCCGGAGGGTTGAAAAAGTCAAACTAATCTAACAACTGCTAACAATAAGAACCAGATTTTGCCCCCTCAGCCCTTCTTCTGTTTGTTCTAGTTCTAGTTGTTGTTTTTGTATTGTTTTTTTTTGTTGTTTGTTTAATGCCAAGGGCAGCCACCGGCCACCGGTTTTGCCCGGCATTTGCCATCCGTCGCCCGCGGCATTTTCCCGGCTTTGTGTTAGTTGCTTTAACAAAGCATTTTGCAGTTGGCAAATATATCTATGTGCAACATATATACGTTGACAATTCTGCGTTGTCAGTTGTTGTTTTAATTAGAAAACTTTTTTACTAAACAACAACAACAGCAGCAGCAGCAGCAGCAGTTGGGCAAAAAAACAAAGAGCAGAGCTCAAAAAAGCGATTTGAACACCACAAAATTTGCACAGAATATTTCCCTACCAGGGGGCAGAGAGTATATGGGCAGTATTTGCATTTTCTATTTTATTTTCCTGCCTGCCAAATGAATAATGAATTTCTCTTCATTTTCACATTTTCACATTTTCGGATTTGCTGTTGCCATTGCTGTTTTCCATCTGGCCTGGACCAGCTCATGGTCCTGTTCCTGCTCCTGGGTCTGTTCCTGCGCCTGCTCCTGCTCCCGGTGTGTGTTTGAATTACTTATCACAAAATTCATGGGCTCACATAAAAAGCTACCCACTTCAATCAGGCAATGCGATGCAGATCTATAAAGCAGATATTTCATCCAATCCATCTGCTCTAAGGAGCTGCGTCTATAGAGTAGTTTCTCCCCAGTTCCCAGTTCCAATTTTGCTTTTTTTGCTTTTGTTTATTTTGCAAAATTAAATCCAACGTTTTAGTTTTATGAGGCAAAACTTGCTTTGTTTGCTGAATGAGAGAGCCGAGCTGGGCGGGGCGAGAGACCAACCGCAACCCCAAAAAGCAAAGCCTAAAAAAAAAAAGAAAAACAACGAATTGCAGAGTCCCTTTTTTAATATTTTTTTTTGGCTGTGGGAATATATTAAGTAAATTCTTCAATGTAATACTTTATATTTTATATTGTTAATTTTAGAAACTGTGGGAACTAGTTATTTTTTAAGCGTAAATCCATTGGAGAAAATTTGCAGAACCTTTAATAATATTTTAATACATTTTTAAAAGGTTTGCGTTGGCTATTTTGCTTAATTTTGCAACAAGAAATTGTATATAATATTTTGTATTTGTATTTATTATAATTGAGGAAATTGTTATACTTTTGGACGTTAAAACACTCACATCCTTGCGACACCAAGCACGTGCTTGTTGGGATAAGGTAATAGGAGAAAGTATAGGTAAATTTGGGCGAGGAAATGAACTATTGGCGTGCTGTCTGAATGTTTGCTTGCATGAAAGAGAATTTGAATATATCCTATATAGGATATATACAATATATATATATTGTACAAAAATAAGCATTTAAAAACGATACAAGTTTACAATATATAATTTAATAAGCAAGTCACGTATGGTTACAAGTAAATAGCTCAATTTTACATTAGTTCTAAGAGAATTATAAATAAATCAAAATATATACAAATTTTATTAACCGTTTTAGGCAGTTGTTATATATTTATTTATTATACATGATTTATAATTTAATTTAGAGACAGATATGTCAATATAGATATAACTTTTTTATATAATTCCTGATATCTAGGAACTACCAGATAAGTTTTCTGACCTTCAGTTTAATCTAATCTACAATTAGTTGCATATAAATACTAATAATTTAATTTAATTAATATTAAGTCCCCCTTAATATATTGGCGTATTTTTTTGTTAAAAATATGTGGCTTATTTTTAAATAAGTTTAATAACTAAGAAATTATTAAACGCCAAAAATAATTGAATTTTCCTTATATTAAAGAACTAATAATTAAATAAGCTGATTGGTAATATTCAAGCAGCTCTGACTAGTTTGCAGGGCATCCCGGCTTGAGCCGAGAGAGAATAGAAATAAAAACGCTGCATCCGATGAGTGTGTTGGGTGTGCTGTGTGTGTGTGTGTGTGTGTGTGCTACCAATGCGGTTTGTTGTCAATCTCGTTAGAAACGAATCCTTTCGTAATCCTTGTGCTTCAGCTGCAGCTTTTTTTCGTTACTCCACTCGGACCGAAAACCCACAAGGCAGTTCATGCGTTTTTGCTGCTTAATCCGCTGCCACTATCAAGATGAGCTCCATTTGGGGGCGATGGAAACCCCGGGAAAGCCCAGCGATGGAAGGGAGTCTAGTGAAAATGCCGGGCAATCAGCAGCTCAGCATCTTTCCTCCTCCACATGCAGCGTTTCCAATTTCACGACAACGAGAACGAGCTCTGCCTGCACAAATCCCACATAAGAAATTGTTTTCGAGTTATCTTTCATTTTCCGCCGTTTTCCCTTTATTGTTTTTCCACAGCAGCGAACAGGGGAGGGCCGAGTGGTGTTTACTTGGGAAAGAAAGTCCTCTAATTATTTAGGCTAGTTAAAAAATAAAAGAAAAATAAGCCTAAAATGTTAAGTGCCGCCGCTGCGACAACAACAAATGGGCATCATTATTTATACGGGGATCTGGCCCGATTTCCACCGCCAAGCTAAATATGATTGATGGCCCTTGTCGCGTTACGTAATCGCTGTCAGTGAGTGTGTTGGTTGTGTGTGTGTGTTGTGAACTCTGAACTCTGCCCCCTCTCCCTCTTTGAAGCCGTAAAAACCTAACATTTTTGCAGGTGCGCCGCCGGTGTTAACACTTTGTTGCCATTTCAGCCACTGACATGCAGCCGTCACAAAGTTGTTTACGTGATTTCCAGATCATTATCAACATATTTTGTGCACTGCAAAAAAAGAATTAAGAAAGCCAAGATGTGCGGAATAAATGGAATAGAAGCTTATTTCGTAATAATACGAGTTGAGTCTTTGCTTTCTTGCTTTTAATTCTTTTATAAGCTTTCTTTTCAAGATTAATAATTTTTGTATTACTTATTGTCAGCTTTAGAACCCTAACAAATATTCCAAATGAAGATTAATGCTTAAAATCTCGTTAAAAATGCCTGCGAGGACACTTGCAGGACGAGGATATTGATCTAAATCCTCTCGTTTAATCTTTTAAGCTGAATGGCGCCAGGGGTTGAGGGTGCTGGTATTCTCACGCCCTTAGCTAAACATTTATTTTGCTAATAATTTATTTATATGCCCTGTCAATATACATGCTGTAAGTACGTACAATCCCCAGCCCCATTCAACCGCCGCATAGACATTCGCCAGTCGCCATTCGCCCCTCGGGGGCACACATACAATTTGCTGAAATAAGCAGAAAAAGAAAACAAAACTGTTACGGCAACAAGGAATTGATTTGCTTTATGGAACGTCAACGCTAGACTTTGCCGCCTTTCCTCCTCGATGCGATTATTATGCACCCCTGGAAGACGACGACGAGGACGACGAAGTCGTTGTCGTTGTTGAGTCAGTGACTCATATCATTATGGCGCCCTTGTCCTGAGGCGCCACGCGCCTTGCATCAGCCCCAGCCCCAGTGCCATGCCACACCCACCCTACGCTTGTAAACCCTGGAGTAGCAGGGTATACTTATATTTACAAGACAGAAGGGGAAGAGCTTTATCCCCTTTTGGGATTATGAATGCTCGATCTCGGTAACTAGTAAAACTAGTGCCTACTGAGCTATAAAGAAAGCTCGATCTGTATAATCATTGGCTCTTCCTGTTTCTTCTGGCCCTTGCGCCACCAAGCACGTGCTTGTTAGGCTCAGCATTAGTACGCATAATGGAAGACCATATATGTAGGTAAACAATGTAAGGAAATTAACTAATATCTTGCTGTATTATTATTAAATTATTATCATAATATCGTTTATCTTCAGAGGTTACTTTTTGTTAGCGGGTATCTCATAGTCGGAGCCCTGCCTTCTTCTGGCCATTTCTTCTTGTTTTTATTTCTGGCAAAACGGAAAACCGCACTCGATTTCCAGATGAATGGTCCGGGGCAAGCTTAGGATCAAAATGGAAATGAGATGAAGGACGGGGAGCAGAGGAGCAATGTCTGCCAAAGACGTGGTGACTCGTTCGATGGTGGCCTGGCCTACCTGTGTTTGTTTGCCTTCTTGGCTATTGCCATTACCATTGCCATTGCCATTGCCTCATCCATTTTTATTCGCTCCTCTAGCCGTGTTTGCCCCATTGATTAATGCGTAAATATGCGTTCCATAGCTCGGCAGCAAACCGAGTCCGTGTCCTGTTTGTTGTCTGTCCTTGACTCGGCGACTGCTTTGAACTCAAACGAAATTGAATTGAATTGGAAGACGGGAACTTTAAGAACCACCGGCTTAAGGATTCCTATTTTTACTCTAATATTGTTTAAGTAAACTTTTGGCATTGCACATTTGCAGATTTAATTAATTCCCTGGGTAATAGGATGCTTCCTTTAGGATTTCATTTATTTTAAGGAATTTTTACTACAAATTTCTAATAGACACTGCAAATTCCCAAAGACCAAAGTTAATATTAATTCCGCGCAATTATGTACCCTTCATTTCTTGCCAATCGAGGGTAAATAAAGACAAATCAATTCGCTTCATTTAGCTTAATTTTATATTTTCGTGGGATAATTGCCAGGCATTCAAGGAGCATGTCCTGTGGCAAAGCCAGTGGTGGAGGCGTGGCACGCGCATATTTGAGAGACAATTTTTGGACAAACTGATGCATATCACATGAAGATGGAGTTGGCTTCTGGTCCTGGTCCTGCGACTGCTTCCATTTGCATGCGCCGCCGAACAATGCGAGGACGAGAATTAAACCAAGTTTATGCCAGGATAACTGACAGATGCGAAGGACGACGCGAAGGGAGGGCTGTGGGCTCAGTTCGGTTTTGCTGCAAACTTGACGACAAAAGTTTTTAACCGAATTAGCATCTTGCCAGACAGTTTCCGGCCATCACACAGAGCCATAGAACGGGGTAACGGGTAACAGAATTGGCTTAAAGGGGGGCAAAACACCCCCCGGCCATCCCCGTTTGATTTCCATATGTATTGTTATCTGTTATCCTGGCTGCCCATTTGTTTGTTGTTTTAATTAGAAAACTTGCCAAAACAGTCGTCGACATTGGACCGAATTAATGAATTTCCCATGCCAGGGCCATAAAAAATCGTCCAACCGGCAAATTGGCAATGCCCATCGTCACAGACACACACACACGCATGAACACTATGCAGTGTGCAAAAAATTATAGTCACTAAAATAGGCCTTTTCTTTGGGTTTTTGTTAATTATTAAGCTAAATATTCAAACAGTCTTAAGTGAGGAAACAAAACTAAATATCATAGGGATCTTTTACTAATAAATAGCAAATGAATAACTTTTACTTATTATATCCTTAAAGGGTATTAAAATGTTGTATATTTTATATAATATCAATTGAAATATATATTTTCCATAAGGTATAATCGAAAAACATACAATATCTTATAATGTTTCTTGCCTGTTTTTGGGATTCAAATATTTTATTTTGAAGTTCATTTGATATACAAAAATTGCATAAATAATACATGTTTAAAGTTCAAGTGTAGATATAGATATGCGTAGCACTTTTCTTTTTATAAATTTCCATTGAGTGTGGCGCGTGCCAATTTTTCGCTTATCTTTGGCAGAGGTCTATGGGTCTCCGGGCCGGTCTCCATATGGAGCTAACAATGCCTGCAATTTATGTTGATTTGCGTGTCATTTAATTGCAGGCTTCGAGGGTCCTTGCCACCGTTCTTTTCTGTTTTTTGTCCAACTTGGGCCGTAATTAATGGGACCATCATAAGTTTGTGGGGAGGGGGGAAGGGAGTGAAAGCGCTAAAGAAGTGTCTGCTCTTGGGACATTTTCCACACTTTTATTTCAATTTCTGCTGGCATTCTGGTTTAGGGATGTACAAAACGCTGAAATATCGCAAGCTATCGGTACCAACAAAAGTATATCGATCACAATATAAAATATACAATATATACGTATGCAATTTCTGGTATAAAATATAAGATTCATATACAATATGAATATGTATATATTATTTTAAAATGGAGATATTAATTATTATTAAATAAAACATATTAAGTGTATTTATCGGTTTCTGTGCTATTTGTGTACAGTATCTGCAAATATATCGACACCTAGACTATCAAATACTATCTCTATCAATAAAATCATATCGTATCGATATATATATACAATTTCTGATAATAACATGAAATTCATATACAATATACATATGTATATTATATTTTATAGTGGAGATATTTATTCTTAAATAAAACATATTCAATGTAGTCATGGGCTTTCGTTTTATTAGTGAAGTACTGTATGTACAGTATCTGCAAATATATTTACTGTTATCCTTTTCGAAAACAACATGTCGTATGGATAAAATATAGAAATTCATTTATTTCAAATAAAATATAAAAAATATTAAATATAAATATTATATTTCAACTTAAACTAATGCTGTATAAAAAGATTATTAAATTATGTCTAGACTATCGAAATGTATATTGATATATATGTTGTAACTCCAATTTCAGGCAGCTTTCCTACCAATTCACTAGAATATCGGAATACATATCGATATAAGAACGATATGTATGTTGTCACGCCAATTTCAACCAGCTTTCCCACTAGTTCATTCTCCCTTGACCCTGAGCTTAACCCTTACCGCTGTCCTTACCCCTACCCCATCCCCTTCATTTTTTTTCCCGGGCGTCAAACACTTTCGCTTTTAATTACCGCGTGGCGCTGGCAAAATTAATGTTTGCTGTCATGTTTGCCCGGCAAATAAAAAATGATGGGCGAAGCCAAGAGTACTTAGCGCGAATGACAAATGCTCTCGGCTAAATGGAGTCCTTTGCAAAAGTGAGACGCACAGACAGACACACATACACAGCGGTCAGTTTATTAAGTTTCGGATCCTTCCGGTCGAAAACAACAACAAAAGCCGCCGTGAAGGAATCCTTTTTGCCCGGCGGGCCACTTTATTAAAATCAAACTTAATGCCGGGGCAAATTAATTTTCTCGACCCCCCTGGTAAACATTTAATCTTTGGCCCGGATAGTTTTAGGCCTTCCCCTCCACCGCAAAACACACCGGACAGCTGTCAGTGGGGAAAAGTGCCAGCCGGTGGGGAAAATGGGAAGAATCGAAGGGAAAACCCAGTAAGGAATACAAAGAAAAAAAAAAAACAAAAGAAACCAATTGAGGGCCAAGAATTTCGCTTTTGTCCAAGGTAGCAGCAGCAGCAGTATTATTTTAATAAAGCAAAAATGTGAGTGTGACATTTCACCTTTTTGTTTGTCTCCAAAATGGAATTTCCATCTTGATGAGGGTCAGGCCATCTTAAAGCAGCGATGCGCCTGGGCAAAAAGGGGAAAAATGTAAGAAAAATAAAAAAAATAAAAATAGATGAAAATAGAAAAAAAAAAAACGAATGGAAAAAATGGGAAAGCGGAAAACCGTAAACCGAAATCGCAGAGCAATGGAATGGCTGAATGGCTCCTGTGGCTGTGGCTGTGACTGTGACTGTGGCTCTGGCGAAACGAAAGCATTTCATTAAAAACTTCCAGGCTATTAAGCAAAACTTTGTGCAGCATTTTGCCAAAACTGTGTGATAAGTATCTGAACAAAATGCAAAGCTGCCAACGGACGCAGGACTCAGAACGATGACGATGAAGACGCCAACAACGACGACGACGACGACGACGACGACGATGACGACAGCTGATGGAAATCGCGCGCGGGCGCCTCAGCTTTCCTTAACAAATCACAATTTTCGCCGCAAATTGCTGTCGGGGAAAAGAAGTTCAAACATTTGTCCAAGGATCCAAGAATCGGTGGCGCGGGGCGACACCGGGAATCCGGACGAGGCGTTGTTGAGCAACAATTGAATTGCAGTTGCTGGCCGTGCCTGGCGTGACAAGAGTGCACGAAGTGGGCCGGGGAAAATGGGCGGGAAATCAAGGAGGTGGCGCCAAGCGACGCCGCTTCGAATGCGTGCTCAAAAAACATCCAAAAATGATGAAAATAAATACAACTAAATCGGGTTAAGAGCGACTATTAAATATACTTCCTGCCAACTTTAAAGCAAAGCCGTTTCTTATTGGAAAACTATCATTTTTTGAATTGGAACAACTGCCAAGAAGCCATCATTTTGCGTAGCAATTTTTTTATTTTCAATCAACAATTAAATTTTATTTGGTATTAAGCAAATGTGTGCATACCCTTTCCCTAATTTTCCCGCCTCACTCAACCGAGTTTGCTGCGTCAATGAACTTCATTTCCGCTGGGTGTTTGGCATTCCTTGGGATCCTGCAAGTTCTGTGACTCCTTCGACTCCTCCAACTCCTGCAACTCCTCGGACCTCCTCCTACCATCGCCGCTGTTTGTGTTTGTTCTATAAATTTTGTGGCAATTTGCAGAAGCCACAGAAGAGCCGCTTGCTTGGCTAATGTAGCACATGATTTATAATATTTCAAATGACAGCGGTTGCTGGGAATCCCCCGTGAAAAGGAAAAGGATTTCTTGGCCAAAAAAAGTTGCTACGAACGGTACGGTTCGGTTTCCGTTTCCATTGCCAGTAAATATATGCTAAATAGGCTTTTTGACATCCTACCTGCCTCTGCCTGCCTGCCGGCCTGTCTGTCTGTCTGTCTGGGCTTTTCCGGAGGCTGTGGGCCAGCTGTAGGCCAGGTCCTGGCATCCAGTTACATTTCATTAAATTTTATTCTTTCGTGCCGTCTGCCATCCTCCGCCTTTTTGCCGCCTTGTGGCATTTTCGGGCCATTGTGCGCGTCGTGTGCGTGTCCTTAAGCGGAAACTTCGACAGGAAACACCTGATTCGTAAAATATTGAAAAAGTTTTCTTTTTTCCCCTGCCGTTTCTCTGTTTTTATTTATATATATATATATATATATATATATATATTTATTTATTTCTTCTTGAGCGCAGAGAGTCCTCTTCTGTGATGCTCTGCACTGTCTTCGAAGCTTGATTCCTTTCAGATCAAGGATCTTAGAAAGATTAAATCAATTATGCTTGGCAAATATTGTTTAATGTTTTATTATATGTATTATTAAACCCCTGTATTTATAATGTTTTTTGTTAAGTTAAGTTTAAAGCAGCGCCACCCCCCTTTGACCGGGCAGAGCATCTGCCTTTATTCATGTCACTTTTGCGTGGGGGAAATATAAATGTTGTTGTTTTCGTTGTTGCGGCTGATGTTGATATGAAATTATTGCAAAATAAATGCAAATTGAATTTCTCATGCATAATTTGCTTGGAAGTTGAGCTGAAAAGTTACAGCCTAATGCGATGCGATGTGAACTTTGATGTATTTTGTGAGTGTTTATGTGGCACACAGTGTTCGGTATTCTGTGTGTTCTGAATTTTAATGTGACATGTGCGCAGTGATGCGTTGATAATCGAAAGGGAAATGTCCACCGGATCATAAGGTCACTAATTGCAGGTGGTATGAGAATATATATATGTATATATAGATATATCTTGATATTTAACAGACCTGTAACTGGACCTCATTAGCCGTCGTCATGGAGGCGAAGCTCCTTAACAGAGAGCAAGCGAGCGAGCCAAGGACATCGCGCTCACGTGTGAGCTCTCGTATTTCAGCACGTTTCTCATATTTATTTTGATTAATGTCCACTTATCCACTTGCCACCAGCAATTTCAATCGTCCTCAACTTCTTGGCCGCACGTGCTGTCGAAACGCTGGAAATTGTCTATTGGCCAGTTAGATGCACTGCCAGAAACTACAAGAAATAACAAAATATATTGAAAATTAGATAATATAAGAAACTATTACTTTATATGTATTAATCTGTTTGATTTTATATAAAAAACAAATGTTATATTATAGAAAATAGCTTATAGGCTTCATTGGTATTTAATAATTATTTAATTACAATTTATATAACAGTTTAAAGGGGCTTGACTTATTTTTAAATAAATATTAAGCTCAAGGATAATAACTTAACTTCCCAGCGTATCATCAGTACAGTTTTCAGTCGGATTCAGCTAGCGATGGACTTTAAACTTTGTTCGACTGTACGAATGTAGTTCAAACTCAATGGTTTGACTTATAATTTATTAAATATATACAATATAGAGCCTATTTGTTTCTGTGTAGCTTTGCCCAGTCAGTTGGCCAGTTGGCAGAGACAGCAATTGATGTGCCGCCCACTTTTCACGACCTTTGCACCTGGCCCAAGGCCCATGGCCCAAGGACCACGTAGACAGGATCCCAGGATCGGTTCGGGGCCTCGGCTCCTGCCATCCTTCGTATCCTTCGTATCGTTCACATCCTGGCATCAGTTGCACCCAGCTTTGTACGTGTTCGCACTTCGCCGCGCACGTGACTACTAAAGCCAAATTTATTGAATATTTGCCATTGGCCATTTGATTTCTTATTAACAGTAGGTTCGAGAACTCAGCCAGCTTGGCTTTAATTCCCCCAAACCTGAGCTACCAGCCACATGCCAGTATGCTAATTTAAGGCAAAAGGGCCGCCGCCACTGGCCCAGGACGAGAAGGCTACTTACATAATTAAATACGACCAGATTTGTTCGCTTTAGCGCGCGCCAGAGCAAATGGCATTTATCCCTCTTGCCACACGGCGACGACCTTTAGCCGTCAAGCCGACTAAATCCGCAACACCCTGGGTACTCTACCGTTGGTACTTGAGAGCTACACCTGTCGGTGAATACGCTACCAGGAATAAAAGTGCCACAAATCCTATTTAAACTAAAACTCTCCCGAAGTCACAAGGGCTTCGATAAGTCTTAGGGATGTACACAGAAGTCCCATATGAAATATCGATAAATATATCAGGCTCGATAACTAAGATATTATCGAAAACAATCCCAAATGAATTAATTAATTTACTTTTGTCTGATTTGCCAATAATATTAATCAGATATATCAAAAAGAATATCGATTTATACCGCATAAGAATGTTTATTTATCGCACTGTTCCAATATTGATTTATATAGCAACCTTCGCGTGACATATTGATGCAGTATCGATAAAACGATATTTCTTTCCCATTCCTAATTGCGCTTCAAGTTGGTTTCATAATTTCTAAATGCTTTTAATTAAAAAATTAAGAATATAAGAAACATATTTCCTTTAAAAACTAACATGCCCCATCTCGCGGCATTTTATGAGTTGCAGGGTGGCATGGAGAAACACTCGCTCACACATACTTACTTCCGACTGGCAACTACAAGTTTATAGTTAAAGCACATTCCTGTATGGTGCCCGTGGTGGCATATGCATATTTTCATGATTTTCCATGTTTTTATGCGGCATACGAGAAATGTTTTTGCAGCTCGGAGGCTACGAGCCCGGTGCACTTTGCACTGGCAGGATGACACTTCCACTTCCGTGTTATCTGGCCTCGTGGAACTGGGTACTGGGTACTGGGTACTGGGAACTGGGTTAATGTTGCAACTGACAGAGGCAAGAACTGCGAAAGTTTCTGGCCCGCAATTTCGCCACTAATGTCCATTTCGCAGGGAGTGTTGAATAACAGGGGCGGGCGGACAAGGCGAGGGCAGCCTTGGTTTGGCTTGGCTTTTGGGTGGCATTTGATGTGTTAATCATGCGTGAAATTAATTCGTTCCACAATGTCTCATTAGTCTGCATTAACTGAAGCGGCCAAGCGGTCAGGCCAACAAGGACACAGAACACAGAACACAGGACACAGGGCACACACAACAGCAGCAGCAGCAGCAGCAGGACATGGCCACTCGCTCACATGGCTCATATATTATTAAGTTAATCCCAAGCCATCGTCTCACCATCGTCGCTCGGTGCGCTCAAGTGCTTAAAATTAAATAATTAATTAAACTTCAGCCTCAGCGGGGAGAGAGACGGGCAGGAACTCTCGCTCTGCTGTAACGGCATTGTATCTCTATTTAACTGTATTTGTGCACTGAGCAAAAGGAAAAGCTGCGAAAGGATATCAGCTATAATGTATTGTATTTTTATTATTTTGGGTTAAAATTCAAGCAACTCCGCAATACAAAATAGCTTTCTTGGCTTATATTTTTGAGTAGTTTTATTTGTAGCTCTTTAAAAAACTATTACTCCTCTATAACCAATTTTTAAATAAGAATTCAATAACCTTTCTTTGATTACTATAACTTTTTCCTGAATACCAAATGTAGCTTTAGTTGTATTTTATATTTGATTTTTATATTCTGTATATTTTAAATTAAATGGTTTTCAATCATGGATAATTAAATACTCACTTTTTTCCCCAGTGTATGTGGTGCTGTAACTGTAACGGATACCGTATCACAATGCGAGTCACATCTGCGCTTAGCAGCTCATGAATATCGTATTAACTTTTACTTTTCGTGCCCTCACTCGGGGCTACGTGTTTGGTTTTTGGCTTCTTGGTGTTTTTGGCCAAAAAGGGGGGCCTCCCCTCATCAAGGAGTAAACCCAAATGAGGGAAACCCCAAATGAGACTTGGACCAGCATGACAGCCGAGCGACAGGCGACAGTCGACAGTTGAAATCAAATCGCGGAAAAGTGCAAGCAAATGCGGGAATCAAATTTCCCGCACTTGATTTTACTAGCATCTTTTTATGCTTTTTGTTTCATTCAAATTTAATAAAAAACTATAGATTTATACCTTTTATATGTACATTTATTTAAAAATGTTGTTTCTTTCAAATTTAATGAAATAAAATGACAAATTTCTAATATTTTTATCTATAAAAAAAAGATCAACAACCAATGAATAATCTTTAAATCACCTTCGATTACCAGACTTTTATGGTTAAGTACTGGTGTAGATGGGCGGCAGGCGGAGGAGGCGTGGCAGCAGGTGTCGTCTCATTTTTATGACCAGTCGCTGCTGTTTGTCCATCGCTGGAAGTGAAAACAAAAGAAGCCGATGATTTATGCGCTGGCTAAAAACTTTGCGGTTTTTACTTTACACATATTTTTGTTTTTTTTATCTTTTCTTCTCTTTTTGTGTCCTTTGGGAGTGGGCGTGGCCAGGTGAAAAGGGGGCGTTGGTAGCATCATCAGTGCTCCGACCACTAAATAAAATTCGCACTTACTACTCCTACACTGGGGAAATATATTAATGTTCGTAATGTATATTTTTGTTGTTTAAATTGTATTTTTATTAGAAATATTTCCCTTAAGAACATTTCCCCTGTTTTAGATATTTTTGTTTGTAATTAAATACGATATTTGATAGATGCATAAATACCGAGCAAGTGTAGCCACTGCATTTTGCTGCCTGCTGAGAACAAGCTATTTGCAGAGAATAAATACAATGTGAAAAGTGTAGTTATGGCACATAGAACATCCCAATTATGATGTTGCAACGCCTTTTGATGGGGTTAAATGATCAGAGGGGACTGTTTCGGGTGGAAATTCAGAGAAGGAGTTGTCAGAGGTCAGTGTGCGGTGGTGCACTGGCGACTGGTGACTGGGTGGGAGGGAGTTTCGGCAAATGCTGCCTGCAGGTCACGTAGCGCAAATAATGAACTTGGTTCGACTCAACTGGCGACTGCAACCGCTCTCGACCAACTGCCGCAGTTTGTTTTGGCTCCCGAACTCCATGGAAGACGGGACTGGAGTATATTCCTCTCTTTTTTCCCCCTTGCCCGCTATACTCCGAGCCCCGCTTTAATGCCAACAACGATGGACCATTCGAAATGATTACGGGTTACTGATTACGGCTCCTCGAACAGGCAATACCGGGAGAAAAGGGGTTAAGGGTTACGGGTAATGGTTGGCCATCGACTGCTATTGAAGATGTTGCCATGGAGCAGGACACGAAGGACGCGCCGCCATATCGGGGAAATCGGGAATAAAAAGTTAAGCCAGACAAAACAATTAGCTTTGGTTCGCTGGTCAGGTTTCCCAGCAGCAATCAGAGCTCGTCTTTATTCCCCCAATTCCAATCGATCGAATTCGTTTCATTAAGTTTTCATTAATTCTGAACAGATCTTGGTCTTTATATATAGATATTTTTATCCGGTACTCACAAGGTAAGGCTTTGTGAAAACCGAAAAGGAAGCATTTCCCTAAAAAATATCCTTGATAAGCATCACCAGGCGAATTGATTTAGCCAAGTTCGCCTATCAGTTCGTGTGAAACATGTTCTTAACAAAAGTTTTCTTTATTGTCAACACTTGCTTTGAAAAACAATTTCATTTAGCTATGTAAATGTGCCTTTAAATTGGTAACGGGTATCTTTCAGTCGATCACACTCGACTCAAGCTTTCTTACTTGTTTTCATTGGTAATTTGTTTATCATTTGTTTATGCTCACCATATTGAATATCAGCTGTGCCTGATAGGCGTCGTCCTTGTACCGCAGAATTATGGACATTAATGGCAACCAAAGTCGTTGGCAAACTGTCATTAATGCCCACAGTGTTTGAAGTGGTGGAATGTCATATATTCAATTTGCGCCATATTGATTGACTAATTGAGCAATCTTGATAATTCGACTGACTTCGTGGCCGCAGGCCTCGCAATTCTCGGGAATTAAACGCGCACTATATGCGGGCTCCAATCAGCAAATTAACCCTAATAATCAACCGCATTATTTGTTTAGATTATATTTACATACATCCCATATGTGAGTACACATGTGTGTGTGAGTGCGGCACAATGGACAAAATCAAAATGCTTAATTAATAGATTAAAACCGAATTATGTGTTGGTCAAGTCCCCCATCTAGCAGCCATCAATCATTCAATTGGAACGTAAATAATGATCCTGGGCACTGGGGCTGTGGGAACAAACTACCGGCTAGGATTCAAATCGAATGCAGGACCCTGAATATGAATATAATTACAGGAAATTGTTGCCAACTAAAATTAAGTGGAAGGGCACAGTGGTCTCGGTCTCAAAATAAAGTATGTTAAGGCCACACTTCCTAACTTAATCAGTTGCCATTTAATTCCACCCTATTTGGTGACCTCTTTCATTACTTTTACTTTATAATATAAAGTTAATACTATAAAGTTTCACGCAATTTTGATAGTACAACTTAAGTAGTAACCTTCGTTGCACTTTGCTTTAATCAAGATGGAAATGAAATATCAACAACTTGGCCAACTGCAACTGCTTCGGACTCTCTTCGTAGCCTTATACCCTTGCCGAGTGTATTATAGTTTCGTCATTATATTTGCAATGCTTTAAAGAAGACAGTTTTGACCCTATAAAGTATATCGATTGTAAATCAACATCACCAGTCGAGTCGATCTAGCCATGTCTGTCCCTGATGTAAGTTGATTGGAATCAATAAATAGACTGTATTTATTTCAAGATTGTAGTTGTTGTTACATACTATCCCATTCTGAATTTTGAATGTAGGTTATTCCAATGCTACATTCATATTTTTCGGCGACTTGTAAATTCCAGTTGATCCTGCTTTGTTTATATTTAAATTTCGAAGGCTGCCTTTTAATTAACCTGTATTTTTCCCGTAGATCTTTATGGCGAAAGGCAAAGGAATGAGTTTATTTCCCTTATGGGGACCCTGTGTAAAAATATGAAATATATCCGCGAATAAGAAAATCTGTAGCAGTGTATCTATTTTAACAATGCAATGTATCGATGGCTCTTTAGCCTTGTAAATCATTATTGAAATCGTACCAATATATCATAAAACTACCATAGAAACGATCGGGCTAAAGTGGCATAATTTCCTTATTTTTACAGATATTCTATTTGAAATTAATCCCTGCGGTTTTTGTATAATTATAAGCATTATATATCATCAAACTATCAAGATTATATTTCATATAGCCTATCTATGTATTATCTAGTTTATATTCGTTAATTATTAAGTCGTATATAGGTATTTATTTAATTATAATATAGGCTTCAGGTTAATATAATATTCCCCTTAGTCTAAGTATCACGGAAACTAGCAGCACTTCAATTATTTGAATTTTTGGGGTATACAACTATCTTCAAGTGTACAAGAACTTCGGCTTCGAACAAAGTTAGCTTTCCTTACTTGTTAAATGTGATTTTAATGACTTTGCGGGATGTGAATGCATATTAGTCTATGATCACTATCACTAGCAACTCTGCATACGCATTTTGTTTATTGTTCGGATAATTACGAGGACATCGGAAGGAGAGGGGCAGAGTGTGTGTGTGTGGGAAAATCATTTCCATCTCTTGTGCTTGACTTGCCATAATATTGGAGCTAATAAATGTGGCCCTGTCATAGCAATCAGGCTAGTGTTTGCCCTTCGGTGGGTGGGATTGCTAACAGGAGTGCGCGAACAGGATACAGGGAATAGGGACGGATGCCTAATGCCGGATTCCTGGGAATATAAGTGGGAATGGGAATGCGAACGGGAGGGACTCGACTCCTGCCAGATGAATGGCTGATGGCCTCCGGTTATGCGAACTACAATCACGCCAATAAATATGCAACATGGAATGGCAGAAATAAAATACATGTATTTATGTGCCATTGCACATGGAATGCGTGTGTGTGTGCGTGAGGCAATTTTGCATTCCTAATGCGACAAAGCAAAAAAAAAAAAAAGAAAAACAAGAAAACAGAATAGAATTCATAACAAATTTACAAAAATACATAACATAAATAAAATACCCAAAACAGCAGGGAGAGCACCCCACTCCACAAATCAGATATATATATATTAGTACACTGGCCAAAATATAGACAAAAACTCATCATTGCTTATTTGTTATGATACATTTTTGCTATTTTAGACCTAAAATTCACAACTGGCTTTTTTTAATTTCGTATAATCAAGCGGCTTATCTTTTTTGGTGTAATTTTTAAGGTTTTCAGATACTTTTTCTTTGTATTTTTTGAAGATTACAAGAGAAACCGATTTTTTACCGAATTTTAGATATATTTTGCCTTTAGAATTCTCAACTGGTTATGGAAAACTGGTTATTGAAAGGAGACAAACTTCTCTTGGACGAATAATTCTCGTTCTAATATATTTCTTAGATATATTCTTATATATATTCTAGATATTTCTCAATTGTTTATAAGATTCCCTGGATTTTCCAAAGTCTCCATATGTTTTTAGCTTTATTTTGTTCTTAGAATACCCAACTGCTTCTGGATAAGAATCAATTGAAATATTATACTAGGCATTTTCTATTTTTCTCATACTTATTTCCCCAAAATTTTCGCCAAGTCCACATCCATCTGGGTATATATTTATAGATTCGGGAAGATAAACAGCGGGCGCGTTGCGGCTGTCCAAGTTATGGATGAGCTGGAAAGAGGGGGCGGGGTCGTCGTGGCCCGCAGCACAAATCAATTGGATTAGAAAATTGTCAACGAGAATGTCAGTGGCATGGGGCCAAGCGGGGTGTGGCAGCGGCAAGGACGCCGGCAAGACGTCGCTGAAAATGTTGCAGCTTACATTGATAAATTATGGATAAAAGCGACAAGCAGCCAGCAACAACAATAACAAATCGAATAAATATTTATGAAACTAATGAAATGACATCAGCGAGACTTGGGCTGCCTGTGTATGCGTGGTGAGTGCTGCCCATTCGTCTTTTTCCTGTGAATATATCCTTAACCTTAAAAGCTTTGAATATATTTTAATATACTAAATTCGCTTCAAGTCCTATGTTAACAACTATTATCAAAATTTGCAAATTATTTTAAGTATTTCATTTAAAGAAATAACTTCAAATTTCTTCTATTTGTTCACAGGTTTTTGTGGGATTTACAAAGTTATATTGTTTGGCGGCAGCACTGGTCTCTGTATCAAAGTATCTGATGATGAGTATCTGTATCTGTATCTGTATCTATGTCCGTGTCCCCGTTTTGATTTCTTGTATTCCGGCCCAGTGTTAATCTGAGCGAAGAAACACACCTTGAGAAACGAAACAGGATAATGGAAACGACTGCGACGCGGTGATGATGATATTCTGTTGGGGCTTACGAGGATGTTCGCCGCCAGAATAGACCACAAAAACCTTTTAGAATGCTAATGACTTGCGAGGGCTTTCGTAATCTCCCAAAGTCCACCCCTCCACAGGCATGATGTAATGTCTTCTTTCGCCGGGGCATATTTTTATTGCTCTGCTCCATATTTGACTCAAGGCAAGTCGTTAAAAACACAAGCCAGGACATGGCACGAGAAAACTTTGGTAGCCCCGAAATATAAATGTATTGGGAAATGGCAGGAAAAGGCTTAAAGCCAGCTAGTTTTATTAGCATAATTAAAATATACGCGATAGAGAGGTGGAGCGAGAGAGGCGAGCGTAAAATTTCTATTGTTTACTTATCATAATTGAATTTTTGCCTTTTTTGTTTTTGTGCGCCTGCACTACAAATTGCATTCTTTGGTCCCCGAACAATTAAATGTCCTTTGTTTCCTAATTGAAATTTATTGAATTTTTGGCCCGAAGCGCTTTAATTAATTAATTTGGATGCGTTTTAATGTTAACTAAACACGCAAAATCGTTTCGCAACCTCCAAATGCCATCAAGTCAAGGCGATGCGTGGCTAAATGTAGAAAATCAAAGACGAAAAAGCCATCGATATACCTTTTTTTTTATTGAAGGCCGTTATTTATAATATTTCTCGGATCTTTAGCTTCTCTACATAGCAGTATTTAAGCTGATTAATGAATAGTACTATAATTTACACGAGTGTTTATTTGGTGATCGATTCTCAACTGCAAAGCCCCAATTTATAAATTACCAACGTCATTGTAAGCCCTTTTCTTTCGGTCGGAGCATTATTATCCTTGTTGTTGTTGCATGTATCCTGCAAGGAGGAAACCGTCTCACGTGTTTTGGTTGAAAATTGATGAGGCAGGCGCTGGCTTGTCCCTTTTTTTGGTTGGAAACGGTGCAGTAAACATTTAACGGCGTCAACATGACAAAGGATAACTCGGCCGGGCACTACAACTGACCGCAAAAAAAAAACCCCGATCGGGGGTTAGGGGCAGGACTCGGTTAGGGATTGGAATCGGTATTGGGTTGTACCGGGTGTCGGGTGTCCGGGAGTCGGAGTCAATGAGCCATGACGAGCAAATCGATTGCTCGAGTGCAAAACCGCAAAACGAATTTAAGACTAGGCCAAAGCCCAAAAGCTAATGTGGTGTAGGTTGAGGTTGAAGTCGGAGTCGGAGTCGGAGCTAAGGGATACACTTATATATATCTTTGAGGGCGAGTTGCAAATCAATTTCATGACAGTCGCTAGATAGGTGCCGGCCTTAGGGATTGCAATAGGTGTTGGTATTAACTATCGACAATTGTCAATATATCGATGAGCATAATGATATATCAAAAGATGTCCAGGCCTAAGCCAATTTAAGTTCTTAATTGTTAAAATATATTGAAGACTCTTTTTAAAAATAAGAAAATAATCAGGAATACCTTTAATGCTTTCGATATATCACTTGCGCCGATATGTTTCGATATCTAAAAGCCTGATAATAAACATTACATCACGTTGGATTGTGGATTGTGTTTCTTTTTTTTCCTTGTTGGTTTCGTGGCAGGACATCGCTAGCATCCGGCATCCTGGCGCAGTCAGCCATCCATCAAAAGCATTTGGCGCCCGAAGCGTTAATCGTTGTCAAAACCTGATAAAGACTGATTGAGTGCTTAATGGCATCGCTGGGCACAAAATCGAACGGCGGCGGACGTCGTATGATAATCAACTTGATGTCCTCGCAAATAGAAAGTAAATCTCAGCGGGGCAGGAGAGCGCGGCTGCAGGCCGGGAACATCCAGGATATATGGCCCAAGAGAAACGTGAAACGAGAAACGTGAAACGAGAAACGAGATTCGAGATGAGGGTAACGCGGCCTCTAGGTGAGTTGGCCAACTCTGACGACAGCCCTGATGAAGATTGAGCAGCGGCGAGTTCCTGCCAACTGAACGCTTTGGGCCCGCTTTGCTTAAAGCCAAATATTTACCGGTTATGAAGTCAAAACAGTCGCCGTAACTAGGTAAGTTATAAAGGAACTCTACTCTTTATAAAACTTGCACGAATAGAAAAAAACGGGAGTTTCAAGAAGGAAAGTAATTATATTGAGAAAATACAAGAATTGTAAGCTTAATTGGTAAGATTTTCAATAAAATATTCATGAAAAATCAGTTATTATTATATAACCTTAACCATATTTATCTTTTTTTTAAGTACAATTACAGATTTCATATTTTTTCTGAGTGCAGCAGGATCCTTTCCTTGGGGAGTGAACAGCGCAGAGCTTGGCTTATTTGGACTTTATCTCCAGCTGATGCTCCGCTGCTCCTGCCGCCTGCTGACCTCCCGAATCCCTGGGAAGCCTTGTTTTTGCTTTGGGACCGCGCTCCTTCACTTCTCTTATATTTTTTTTTCGGGACTTTCAATTGCAGCCAGCGTGTGGGAAAAGTATTTGCATATGACGCTGTGTGGACTGCATTAGAAAATGGCTGCCCCTGCCTGGTGTGTGCTGGCACTTGGCAGATGCGGAGGAGGATGCGGAAGCGGAGCTCGCCCTGCTGTTTACAGTGCAGCGAAAGATGGAAAAATTGGTGAGCGCAAATAAGAACGTGCTGCACACGAGCCAACATACTCACTGGCGCACTTACACCAGCAAATAAACACACACACACAAGCACACTTAAACAGGACCAAACAAACATGCAGGATATATTTTAAGCAACTCACAGAAATGTGTTTTAAAGTCATAATCATAGGAACTTTCAGGATTTCCCAAGAGAACCCGGAGTAAAGCTATTACAAGTTATAAAAAATCATATTTTCAGTTTAATTTTAAACATTTTTAAACAAAAAAAAATGATTTGTTCACTTTAAATCAATGGCTTCATTTTCTTCCCGATTTTCTTCGCAGTCTGGCATCACCAAGAGCTTCGCACACTCTTGAAGAAAAGAGTTTTCCTCTGAGTGGTCACTTCATCTCTAAAATCACTATTATAATTAGTTTAAAAAACATGACTTTAATATACAAAGAGTGCAGACTTTCTAGACTGTTTTATAGTGGTTACAAAGCTGGATTTTAAGTGATCCTAATTAAGCTCTTTGCATCAGTCGCCTAATTCCCATATTTAAGCCAGACCAGGTTTAATCTCGATCCCGAACTCGAATGGAAGGTTGCCACAGCCACTCCGCTGCCACAGGACTCGTCCAATCAATTTATGGTAATCAATTTCAATAAACAATAAACAATCAATATGCCATGTGCATCGAGCGCTGCATTGGGCACATGGCTTTTTAAAGTCCTGCTCCTGTTTATACTGCCGCTCTTTCACCTTCTGTCCCAGCTCCTGCACCAGTTCCTGTTCCTTCTCCTTTCGGCTCCTTCTGTGCGCCTCCTCAGGCCTCAAAATGTTCCATTTTCCACTTAAATGGCAGGCAGCAAGTCAGAAATTTATGCATGTCCACTTGCTCTTAACGCCGACACGCCTTCGCCCTCGCATCGCACACCACACACCACCTAGCCACACCCACACTCTCTCTATCTAGTAGGTGTGTGTGCGCAGTTATAGCTGCAATCATAGATTTCAAGCTGAACAATTCATGTCAACTGCAGTTGGATTGTTGAAGAGCCATGCCAATGGGTGGCGATTCGGGTCCAGAGTTCCGGGTTCCGGGTTCCTGGTTCCGGGTCTAAGGATTCAGATCGGTATGAGTTTGGGGCTGGTGTTTTCGGCTCCGAAATGCTACGGGCGGGGAACGAACCAGTTCGGTCCATTAAGGTGTTGGCATTTTGCACGCTCGCAATCAAAGTCAAAGTACACGGGACCAAAATTCAATTTATGAAAGCAAAAGTATTTTCCTAAAGTGTTTAGGCAATGGTAAATTATTAAAATAATGCTGCATAGTTTTCCTCTGATTTTCGCTTGTCATTCTGGTTTGTTTCCTGAGATCTCTGCTCGCTCTCCCGCTTTTGCTAAAATACTGCTTATAGTCCTTGTGTCTTCAAAAAATACTGCTGCTTTTTGTTTTCTACACGATTAAAAATCCTATGTAATCTGGGGTTTAAGTTCAATCTTCTTGAATTTATACAGTTTCAGTGCACTTTCCTCTACCAATAACTTCATCCTCTTTTTCACCCACTTGGCTGGGAATCCGAAGCCAAATCACAATCGGAGTCAAACTCTGGCCAACTGCCCGATGCATCGATGCACTCCATCTCTACATCTTCTCCTCCGCAGCTGGGGGCGATTCGTCCTGCCGGCCTTTGTTCGCAGGCGGGCTCAGTTTAGTTGGCCTAGGTAAATACATCATTAAACATGTAAGGCAAATGCATTGTCAACAGCAACTGCAGCACTAATCGAGTTGTGCTGTTCTTGTTGTGCAGTTATCGGGGCGAGATGGAGAGCGGCCAAGGACCAAGGACTTGGCTTGGTGGCTGACTTCTCTCACACGAAATGCGTTCGCATTGCCTCGACGTGCTCAAGTGTGTGCCATTGTGCACCTGATGTATTAAGGCACAGACCGGGTCAAGTAAGTAGGTGTAGCAGCTTAGATTAAATATCTTACTAATAATTAATATAATTACTAGTGCTGGCTTCCATATTTATTGGGACATACGTGTAGGTTCACATAATATTAAGGTGGCTGGCTAACTGTTCTCACACTCTCGCATTCTTAGATCTCCCTATTACAGTGGTGCCCAAACGCATTCAATGACACGTTAGACTAGCATGTGTGTGAGTAAGATCGATCTGTCCTTGCTGACGGCATACGAACGCTTACAAAGTCTGTGTGAGCAGAGCTTCGGTAGCGAAGCTTGCAGTCTATCTGTAGGGCATCACTGCCCTACATAATGTTGATCGCAAATAGAGCGCATTTAGTCAGTTAAAGTGAGGCAAACCAACTGTGGGTTACCTAGTCCCTCGGTTGCATCACAATTATTATTGCCGCTGCTGTGATTTCCAATGAGTGCTTGTGTGGGAGTCTGCGTGTCCTGTGTCCTGCCATTGACGTGCCAAACAGCGGGCGGTTGCCCGGCGCCAAGACAAATGCACATTTTGGTAACTTGCATTTGCATATCGAGAATTTGCAATCATCCGCTCCCGCTCCCGTAACTCGTTGAACGCCCCTCGCCATGTATGCCATATATATGTATATATACTCCCAGCAGTTACCCGGCTCGGCTCAATTGTTGCATCCAGACCCTTAATGGCAATTTTGGTTTTTGTGCCCTGGCCCTGGCCAGGCCGGTGTGTTTGCATTTGTCTTTGTTGTTATTCCCTGTGAAAGTGGTTTTCATTTAAAGCGGAAATTAAAAAATGTCCAAGCGTGCAATGCAAACAACACCCATGTGTAGCGGAAGGGGGTGGGCAGTCGAAGAAGCAAAAAAAAAAAAAAAGGATGGAAGAAAATAATGAACAACGAGGGATTAACAAGCGTCACGCTCATGCCCCGTCTCCAACTTTAACCGATTTTAAAAAAGGGGCACCAAAGGGTATGCTGTAGGACTGTCTACTGGGGCTAAAGCTAATGCTGTTATATCTGATCTGGGTTTATAACGCCATGCTGTTGTAGATGTTGCAAGCTGAGAGAGAAAAACAACAAGGTTGGCTCACTCTAAAGAGAGCTCACTGAGAGGGAGAGATCAAGCTCAGCTCAATCTGACAGCTGGGCTGCCAACTTGCTTGAAGAGTGGCTTATGATTTGACAGTTTTCTAGTCTATCCTGTTTATACCATATATACATCAGATATTTTGGTGATTTCCTGGTAATATTATTAACTTTTATGGTTTTTTTGAGGTATTTGAAAGTCGAGACCATCTCCTCAGTTTGATTATTGGCCAAGCGCCAGCGAAAGTGTTATCAACACCAATCCGTAGTGGCGAAAAGAGAGTGGGACTGAGATGCAAAAATTGCTTTTGTTTATTTATTTGACACGTTTATTGTTTCGTAGAATGTTTTTTTTTTTATTTTTGCTCCCTTTCTTTGGTTTTTCCTTTACCCCGCACAGCCTCACTCACTTAATATTTATTTTCAATTCCATCTATTTCCCGTTTTGTGTTGCCTTTCTATCTCGCGCGAAAGGTGTCACCTCTCTCTGGTTTTTTTTCTCGAATTTTCCCATCCAGGTGGGGTTTGGGGGACCTGTCTTGTCTATTAGCATTAGAAATCGAAACTGGCCAGCTTGGCTGCTCTGCAGTTTTCACAGCATTTCAGATTGCAGTGTCCAGAGGAAAAACGCTGCAAGTTTTTCACATGATTTGCGCGGTAAATAGATTTAAGTCGCTGTGGAAATACACTTTCGAAATTACTTTAATGCCAAATAAGGGGGTTGTCATGGACTTTTGAACATTTTTACAATGACCTGTGTAAGTCTATTATTAGTTTATTTTTTCCTTACATTATTATATCCTTGGTAGGATTACCTTGGTCTCTTAACTTACTCAGCTTGTAAGTATTGAACTCTCATAGCCTGCAAATATTCAAAACCATATCAGGGAATATATTAAACAGCAGGTGGCGTTGTCCTTTATATATGAATGCCAAATATGAGAATGAATATAATGATGTGCATGTCTTTGACTGTGTTCGCTGTATTCACAGACATATATTTATATGTATCCCTGCACAGATTGGGCTTCGATTGCAGGAAGCTGTGGTGTGTGTGTGTTTCTGTGAGTGTGAATGGCGTGTGAGGCCACGCCCACGGGGTGCAAAGGACAACCGCCTAACCCCACCGTCACCAATACGTTTGTCTTCAAAGATGTATTTATGGCAGAAAGCACACATCATCATCATCGTTATCATCGCGGGCATAATATCATGGCCATATCATCATCATCGTCATCATCGCCTGCGTCATTTTCATCATCGTTGTTAGCTTTGGTTGTCATTATTGTCCTCCTGCCGTTGTCGTTGTCCCTGTCCCCATCCCAGTCCTTGTCGTTCCCCGGCATTGACACCTCATCGAGGCCAGGCCATATCAGTCCGAATACCCGAGTCCCGAGTTCTTTGAAAAACACTCGCAAAAATAAAGTCCTTAAAGAAATCATAGGTTAACTGAAGTCATATGTTCTTTGATTTTGTTGGCTAGATTATTTAATGTAAATAAAATATTAGAAAATGATCTATAAATAAATGAAAATATTCTAAGAAAATTCAAATTTAACAAAAACATGTAAGCAAGCTAAAGCGAGTGTGCTCGACTGAGAGATACTCGGTATTCAGTGAAATTAAGCGCCCGATTACATTATCTAATTAAGCCCAAATGTATTAAAAACATTAATTAAACACCACGGAAGGCAGACAAAAAATTCTACAAATAAAGCTGTTAGCACAAATGTAGATGTTGCAGTAGTTAAGCATACAAAGAAACTTTATTGTTTATAACTTTCATGTTTCTCATCCGACTTTATCTTTAAATTCACGATTTTCATGAGCTGAAGTGGACGTATTCAAATTCTAAAACAAACTCGATCTGTTGTCACCAAATTCGTTAGCTCTAGCTTTTATAGTCGCTGAGATCTGTTGTTAAACGCGGACTGACTGACATGACTAAATCGAGTTGCCTGGTGATGCTGTTCAAGAATATAAATATACTTTAAAGGATCGAGTTGCATTGTTCTGCCTGTTACAGACATTCTAGGTTGGCACAAATCTACACTATATCTATCAACTTGCCTTATAGTCTCCGACTTAAATCCATACTTTCAGGTACGTATTTCTGGCAGTGTAGGCAACATGTTATTGCATTTGGCTTTCGCCAGCTCCCTCACTCGCACACGGAGACAGTTGCAGTGCCTGTCTGAGCTTTACAACTTCAATCAAATTCAATTGAGTTCAATTCAATTGTAACGTATTGTATTTTTATTGAGGCATAAAAAAGGGAAGCTGCCGCCGCGTCACATGTGTGTGTGTGGGTGTAGATGGGGGAGGGTGTGCGAGTGTGTGGCACACTCTCGGATTTAACAAGTGCGACATAATGGCGCTGACAGGCAGCAAACTGGAACGAGAGTTACATATATACTTATACAGTCGAGATTCTATAACAGGGAACTTTGATTTTAACTTGAAATCTGTATTTACAAGTCCCAGACGCCCAAGCAACAGCAAGCTGAGTGACAACTGTATATCCTTTACCTTCTGACAGATGCTAAAGTGGTCAACGTTAGGCAATTTCGACTGTAACATGGAACGTGTTACAGCGCAATCACTGACACGCAGCATAAGGCTCATGGCCCCCGCATCCTCCATGCTTCATCCCTCATACCATATTTTCACCTCACTTCTTTTTGGCGACGACTTTTATGACTTCAATTCAATTTGTTTACGAGCCAAGGACTCGCAAAGTGCGAAACATCCGCATATTCCCGGCTCGGCCTCAGCCTTGTGCCATTTTCAAAGGACCTCCCTCGCGCGCGCACAACGGTATGCTATGCTAAATAAGTAAGTAAGTCGGCGAAAAACACAACAACAAGGTCACAGCACAGCAGGTGAAGAGGGGGCGTGGCAGGGCGTACGATGGGCGGAACAGCGGCAGGTGATGAGCGTAAAATTTATGCAGCCACATGTAAGGCAGACACCATGAAAGTTGTGCCCCCCAAAGGGGCAAAAACGCCAACCGACACTGGGCAAATTAACATCCTTAGAGAGGTCCTTTATATGGCTTAGTTCCTATAACCGAGTTGAGCTTTAGCTTAGTTAAATACGAATTTAATTTAACTTTTATGTGGTTGCAGCTAGTCTCGTGTGTACATTGTTAACCTTTTCCCTTTTTAGCAAACATTTATTATTAATTTTATTTGTATTAGGCTTACAGATTTTGTACTGTGCATTGAAAAGTGTAAAGTACTCGTCTGGGTTTCGGAGGAGGGGAAATGGGTTTGGGTTTCCCCGCATTAGGTTGACAGATTTTTCGGTATTATTGTCACGTCACGTCTGGCGGCGGATTTGCCCTGACACCTTAAAGAGTACCAAAAGCAAGGACGAACCGTACAGGGCTGGTGGGCACACAGCAAAGGCGACTTTAATGGGCTGCCAGGACACTAATTAAGCAAACTCAAGTGGCCGACGCCAGGTGGCATTACCGACTTGCTACTTCTCCTGCTTTCTACCTTGTATTCTCCGCTATACTCCTTGGCTTTAGCGCTCTCCAAGTGCAGCCAATTAAATTTCATGGATAAACACCGGGGGGAAATGGGGAAAAGCCAGGCGACTTCTGTGGGGGAAAAATCGGAGCTCTGTCGATCCATTGCCGCTGGCATTTTCAACTTTCGCTCAAATTGAATTTCCAACAATTTTTGCCGCGTCGGCGTTATGAAGGCGGTTTCTCCACACCAGGGCCCCCCCTTTATAAACACACAAAAAAAGTAGAAAAATACAAAATAAAGGATGGAGATCCGGAGCAGCACAATGGGCGAGAAGAATATAAAGTGCCAGCACAATGGGCAACAAAGGGTTAAATGTTTGATGAGCGATGAGAATCACCGCCTAATTTCGGTTTCCCTCTGTGGAGATGGGCTTCGGTTTTTAGCGATACATCTCATCGATGGATATGCCCAATCACACTGAGCGATATTTTGTTAAGAAAATGTTGTCCTTTTGTAATGGTTTCAACTATATTATGTGCCAATAATATATTTTATAATGGATAAATAATTAAACTGTAAATTTATAAATATATATAGAGCACAACTATAAAAAAAAAAAATCATGGAACGACGAGTAATATCGTCTTGAAAGCGAACGACGAGTAAATCATTGTCTCGATTAAGATCAAAACGACTAGTAAAAAGGACAATCCATATTACGAGTAAAGATGCCTATGACGAGTAAAGATGACGAGTAGAAAAGACGACGAGTAAAAACGACAAGTAAACTACGATCAAGATCATAAGTAAAGTTAAGGAAAGACGAGTAAAGACGACGAGTAGAAAAGACGACGAGTAAAAAGGCCAAGCGAACGACGATCAAGATCACGAGTAAGGTCAAGTAAAGACGAGTTAAGATGACGAGTAGGAAAGACCTGTAAAGACGACGAGTAAAAACAAAAACAAGCGAGTAAAGTTAAGTAAAGACGAGTAAAGATGACGACTATGATCAAGGTGACGAGTAAAGTTAAGCAAAGACGAGTAAAGATGGCAGGTAGGAAAGGTAGGTAAATAAAGATAGTAAAAAGGACTACTAAACGATTATAAAAGTGACGAGAGAATAGAGTTCGATTATTGATTTTGATCAGGATTACAAGAAAGGTAAAGTCAAATAAAGATGACGAGTAAAGACGACAAGCAAACGATGCTGAAGGCGACAAATGAAGAAGAGAGATTAGAGCTCAAATTTTTCAACTAAGTTAATTTTCTAATTTTAAGCTTTAAGCATACGCAGCTCTATAAAAATTATATAAATAAAATTCAATAGATAAAATGATCTTACAAATAATATGTAAAGCTCCTGATTTTTTGTTTGTTTTTTAAGCAAGACCCAATCACTTTTGACGCCTAATACACTGTGCTTAATGCGATACTGGCGAAGACAGCAGTGGTGTTTAAAGCGGGAATGGGTTAATCGGAAGAAGAAGCCACCGTTGCCACCGCCTCGCCGGCAGACCAGAAACAAAAACCAGTTAACAGCATTTTAAAATTACAAACAAACAAAAAATGCGAAGGAGCGAGGTAGGAAAACCTAAATCAACTCCAGGATGACGTCGTCGGCTGCCTTAACTCCACTTCAATTCTTTTCACACTCTTCCTCCGAGCCACACCGCTCCCTCTCCAGGCCCCCAAGCAGTCCTAACCCCGCGGCACCCTTAACCCCTAGTAGCCCCCCGTTTGATGCTCTTAAGCGGCGGCAATCGCGTTTTTGCACAACTTTTTCAGACGTAATAAAAACGTTCAACTTTTGCCTAGTGCCTTGCATTCTTCTCCTTTTTCCTTTTTCCTCGGGCCCTTTTCCTTTTTCTATTTTCATTACTTTTTTGTTTTGTTCCTTGGTTTTTGCTGGCTTTCTTTTTTCGCATTGCTTTTGCCTTTGCTTTTGCCATTTTCATTTGCCGCCGCTGCAGTTTTCCTAGTTGGCGCAATTTTCCGCGTTTTCATCGTTTTAATCGATGTTGGTCAAAGTTGATGGCGCACAGCGGCGGGGCTGTGGGATTTTCCACGGGGGTGGGGCAGCCGGAGAGGGGGTTTTTCTGCTCGGGCAGACAGACACTTAGTGGAAAAGCGGAGTAGGTTGAATGGGGTGGCTAAGCGGGGATGAGCGGCGCAACAGCAGCCATCGACAAGGACTAAAAATCTTTGTAACCATAATTAAAAGTTGTGCTGCCTTGCCGAATCCACGAACACCGAACACCACCGGCCAACACTCCCCCCCCAACCGCCGCCCATGGCACTTGTGGTGCAAACAATAATTAATTTAAATTGAAACATTTTAGCGCGCTTACTGTGGCGCAAAGGGGTGGCAAGTGGCAGAACCAAGTGAAGAGAAAATGAAATAAAAGTTGCAGTCCCAGCATGGGTTAAATTTCAGCGGAATTTCATATAAAAACGTCTATAGGCTTAATTAAATATTATTATATTTATATTTTCTTTTCTTATTTTGAGCTAAAATAGAAGAAAATAAAATTGTAGTGAAATAAGCCTTAGGTCAATGCTTAATACAAACATTTCCCGCACTTTTTAATTGCTGTTAATTTCCTTATAATAATAATAATAACAATGTAAGTAAACCTTAGCTACTTGAAAATATTTTAAAGAGCTCATCAAATTTGATTAACAAATATATTTTTAATTCCTTAATTGCTTGCTTATTTGTCAAGCTATATTTTCTTTAGGGAACCAAGTCAATCATGTCGCAATCTTGGCAAATTATTAGGCAATTGATTAGCAATAAAATCAAAAACATTAATGACAAATAACAACCTCTCCTAACAAAATCAGCGCCCTTGGGCCAAGTTTTATGCGCCTTAAAGTTGGAAATGCAACTGCACAAGCCGAAGGGCAGGTGAAAGGCACTACAAAGTTTGCTGGGATTCCCCCGAATGAATGCGGCCTGCATTAAAGCGGAATTTCAGTGCAAACTCCTAAGACTTGACCTCGAATATTTATTGAATGTATTTGTCTAAGGCGTTATCGAGCAGCACTCTGCCTGCGGGGCCTTAGCTAAGCGTAGAATTTATTTAATTTTAGTTTATTTTCCTTTCAAATGGCAAGCAGGCAGGCAGGCAGGCATTTATTTATTGTTGCAAAATGTCGACGCAGTCGAGCGGCAAGTCGCTTCGAAAAATGCTCTGCTCTCTCAATGTTATTGTTATTGCCATTTGAATTGTTATTGTTTTTTGTGCTGTCTGAATTTATTGTTTTTATTATTGTTGTAGTTGCTGCCGCCGTGTTACTGGCTAATTGTGATTGCATGTAACCGAAGCATTTTTAGGGGAATTATCTTTGCTTAATTGAATGACATGCCAATTAATTCAGCCATGTTAAAGCGGGTTGGCTCTTGAAAACCAGAAAAAGCAAGCAGGGGGAAAAGGCAAAGAACTGGGAAAATGGGAAAGGATAAGAAGTGCGGGTAAAAACTTGGTCCTTTCCTTGTAGCTATTGATTGCCGGAATTATTGATTTTGATATGTGACAAAGTAGCAGGAAAAATTGTTTATTGAAATTAGCCTCAGACAGCCATCACTTATAGCTACACTTAATTATGGCACTTAATTATGGGAATACCTAATATTGATGAAAAATACAGTCCCCACCCTACATAATATTTTCTAAATAAAATAAATAATCTAAGCATTTTCGGTAGTGTAAATTATTAGTTTAAGTTTACGAAATACAAAGTACAAATAAATAAAGTAGTCTTGGACATTGTTGTGCAATTTGGCGACACCAAGCACGTGCTTGTTTGGATTACGTGTTAGTAAGTGCGATGTGAGGCCTGCTGCCTGATTGTTAGTAAGTATTTCTCTCCCCCAGTGTAGCTTAGAGCTGACTGGGGTCCGGCTTCATCGGTCCCGCAAACGGAAACGCATAATTCATAGCTGCAATCCTGCAAAGCACCTGTCAAGATGCGAACACTGTAGCCTACTTTTCAGGGTGTCCGCAGCTATTTGCATTGCCGCCACGAAAACAGTGGCTGTGGTGGCAGTTGCACAGTTGCACAGTTGCATTGCTGCACTGTTGCTGCTGCAGCTGGAAAATAAAGCGAAAATCAAGAAAAATGAGACGGAAATGGCGCTGAATGGATGCGGCTGTCAAATGCCGTGCAATTTGCCATGCAGCCACCTCCCCCCCAAGCCCGTGGAAAAGTCCCGCCCCTTCAGCTGCCAAACTCGACTCAATCTCAGCTGCGGCAAATGCACAACAAAGGGGGGGTCGCTAGGGGGAGGTAGAGGGTTAACAGCAAAATGAGGGGACGCTGGGGCGGTGCAACAACAATGAATGGCGGGGGAAAACGGGGCCATCTGGCAATCTATCTCCGCCGACGCTTGCCATGAATTTTCACTCGAGTGGGGTGGCTGGGGGGGAAGTCTGTTTTTCGGGGACGCTGGCTGGAAACACCCGGGGCATGTGTGATGTATTGCTTTGTGTGATTCTGACAGAATTAGCAGCTGCTGCTACCGAAAATTGCACAACAATTGCCGAAAACTTTCGCATCTTCGATCAACGAATGGCCAGTCTCTGGACATATTCAAAGTGAAGAAAAAAAAACACAAAAACACCCAAAGAAAACCAAACGAAAAACTTTCGGAAAAAAAAAAAAAATACAGACAGGGGGAAAGGTGCTTCAGTTTTAATGTACTTTCGGTCTCCAAGGATATATTAATTCGGTTTTTATGTAGGCGCGCTTTTAGCCCAGCAGCAGCAGCGGCAGCGGCAGCGGCATATTTTTATGTTTATTAGCCATTATTGCCGACCACAAAGTAACCATCCGGTGAGGTGGGACCCCAACCAGTTCTGGGGCCCATAAATTGGGAATAGGAACCGCAGAACTTTGCCAATTAAAAGTTGATGCGAGTTCGGATTAAAGGTTGCCAAAAATCAAACGAAACTTCTCGGCCAAAATCGAAGTGGGAGAGTGAAAAGGTTTCTGTCGATGTTGATGAGTTTTGTAAATCTTATTATAATCATCTTAATATTCTTGGATTTTATTCTTATTTGTAAATTCAAATCGCATTCATATTTATTTAAGTATTGACATCTCTCACTGCCAAACAGAATTATATATTAATTTGTAAATATAAATCATAGCAAAAGCCAAAGTATAATACAAATCAAATATATTTTCGGCCTCCCCTAAGCGCTGTTGCATTTGTTTATTGTAAATTGCTTTAATTGCTACTCTCTAATCTCTCAACCATCCGATATACGAAACTTAAGCCTTTCATTATTCACTGTACGGGCAAGGCCGTGCATATATTTGCAGTACAGTTACACAGTACAGTCGGCACACAATAAAATAACTTTTAATTACGCAGCAGCCAAGGCTGCTTTGCATACACATACGTTGCATGAATGTATATATATATATGTTGATATGTTTTTGTGCGAGCGAGATGTCCTGTGGCTGCGAGGAGTCTCGTAAAATGTAATTAGAGTTTTGTGTAGTGAAGTTGTCAGCTTTTGGATAACCGAAAACGAGCGTTTTAACAAGTTTAATTGGTGCAAAGTTGCACACAAGTTCATCGAGTGCGCTGTTCCCAACTTTCTCTCAACTTTTCGCAGAATTTTGCCAAATCTACCACAAATATATATATACAAATATGTATATATACAAATATAAATATATATTCATATGCGTTTATGACGTGTGTGTAAGTTGTAAGATTGAGTGGCCGCCAACTGAAAGTTGTTACACAAATTGATTGACATTTGGCCAATGCGTCCTACATGTAATTGGTTTACTTTAAGGGCATTTATATTGTTTAAGTGTATTTAAGAATCTAGATTTTAATTAAATAAATTTTTTGATTATGTATGTTGTTAAATATGGAAAGTATCTGATCATTGATCTCTGGTTCGATCGCCTTCTCGTTGTCATTGCTCGACGTCTTTACTTGTCGCTCGTTCGACCTCTTTACTCGTTGTTGTGCCCACTTTCTGCTATGGTTCTTAACTTGTTGAACTTCCTTGGTCATAATATACCAAAAACTAAACCTAAATACTACACATTCATGTATTTTAAGAATATGTACGAAAAGTCTTGTTTATAAATCCAGAAAGCATCTGTTTTGCGTACCCTTAGCAATTACAATTATTCTGTTACAGCTGCGACATTCCGATTAAAGCTCCATATTCTCTTAGTGGGTTAAGGCAGAGGATTATCGCTTTGTGGTCTGCCACTGACAGGAATACCCCTCTTTATTTCCCAGTTTAAGGATAAGAAGGCGAGCCAAAAAGCGACAAACTTTCACCGGGCAACTTTTGTCATCTCATTCTTGACTCCAGATTTCTTTCCCTGCTTTTTTGCTGTACCTTTGTTGTTGCTTTTGTTTTGCTTAGCTGCGAAATTTTCATATTTACTAACTTATGCAAAAAGTGGCAGCCGCTGCTGCTGCTGCTGCTGCTGTTGTTGGCTAATGAAATGCAGTCGCTGCTGCAAAATCCTCCTCTGCCCCAGAGTAAGGTAAAGCTAGAACAAAAAAGCTGAAAAAAAAAAAAACGTTACAGCAAAAAGCAAAAAGGCAAAGTGGCGGCGGCAACTTTTGCCAGCTGCCAAAACTGGAGACAGTTGATGGCCCGAGGGAGGAGTGCCAACTTGGCCCTAAGTAAATGCACACCATTCCTTGGGGCATTTGCCCACTTTTCCACCTGCTCTGCTCTCACCTGTTCACCTGAAGATTTGGCTGGCAAATTGCCCAACAACAGCACCAACAAAAGCAGCTTCAATTTGCCGCTGGTTAACAAATTGAATTGCCAGCGACTCTGTCTCACTATCTTTGGACATTTCGCACTGACAAAAAGAAAACCAGTGTTAGACACAGAAAATATTAAGTATCCTTTATTGGCTATTTTGCAGGATTCAATCTGAATAAATTTAATGTGCTTTTCGGTTTGAGCTTAATGTATCGGTATTGTCTTTAAGACACATAAAGCAGCCTAGAACCGAACCATCGAGGCTAGCGAGTAAAGGATAATCTAAGCGAAATTGGGAGCAGGAAGACGAGTAAAAGACAACGAGACAAGTACAAGCAATAGATCGACTGAAGTTTACGTGTTTCAAGCTATAATAACTGGATCCGAAACATACTTTATTATATTATAAAGAAACGAATCCCAATGAAGTTAAATAAAGCCCAGACTAGAACCATTGGGGCCAGCGAATAAAGAATAATCAAAGCAACGAGTGAAAATGATGAGATTGGGAACAAAAAGACGAGTAAAGACAACGAGATGAGAGCAAGCCAAAGATCGAAATTATTTTCAAGCTATAGTAGCTTGATCCCAATAATACTTAATTATATGTTAAAGAAACGAATCCCACATAAGTTCAATAAAGCCCAGACTAGAACCATTGGGGCCAGCGAGTAAAGAAGAATCAAAGTAACGAGTAAAAAGACGAGATTGGAAGCAAAAAGACGAGTAAAGACAACGAGATGTGAGCAAGCCAAAGATCTAATCTGTGTTCAAGCTATAGTAGCTTGATCCAAATCATACTTAATTATGTGTTAAAGAAACGAATCCCACATAAGTTAAATAAAGCCCAGACTAGAACCATTGGGGCCAGCGAGTAAAGAAGAATCAAAGCAACGAGTGATAACGATGAGATTGGGAGCAAAAGAACGAGTAAAAGACAACAAGACTCTCGACTTGCAGCCAAAGATCGAATTAAGTGTTCGAATTTCAAACTAAACTAACTTGATCCAAAATATACTTAATCATATATTACATAAACGAATCTGTAGTATATACTTAAAATTAAGAAATTATAAATAAACGAACTTATAATATATTATTTTAGAAAAGAAAGAGCGCTAGATACTTTCGTAAATAGCTCCTAAAAACCAAGACTAGCCACAATAAAAAATGAAATCGGTTTGCCTTTCGGGCTAGATTTATAGCTGTTAATTAGACGATATTAAATCACACATTTAACGTAACTGCCCCGACGAAACCCACTACCACTCGTTTTTTTTCCAGCACCACGTAGTATTTTTTTGTTGCTTATTTTTGCAGCTCCCCGAGGACTATTTAAATGAAAAACATTGACAAACAGAGCCCACTGCCTGTCGAGAACAGACTGAATGAAGAGCGACCCAATTGACAGAGGGAGTTAACCAGACCAACCCAGTTTCCCAATTCCCAGTTGCCAGTTCATGTTACCCACTTCCCTTGGGGGGATTGCGGAGCACCCATTGTGAAAACAAAAGTTTGACTGACTGAGTGAGAAAGGCCAAGAGCAACGACACCCCTGATTTTGCCCCTTCCTCCGCGCTCTTGTGCCTGTCAGTCTGTCTGGACGCTGTCCAGCTTCCACATTGATTTACAGGAACGGAACCGAATCCCTTCCGGGGGCCAGTGACCAGTGGCCACTTAACGCTGCACACACGCTCCCAGTTCTTCTATATATATATATGTTTTTTTTTCATAACTGAACTGTGTCTGCCTCGCATTTTATGGAGTTTATTAATTTGAGTGCTTTTCACCCTCTGGTGACACGGTTGTTCGCCGACGACACAGGCTCAGGCTCAAACAACAAATGGCGATACTTGTTTTATTGAATGACCCCCCGTGCCGGTGCCAGTCCGAGTCCCAGTCCCAGTCCCAGTCCCATTCGAAAAACGAGCCAAGGGAAAGGCTCTCCAACGCATGTGTCGCAACTGTCAATGAAAGTAAACGGATTGGCTTTCAAACACACAGCTCTTGACCCTCCCAGCGTAGCAGTGGCAGCAACAACATCTGTCAGTCCTCGTCGTCGTCGTCGTCGTCGGGGCAATTGATTTTCAACTTTGTCTGCCACGTAGCTTAAAAATATTTTATAAATATTGACACTCCCGATTAAGCAGCTTGAAATAAATGAGAGAAGAATGCAGAAAACGGGGCTTCATGAAAGATAATTTAAAGATATATTACTAATATCTTATAACTAAGCCATTCTGTGTGTTATATATGTATAATCTGTGTAATTCGGTGTTCTTAATAATCAATTTCAATCAATAATATATACATTTTTAGGAGGATGTCATAGGGATCTCTGATCTTCGCATAAATACAGTTTCGGGTGCTAAATATAAAGGCTTTCTGAGGTGTGGAACTCCTTTGATTTCCGGGGATAAGTTGAGTAAAAAAACAAGACAAGCTGCCAGTGTGGGGCAAACAAATAAATCACGTATACGCCATGATGTCGCTATGCTTGAGTGTGTGTGTGTGTGCGGAAAGTGCGTGAGTGCAGCAATTAGCATGCAATTAGTGGAAGAAAGCAGCTGAAAGCCGAAAGCCGAAAGGAGATGGAAAATCCAAAGGGGAGGTGGGAAAACTTTTTGATTTGTGTCATTGTCTTTTCCACAGACTCGACTCTCTCTCTCTCTCTCTCTATTGCTGTTGTTGTTGTTGTTTGCGCCTGGCGAACGTGCCACAAGTTGAGTTCTGGCTGCCATCAGAGAATGTTCATCTTGAGGCAGCCGCCAAAAATGTTGTCGGGGCGGCAACTTTTTAATTGTTTTCCATGCGGGAAAACGAAGAACGAAAGCCAAAAAGCGGGGAGCTAGATTGTCCTTAAACCCATGCCAAAGGGAGAGTGATACTTTAAGCTGATTTGAACTTTAAATAGGGAACTTCCCTAAGCCACCATAGCTGTCTCTGTTAGTTGGCCACAAATTGCCAGACAAGCCGAAACATAAAACAATTTGGCCGGCTAAATAGCAAAACGCCAGCAAGATGCGACAATGAAGCTGCCTGGAAGGAACCATAATGACGATGACTATGACGATGATGATGATGGGGATGATGACAACATCGCCAGACGGCAAACCACAACAAAGTGCAAATTTATGCCACAATAAATGTAGCCAGCACCAGGCTACTCCCTCTCTCTCTCAGCCCACAAAACAAAAACAAAAAACCAACTTTAAGGACTGCAGTGCCTGAGAGGTTGAATGGCGAACCTGGATCGCTTACAATTCGTTCACAGCTGAGGTCAAAATAATAACATTGGGACAGAATACGCTGGAACTCCAATATTTTGTAACCCAAATAGTTTCCTTATTAAAAACAAGTGTCAATTCAATTGAAATTATTGCTATTATCAACATATCTCAGCTTAAATGAAACATTATCTTGACCTGAAGTGTTACGGCTTATACAGGGGTCAGTTCAGCCTCTCATCTTAACCCATTTTGGCCCACTTCTAAAGCGCTTGACGAGCCGAAACGAAGTGAAACGAAACGAGACGAGACGACACCTTGAAAGGCCGCTCAACCTTAACCCACAACAGACCATAAATAAAACGCCTCTTGTCTGGCCACTTGAAGTGGCCATACCTGTCTATATATATATGTATATAGCTAAATATATAGCCAAGGATCTCCCCGGCTATAGTATGTGTGTGTGTAAGTATGTAGGCGAGGCCCGTCGCCGCAATTTTAGTCTCCATAAACTGTCAGGCATCAGTAACTTATCGACCCTTAGCTTTTAAGTGGATGATTTCAGGTCTCAGATTTCCGCACACAAAGACACACAAAGGACACCTCGGCAGGTAGAGTAGCAAGAAGGACCTCTTGTGTGTTGGTATTTTGTTTTATTTCACTTTCCATGCTGGCTCTCCAGCTGCTGTTGCTCTTTCCATCTATTTTCTTTATGTTTCCATTTTTCCAGCATTCTCTGGGCTCAACTATTATCTTCATCATCAGATACACTCACAGGAAAACTGGGTTTATTCCTGACAAAGGTGGAGAGTCTAGAAGAATACAATCCTGTGTTAATCTTATTATTATTACAGGTTCTTCAAATATTGTATCAATACCATATCAAATGTAGATTTAAATATAAATACCTTCTATTGTTAAGACGCATTGTAATTGTATTTAAAACTAAACTAAAACAATAAAGAAATAATAATAATGTTAATATTGTATATGCAGAGATTTGTGTAAGAATACGGTAACATTAAATGCGCGCATAATAACTATCGATAGAACGACATGCACCTTGATCAATACTGTGTATCGAAGCGGGGCGGTCACTACCTTGCTGACGCTGAATACAAGTAATAAAAATGAAAAAAAATTAAGAAATCAGGCTTTTACTATGCGTAAATAGGTAAACATATTGCGAATTGAATAGGAAATTATTTTGAAAAGTTAGTATTCCTCATATTCGACGCATTCTCTCTCACTTTCTAGCTGCATCATCATCGTTGTCGTCGTTTTCATTTTATTTTATAAACTCCAGCACTTCTGGTCAACTTGACTGACTTTTAGTTTAGCGCACGGGATGGAAGGGTCCCTGGATTCAGGACTAAGGACTAAGGTCTGCGGATTTCGGACTCAGAATACGGGATACGGGAGCCGGGGCAGGAGCCATTCCAACTTTGTTCGAGGTGTGCCAAGCTTGTGGTTGTTGTTGCTGGCGTTGATGTGGCCCCTGCTCCGGTTCCTGCTCCGGCTTCTGCTCCTGTCTCTGCTGTTGGTTGTGCACACGTCAAGTGTCCTTAAAGGGATTAAGAGTGAATGATAGCGGCTTATGTCTTAGGTGTGTCCGCTGTGTGTCCTTTTGTAAAATAACTAATGCCACTGCCCTTGACTCTGCTTTGATTGCCAGTGTGCTGTTATTTCTGTTTCTAGTTTACGGTTATTAATAGCTAGTTTTCATATTTGTGGTGATTATCGAGAAGTCAGGTATATTTTTGGTCTTCCGATTAGCAAACAGTCCGACATCATTGGTCCACATTTTCCCATCGCGCTGAACCCACTCGCCAGGGAAAACTTATTCCATTTGGGACACGACGACGAGCCTTTCGAGGCACTTAATTAACAGCAAACAATATAATTTTTGCAAACATTCCCATGTCCATTGGGCGAAAACTTTTGTCATTTGCACATTGTGGATGGGGGCCCCTGCCCCCATTGTCATTTCCGTTGGCATTTCCATTACCATTTCACTACTCATTAGGAAAGCTCATTATTGTCAATAGTTTGCAGATAATTTGCAGACCTTTTCGCTGTTGCTGTTTTATTTCCTTTCCCCTAGACTCCATATACACTGTACCGATTACCCCTCTTTCTTTATATTTGTTGCCCTGTTTTTATTTTCAAAGTCATTACGAAAGTTTGCCGCATCGATAAATGGATAACCAAAACAGGAGGAGCAGCAACAGGAAGTCGGAGAAGAGGTGGAGTGTGGAGGTGGCATCCTGGCCGGCCGGGCCAACTTTGTGTTGTCATTGTACCATCTCCACTTCATTCCCCCCTCGCTGGTCAACCATTTTCCTACCGGTTCCTGTCTGCAGAAAATTTCCAATTGACTGCGGTGCCCCACAACTAATTGGCAACAAATGGGCCCGAGGTCGGGGCAGTAAGGCGGCAGGTGAGCGGGCGGCTTGGGAAACTGCAGTGCATTGTCTGGCCTTGAGTTGTGGGGCAGAAATAGAAGGCCAGCGGAGCAGGATGGAGGCAACGAAGGACTAAAACTTGGACTTAAGGACCTGCAAATCAATTAGGCAACGCAGCGCGTTGTTAAACATGGCAAAGAGCCGTTTTGCTTTTGCAAAAAAAAATTGTTAATTGAAAGCGGCGAATGTTTCACCGTCTATTTCCTTTCCATCTTTTTTCTTTCGTCCTTTCTTTTGGACGCTGGACTCCTTAAGCTTTTTCCGGTTCGGTTCGAAGTTCGAACAGCCAAGGAGTTACTCGAGTGACCCCTGACACGACAAACCCAACTGAATTAACACATTAAAAGTACATTTTATTACAAGTCAAGCCAGCGCACAAGCCCACATAAGGACAAACAAAAGGCTCGTCACTGGATGGCGGCCAAAGTTGAGTAATAAAAGGAGAAGGCAAGCCCACGCCCTCTTTCTGCTTGAAAAGGACACAGAGACACACACACTCACCCTCGGGGTGTCAGGTGTTGCGTGTCTGTGAAATGTTGAGCGCCATGTGCGTGACCGAAGGAGAAAAGGTTGTTCAAGCTGCTCAGCCTGCACAGGCTGCTCAGGCCCTTCAGGTTGGGGTGGCTACCCAAAGTCCCGAAGGACACTGCACACACACAGGCACATGTAGGCCAAGTAATGCCGTCCCTAATCTGACTAAAGACTTCAGACTTCAGACTCCGACTCCGACTGCGTTTCCCATTCGAAATCAGTAGCTGCTAGCTGTTAATGCCCAGAGTTTTGATTTGTGCTCGGTCTTTGCCGGGGGAATAATCAAAGATAACCGGAGATCGTGATTTATATTCAGAGTGTGGATCAAGGGTGTGAATTCGAGTGGCTATCAAGGGTTAAATATACGTTGGACGTAAGACCGTGAGAAATATAAGCTGAAAGCCAACGCTATTAGTAATACACTCGATGGGACAATAATTGGAGCTCAATATAAAGAAAATTTAAATATAACCATACTATTGATCAATTTTACTCAGCCCCACCAGGCGAGACGGTATACGGTCTTTTTCCGTCTTAGCTTCTATTTTAAAAATATTGTAAGTCTCAAAAAGAGTTGCCACTTTCTAGACAGTATTGCCACACTGCAATTAAACGACCATCTAGGTAATTATGTCGTATGAACAAACGGGCACACTAAACCAAGTAGAAATCAATCTGTGCCAGTAGATTCCCAGATTTCTCATTCAGTCTTTGGCAGTTCAGGGAACTGGACATCCTTTCTTTATTTTATTCTTTTTTTTAATTTTATTTTTACTTGAGGCTTATGAAAGATTTTCGACAAATGTTATTTCACCAGTCGAAATTATGCTGAAAAAAAAACATGGATTGTATTTTAACCACAATTGCTTGTCATTTTTTAAGTGTTTCTTTTGATTTTGTTTTGTTTATTACAATCGATGCGATGGAAAAGCTCGACATTCGACTGTATTTTGTTTTGAGTGTATTTTGTTTTATAAAAAAAGAAATGTCAATCGCACCTAAGCGTCATTCCGAGTTATGTCACAAAGAAGCGATGGAAAAGCTCTGCATTCGAATGTATTTTGTTTTGAGTGTATTTTGTTTTATAAAAAAAGAAATGTCAATCGCACCTAAGCGTCATTTCTCAGTGATGTCACAACGAAGCGATGGAAAAGCTCGACATTCGACTGTATTTTGTTTTGAGTGTATTTTGTTTTATAAAAAAAGAAATGTCAATCGCACCTAAGCGTCTTCCGAGTTATGTCACAAAGAAGGGATGGAAAAGCTCTGCATTCGAATGTATTTTGTTTTGAGTGTATTTTGTTTTATAAAAAAAGAAATGTCAATCGCACCTAAGCGTCATTCCGAGTTATGTCACAAAGAAGCGATGGAAAAGCTCGACATTCGACTGTATTTTGTTTTGAGTGTATTTTGTTTTATAAAAAAAGAAATGTCAATCGCACCTAAGCGTCATTTCTGAGTTATTTCACAGCGAAGCGATGGAAAAGCTCGACAATCGACTGTATTTTGTTTTATAAAAAAAGAAATGTCAATCGCACCTAAGCGTCATTTCTGAGTGATGCCACAGAACGAAGCGATGGAAAAGCTCGACATTCGACTGTATTTTGTTTTGAGTGTATTTTGTTTTATAAAAAAAGAAATGTCAATCGCACCTAAGCGTCATTTCTGAGTGATGCCACAGAACGAAGCGATGGAAAAGCTCGACAGACTCGGAAAATTGCCAGGTTGTGCAGCGAATTTGTTTGCGTCACCGGCAAATTAGATGAAGGAGCAACCGAATATCGGTGAAAGGAGAATGGCCCGACCGCAAGACAGCCATTCGAATGGCAAGAAAGGTGAATGGAAAAATGCGACAACGACGAAGAGGACGCTGACGATGACGATGGAACCGCAAAAATTCAATTCAAGGAATGCAACAAACGAAATTCGATTTCCCAGACAGATGGTGGCCGGAGGACGGGAACGGAGGAGAAAGGATACCAGGTAAGGTCAGGTTAGCAGTAGCGTCAATTCAATATTCAAAATGTAATTTAGCGTAATGCACACACACAAACACCAAGGACCAAGGACCGAGGACCAAGGACCGAGGACCAAGGGCGAGAGAGAGCAACAGTCAAGTGCTGGAAGATGAGACGCAATTGCAGCGATAAAGTTGCTCTTCGATTGCCCAGACCGCAGAGATAGGATGTGGATGTGGCTCCTTCAGCTCGGCAATAAATTTTAGCTCGGAGCGTGAAAATGCAGATAATGTTTACACCTGAAGGCCAAACACACACACACACACAGCCAGTGAGCAGCTTGTGTTGCAGTCGGAGGGGAAAAATGGAAAGCGGATATGGCGCTTTAAACTAAAACGGAAACGGAAATATTTGTGTAAACCGAATTAAAAGCGAAAAGGAGCACCGTCACTGGACAGCACACAACTGGTAACCAGATAGCAGTATAAATTCTGGAATTACACAAGAAAAATGGAATAAATAAAAATCTGATATCTTTTAAGTTTGGCTTGGTATTTATTTTATATGGATTAGCTAGCTCTTAACATCTCAGGGGGTTCCTTAGCCAAAATGAATTGTCAGTGGCTGGAGTTGAAGTTCCAATTTAACTCGATTGCATTGCAGCGTTGGCCTCAGGGTTAAAGCCAAGCTTCATTCATCATTCATCACAGTGCGTGTGTGCACTCTGTTGTTGTGTTTGTAGCCACACACACGCAAGCAAAACACACACAACACAAACACAAGTCGACATCCGCTTTGGGAACCGAAACACAACCAAATGCACCGCTAGCCATGGAATGGAACGGAATGAAATGAAACGAAACGGAAAGGAGCGTACTGCGGGCATTTTCTGGTTTCTAGCTTATCCGCACAACTTATGGGCGTAAGAAAAACCTAAGCGCACACATATTTATGAAGGAAATAACGAGGCAGCGCGAGTGGAAATCGATACAAAAAAAATATATATACAAAAAAGCATGGAGTCGAGTGCCCCGACTTTGAGATACCCGATGATTGAATATTGAATATTTTTCATAGCATACTTTGGGACACTTGTACTGAAGGTTTTAAATCTCTTAATTTAGTTTGTATGATAGGCTTAGTTAAAATGTTGCTATAAACTATTTTAGAGGCAGTGTTTTCTGCGGCCTCCAAGTCTCTAGGTATTTTTAACAGTTAAATGCATTTGATTTCTTGGCAAAAATAAGAAATGCTGAAATAAATGAAAACAGGACACATTCAGATACCGTCAGATACACACGCACACAACGCCGATTGAATGCGGCGCCATAAAACCTTTTAGTTATATTAATTTCAAATCACACCACGAGCGCGCGAAAGGCGTAAACCGAAAATGCCATAAAAACCTGTACGGCTTTTACTTTAGTATCTTCCCTTTCCGTTGCCAGAATTTCCTTCTTTTTTTTTTGTTTTGGTTTTGGTTAGAATTTACAACAATCGCAGACCTTGAACCTGCCCATTCGCATCCAATTCGATGGCCAAATTGATCTTGTCGCATAATTCTCAGTAAATTGCCACAGCGATTTGTCTTGTTGCCAATTAGCCGCAGTTCCTGCTGTCGCCGGGGGCGCGCGCAGTCTGAGGAAATGAGGTGGAAAATGAGGCGGATGGGGATGGGGTAGGGGTACCCTGGAAGCCAGGGGTCAAGGAGCAGGGACATTTGCTGATTCCACACAGAAATGGCAATGGCGATGAGGATGCTGCTTCTGGGTACGCAGGCCAATGGCAATTGCCTTTGGCGTTTTTAATTAGAAAATGCGCAGTGTCTGCCAACGAGCCAACCAGCCGCCCAGCCGCCCAACCACCCATTATCCCTGGGCCACCTGCCACCCACAGCCAAACCCACACCCACACACATTCAATTCGCCGTGTCGGTTTGGCAAGGTGTAAAAACTAATTACATTAAAACTGCCACGAATTCAATTGCATTGCCTGCAATTGCAATGTGCGAATGCGATTCTGAATGTGTGTGTGCAGTGCACTATGGGTGTTATGACTGATTTTTTTTGAATAAAAGTAGTTTTTAATTTGAATATATTAAGAGTACATCAAGCTGTTATGTTACATTCCGCAAATAGTAACTAAGCTGTCCACTATTAAGATGCCAAGTGCTATTGCAGCTTTCAACTGTTTTGTTTAAGTTTAACTTAATTTTAAAGCTCACATTCAAATCAATAAAAAAAAGTAAAACATTAAAATTTAAAATGAATATGAATTCGGGTATGCACTTTGTGCTAACAATAATATGTAGCTTGAAATGTGCGTCCACTTTAAAAAATTTGTAAATGTTGCAAGTGATGTCTACTTATGGGTTTCAGAAAAAACATTAATTTAAATAGAGCTTAGAAAAATATGTCTAATGTCTAAAATATGTCTGTGTTAAGTGGAGTGTCTATATACATGTTATAGAGTCATTATTTGCGAATTCAGAACACCTTATCTCGGGGTAAACTTCCTGGAACTTTTTGCTTATTTTTAAGATTTTAAATCTATGTGGAAACCATGTATTGTATCAATTTTTGGTTCGATTTCTATGAGAAGTATAAGAGGTCGTAATCCGATTTTAACTACATTTTCTATACTGTGTTGAAAGAAGATATATTCGAAGTTTCTAAAGTTTTATGCTTGTTAGGTAGCCTATCTCTCCTATAAAAGCTAATGGATATTGTGTTCTGAATCGAAGTAAAAGAACGGCTTGTGAAGTTTCATGTTGATGATTATTAGATGAAAAAACTATTCATTTATTCCAAAAAAATCTAATAAACTACCCATAGTGCGGAGTGTTCGTGTAGCTGTCAGTGGCTGTGTGATTGTGTGCTCACTCAGAAATACGTTGCATATTTTTTGGCGCGCTTGGCCTGCCAATTACATGAGCATCAACATCAGGACAAAAACATGCCGATTCTGATTGTGATCCTCAAATTAAAAAAAAAAAAACTGATAATTATTCAAAATGAAAACGGACAAGAAGGAAAATAAGTTTAGGAAGACATGGTTTTCATATCCTTCCAGTTTGCAAATCGATCGAATTGGATATTGATCAAAAAGCATTAATTTCTTTGAGGAAGCATGTTTTGTTTTGGATATAAATCTGCCTATTAAGTTTACCAACTAAGACTAAACATTTATGTGCATTTCGATCATTTTTACTTTTAATTTGTAAATATTGAAGGTTCTTTTAAGCTATGTAATTTCATTATTTCCAATTTTAAATTATTAATTAGGGGATTTCAATTTTATTTTATTAATAGACCACTTTTGACAATCATTTGCTTTTTAGCCATCAGAAAATATGTGCTTCCTATATTATAATTATTTTCTCTTATTCCTATTTTTATAAAATATGAAAAAGAAGTGAGTTCAATATATTTTTCAGTTTAAATAAGGCTTTATTATTAATTATTTCTTTTTTAATGGTAAAATGGGATAACATATTTTCATGTTTGTGAAATCTTTCGCTTGTTGCTATAATTGGCTCGTTCTAGACACTTCAAATCTATATATTTAGTTATGCTAAGTTTGGGTTAGGTCTGGGATCCAATGAGGACAGACTGATGCAAAATTTTTGTAATATTTTTAATATAATCAAGATTAAATAGCTATAGATATTTAAGGAAATAGTTAGTTAGTTAAGAAAATATCCATTATCGTATAATTAAATAAATAAATATAGAACAAAATAAGGAAATAAAGTTATAAAGAAAGAAATAACAAAATAAATAAATCAATAAATAAATAAAATAAAAGACAAATAAATAAAAAAAATAAATACAGATATATTTATAATTATAAAAACTATAGAACTATACAACTAAAAAGCTATAAATCTTTAGAGCTATTACTTTCCTTTGATTTTCCTGTATTTTTTCCTGTATTTTTTCCTATAAGAAATAGCATAGAATATGTATTAAATGTATATTAATTAGGAGCTTGTAGATATTTTGTATAGACAGCACAGTTTAACTTGAACCAATTCATGCCCCCTAATAAACAATAATATATGGTATATTAATAATTACATAGGAAATCCAAAAGGATCAACTTTGGCCAATTTAAAATAGCAAACTGGTCTTTTAATCTGTTTTAAATGAGTTGAAAATCGAATTGAAATGGAATACTTTCCTCGAATGGCTTCGCTGACTGACTGCTGTCAAAGGCAGAGTATTTGGTGGGCAGTGTTGGCGTTTTGACGGAAAGCAATTGTTCGATTCGTTCGTTATTGTTACCATTAGCTGGTTGTGTGGGGCTGCCTGCGCATTCAATTGCAATGTCAAGTGATTGGCTTCTAACGCAATGTGGCGGCGAGGGAGCTGTCTGTGCGGATGGAAGGGGCGATGTGTGTTGGGTTTGGGCCAACTGCCGCCGAGTGACTTTGATTGAAATGGCGTTAATAATGCAGCGAGACATTTGAATTGAATTACGCGGTGAGAGCGACGTTATGGATTAGCCGCTGCTCCTGTCGCTTTGATTCGATTCGACTTGCGTTTTAAAATGGAAACTGTGTAAGCATTTAGCCCGCACATTAATATGTTATTTAATTCGACAAGCATTCCGCTCGTTCTCATTCTCATCTATATAAATAATATGTATATTTTATTTGGCGCTAATTTATGCGCACTCGTCGAAGCCTCATTTGCGATTCATTGACTCCGACACTCGCTTTCATTTGTATGCAAATGAGGTGAAAATCTAATTACTGGCAAAACAAAGGCCCAAATCTGTGCTGCTGTCTGTTGTCGCGAGGCAAGAGGAAAAATTGCTTATGCCTTATGTCCTCGCCTGTCCCCCATATCCTTGTTATGTAAGGCGATTACATTATGTGCACACACACACGCACACACAGGACGACAATTTGTAATGCGCCAATAAGAATTTATATCAAGCTGAAGAAGAAACGACGACTAGCGCCGAACGGCACAGGACGAAGGACTCCGAGGACGAGCCCTCGCCTTCTTCTTCTTCGCCACTGATAAGGTGCCCCCCTCGAACCTCTCCGGTCCTGGAGCACAAGAAAAAAAAAACCAGGCAACGCACGTAACGTTTCGCTGATTGCCAGCAGCAAGGACTACAGCAAAAACAACAGCGCAAAGGAAGAGCCAGGATAACAAAAAAAGCAAAAAAAAACCGTCAGAAAAAAATAGAGGGGAGAAAAAAACAGCCAGAACCATAACCCAGGACAATCGGGACAACAGAACGCTCTCCATACACGTGGCTACCAAGCGCTGTAATTCGCCGGATCCTTGCGACTCGTCGCCCCAAAGTCGCGCAGGCGTCGGCAGCGACGCCAGCAGCACCTCGTGTCCTTTTCCACGAGCTCGGCGTCCACGAAGCCCCACAGCTTGGTAGAAGAGAGGATTCGTTGTATAAGAGCCATCACTGGGAACAGCCATTCCCGACTTGAGAACACTTTGCCCGAAATGTGGTTAATAATAAATACTAATATTAATTGGGAATTGTTTTGTATTTTATTATTTTTTATGTATTCCATATAAATTCCATATAATCGAACATATTTTCCAAGGTTATGCAATTTTTGACATTACAACATTGTGTTTTGCACACCCTCTTAAGAGTTTTAAGAAATTTTTGTGATTTCTGTAGATGCCGATAATATATATTATTATGTTTATAACAAAACGGTTTCGGGTTCGAATTGGGCTTGGCTATTTCTGTTTTTGGGGCATCCGGGTTTTGGGAAGCCGCAGATGTTTGCCGATCTTAGTCGTATGTCTATATGGAACAGAAAATACTATAGTTTAAGAAACAATTTTCTTAAAAACCATCTGAGCTTAACTTACGGGAGCGTAACGGGATTGATCGCTTGGTTCGAGCAACTTCGTGAAGACCTTAAAGTCGGGGCAGCATGACTGTAAATACCACGGAGTTTTGGTACTGTCTTTCTGTAGGAACTAAAAGAGATCAAAATTAGCTAATTTTCGGGGAAATGCAGTAATATAAACAATATTACCAAGACGTATGTGTTCCGTTCTTCTATGGTCATCTCCGACCATATGGCTTTGGCTCTTTCCAGTTTCTCTTCCTTGGTTAGACGGCTTCGGCAAGAGTGCATGAACTCCTTAGCGAAGTTAAAAAATCCGGTTTCGGACGGTGGGAGAGTACCGCTAGGCTTTGTAGTACTGTCTTTCTGTAGGAGATAAAAGAGATCAAAATTAGCTAATTTTCGGGGAAATGCAGTAATATAAACAATATTACCAAGACGTATGGCTTCCGTTCTTCGTCGATCATCTCCGACCATATGGCTTTGGCTCTTTCCAGTTTCTCTTCCTTGGTTAGACTGTATCCGTAAGAGTGCATGAACTCCTTAAGGAAGTTAGAAAATCCGGTTTCGGCCGGTGGGAGAGTAATCTGATCACTAGCGCTAGGCTTTGAAGTACTCATGATTAATTCTGAAAGCGTTTAACGTGTTTTGGCTAAAAATTATTTCGATTAGTAAAAGGTTTTTAACAAATTACCGGGATAAGTAAATTTTTCTTGAACAATTTGTTTTAGTACCGTTCAGCTTGCCTACGGGTGTAGACTGAAATACTGTCAGTTGAACAACAGACCGAATACTTTTTGGTTCGAAGCAAAAGTCATGGATAACTTGATTTTCTTTATTTACTTTGAACTTTCTGATTAAAGTTCATTTGAATTTTTAATATTATATTAATGTCTGTCTTTAAATCTCAGGCTTTCTTTTGCCATGCTTGGTCAATGTAAGTTCCGTGTCCTCATCAAAACAAATCGACTCAATCAAGGACTCATTAAAATCCTAGTATTTCATGGAAAATAAAATGTTTTCTGTGTATTTTAAGACGTGTCTCTAAAACAATAATAATATTAATCACTCTTTAGATTTAATTAATTTAATTATTTCGAATAGTATAGATTTTTATAACTAAACTTATGCTTTCATCTAATCTCAATATTTTATTGTAATATTAATATGAAAATGGTAATAAATAAACGAAATATTTAACATAAAATAGCAAAGTAGTAAAGTATCGATAGTATCGATATAACTCTGATCTTTTGCCAGCACTAATTTAAAGTACAAATTTTTTGTATTTGTATTTAATGCTCCACAAATAATTTGTAACTAAATAAAAGAGCATATTCGCCGGCATTTCCCCGTATTCCCGTACAGTGTTCCCACAAGGACTTGTCCCAGTATTTCAAATTCCGCCTTATAATCGTGCTTCTTCGGCTGCCAGACGTCGTGGTCCTTCGCCTGCGCCTTCGTGTGTCGTCGTCCTTGCCACCGAACAACAACCGAATATCCTTTCGGCCAGCGACGGCTGCTGTTGTTGCTACGGCGAGCGTGGCTGCTGGTGCTGGTGCTGCTGCTGCTGCTGCGGCAAGTGCTGCTGCTGCTGCGCGCCTGCCGACAGGAGGTTGCATATCCTTTGGCGCTGATGCCACTGACAGTTCGGTTCAGTTTCAATTCGGCATCAGGCACAGGCGGACGCGTGTCCTTTGCAACTGCATTTGGGGCGATACTCGAAAAAGACGCGAATAGTTCTCGAAAGGCAGCCACGGTCAGCGGCAGTCGGCAATGCCTGCCAGCTAGTTATTCTTCTTATTTTCACCATTTTTTTTCGAGTGCAAAGTGTCCGGGATAGAGAGCAGTGTGAGGGAGAAGAAAGAACGCTCGAAGGACGGAAATGAAGGATGCCAGTAGCGGAAATTAAAATTTGCATATATGCAAAGCGGCGGCGGTGGCGGCGGGCCGATGGCCCAGCAGCAGCAGTTGAGCGATGAAGATGGAAATTAAGATGAAACTGAAACTGAAACTGAGACAGAAACTGAAACTGAAACCGAAACCGAAGCTGACCGATTCGAGACTCAAGTGCCAGATCTAACTGCAGACTTTGTGTGCGCAATCCAACCCACCCAGCAACTGTCGAACCGAAGAAGAAAATTCAAATCACCAACAAGTTAAAAGTAAAACGTAAAAAAGTAAAAAAAAAAAAATTAAATAAAACGAAAAGTGACTCCTTCAGATCCACGTCCAATAGCTATATCCCAAAAATAGAAAGACAGCGATGCCGTCGCCAGGACACACATTCTGCTGCTCCACGGCAGGATTTATCGCTTGCTCAGCAATCGTTCTGCTCTGCAGTTCCGGTAAGTGAAATATGCCCCAACAAAGGGATCGAAAAGGGGCCAGCCGAAGGGATGCCAGCGGAACTCACTCACTCACTTCTCGGGCCTCGGGGTTGGTCAAACAGATGCAATGGACTTTACTTTCTTTTTCAGCCGATTTCATTCTGCTTTCTACTCGTCCTACTATTATTATTATTTTTTTTTGCTAGCAAATTTGATTTTGCCAGCTGAATCTGCTGCTGTTACTGGGGGAAATGCACTGGGAAAATGTTAAGGAAATGTATCCTTAGGGTTAATTCGGGTTTTTATACAAAGAAATCCTATTCAAGACCATTGAAAATATTATCTAAGGATGCATAAAAGCTGCGCAAATGATGGGGAAATATGTCTAACACACTGCATTATATCTTAATTAAAAGGTTTAACTCGTTTTCCAAGTAGAAATAAGTTGGCGACAGAGAATTGTAGTTAAAAAGCAGATTCTTTATGGGGAAATTAACCACTAAGTAGATTTGCCATAAGCGTGTCTTTTGAGTTATTTAAAAAGGTTTATAATATATTTTATATTATATATTATTATAAAAGGCTTGTGATAAATCTTTAAAACCTAGAAAAAAAAAGAAGATTCTTTGAAGCAAAGAGAAAGTCCTGAGTTGAGTTATTATTAACCTATCTTTTGAGTGTTTTTTAAACTCAATTTTGTAGTGCTCAAAGATCTTAAAATAAATATAAAAAAATCGAAATTATTGTACAAAATACAAGCTTGCCTCTTTTAGGCTATTTCGCTCAGTGTGTTTGTGTTTATTGTTGACGTTGCATCTTGCAATGAAAACGTCATCGAATGTAAAATGTTTTGCGAGGCAAGTTTAAAAGGATTTTGGCAGGCGCACACACACAGACACACTCGCACACACTCCTGTCAAGCAACTGAATACCAGACACACACACATTCATAGATAGATAGGATGCCGAGTCGAATCCCAGAACCGCAACAAAAACGCACCGACACTTGCCACAAACAGAGGGTAAAAGGGACGATGGATCGAGGGACAAAAAGCAGTGGCTGCTGGGACAAAAGGACCCAAGACCCCGGGACAAAGGACGTGTGCCAGGATGTTCTCGGACAACTTTAGCTGAGTTAATGCATTTTGTTGCACACAAAAACAACACCGACGCCCACTCAAAACCAACAAAAAAAAAAAAAAGGGAAGAAAGAACATAAATATATTTGCACAAAATTGTGGAGAAAAACGGCTTCGGGCGACTTTCCACTGCAGCGGTGAAAATGTTGCAAGTGGAAACAAATTAACGCTCAGATAGCTCAACCTCTGACCTCCGATAAAGCAATGTGTGTTTCACACACATAAGGACCTTAAGCCCAGATTAAACTAAATAAAAACAAAAACGTTTAGATTTTGTATAAAATGCATTGCAAGAAATTATAAATAGATGTGGACTCACTGTTATTTAAAACTTTGAAATTTTTATTGAAACAAGCCCGGTTTAAACTTAAGATTTCTTACTGAAATCCTATCAAATCAATGGAATTGTAGTTTCTACAAATTAAATTAAAGCTTCCACTCAAATGGCCCCCCGCACAATTTGGCTCTGTGAAAACACAGTGAAGGCTTTTCCAAAATTTATCTACAATCTGGAGGAAGTCGACGGCAAAAGTTTGAACAAGCGTTTTGCCACTCGGAAACTTTTCATATATATTTTTTTGTGGCAAAAAAACAAGGCAACAATTATTACCAATTGAAGTGGCAACAATACAAAAAAACACAGGCACAATTCATCAGGCTCTTGATTTAATTCCAGGCATTTCTTTCTTTTTTTTCTGTTTCTTATTCAATTTCCGTGAATACACACTGCAGATTGATGTATTTATATAAATTTAAATCTTATATTCATAATGTTTTTACATATATCGAACAGAGCGCATTAGTGATAAAAACCGCAGACGGATCTGGGCAGGGCCATGGAAAATCAGGCTGCAAACTTGTCAGGACGCGGACACGATGGCGTTTATTATAAAAATTGCAGCATAAACAAGTGCAAATAAAAAATAATCGGGGCAACTAACAAAACAACAACAAGAACAACAATTGCACACTGCGGTCAGACAACAAAAACAAGTGGCAAGCAACAACAACTGAACGGGGGAAACTGAAATTGCATAAACTGCAAAAGTGCAAAACTGAAAAACAAGTGAGGCGAGTGGAAAATGGGCGTGAAAACACTGAAAATGCCAAACAGCTGAAGCCCCTGTGAAGCTCGGTGTGTGCGAGTGTGTGTGTGAAATGGCGACAAAACATTGCCAGTCATAAATACGAAAATATTAAACCGAACTCCACCACCAACAACTGAAAAACACGACCAAAAAAAAAAACAACTACAAATGCTTCTTACCGAAATATTAAATATATATTCAATATTTATTATATGTAGGCTCTGCACCATTGAAATCTATATAAGGTGGAATTTTTTCGTATGCTTTAAAATCCTTGAAATCTTTTTTAAGGTTTTTATAATTTATATTATTTCCGTACCAAGTATATAGAAAACAAGCTCAACCTTAGAAAAAATATATATTTAATATGAGTAAAGGTAACTTCTTAGAAATTAGTGCAAATATAAGTTTAAAAGTAACGAAAAGCTCGGCAAAACTATTAAAAACAAATATATTTCAAGTGAATTATTGGTGCATTCATAAAAAAAATACAAATATGTTAAAATTTAGTTCAAAATTGAATTTAAAAGTATAGCAAAGCGATCTTGAAATTAAAATGGTTAACCTGTCTTCATTTGGCCTACAAAATGATTATTAAAATAAGGGGAAAACCCCTGTAAGGCACAGCCTAAAAAATAATTACAATTTATTTCTTAGTTTCGGGCGATGAGCCAGAAATGCTTTTAACCAAATCGGGTCACTTTAAATCGAAAAGTCGACTAATCATACGAACGTGGCCAACGCGGTGGGGCGGCTGATAATAATCCAAAGGCCTTTTTCCGTGGAAGTCGTCCCATAAAAATGTAAAGGCGGGGAAAGCCCGGAAAAGCGGAAAGCGTTTTGTGGGGCGTAACAAAGGCGAGCTATGGCTGAAATGCATGCAGGACAATCAACTCTCGCACACACACACACACACACAAGCACACAGTCTGTGGCCAGAAAAGGACTCGTGGTTTATGATACCATTTAGCCGGAGGGTTGTTTTGACAAATTGTGCAAATTATTGTGTTAAATTTGCCCTTGAGGTGAAAAATCACTTTGACATGGCGAGTGCCAAGAGCCACAGAGCCATCGCCTTTTTATCCCCATTTTCACTCAGCCCCCGCTGGTCCGCTTTTCCACTTTTCCACATCTCCACTCCTCTGAGTGCTTAGCTGATTGTGCTTTTGTCTGTCGGTATTACGAGACGCCAATATGTCAGCCGTAGGGGGTAAACGCCTCGATTTGACCACCGATCGAGTTTAAGTGGCTGCCCCAATCTGCTCCATAAGAATATTGATTGACTCCTGCAGGATAATTCGTTATATCTTCAATATATTATATAGATTTAATCAAGCAAGCTTTGGGTTCATTTTCTGATTTGATTTTGCTTTAATTTTAGCAACAAGCGAACGCCATGTGATAGGGTTAATAACACACATCATTCTTAGTAACTTTTAATTATTTATATTTACTATAAACTAAGAATAATAGAATTATACAGAGTTTTCTTTACAAAGGACTTAAAAGGAATTTAAAATAATAGAGAAAAATACTTTTAAATTGTAGAAAGAAAGGCCACTTAACACAAGCCTCTGTCTATGCTCTTATTCTTACTTTGAGCTAAGAAGAATATATTTAAACACATTTTTCTTTATTATTTTATTTACTTACAAATATTTATGGTTACAAAAAATTATACAAACATAGAAAAATACTTTTTAAATGTAGAAACCAACACAAGTCTCTCAAAATATAGAAAAATACGTTTATGAATGTATAAACCAACACAATCCTCTCGCAATGCTCTTATATTGACCTCAAAACAAAACAAAAAAACAGAAAAGGAAGTCTTTCTGTTGCTGGCCAGCTTTTTTAAGGCCAATGCCACTAATTGAGCCGCCGCAGATATTTTAAGGATGAAGTTCCCTTTGCTGCCGGGTCTGTAAAAAGTTTTCAGAAAACGATTTCGCATGTAGCGGCGTTGACGTGACTCGCATTAGCCCTCCCCCGCCCCCACACACACACACGTATGTGCCACGTTCACTGTGCACCTTTCACCTTACACCTTAAACCCTTAACCCCCTCCTCTCGGCAGTAGAACAGGAAAGTGCACTGTGGATACTGTTGCTTATTATCGAAATTGTATATGCCAAGCAGCAGCAGCAGCAGCAGCGGCGGCGGCCACAACTTCCTCTTGAGCCTTATTTCGGTGCTTTTCTTTTCAGCTTTTCAGCCACTTTTACCCCCGCCTTGTTTTTTTCCTTTTGCCCAGGGAGTTGGGAGCTGAAGTTGGTAAAAGTTTGTTGGCACCAACAAATTAAGATAGTTGGTTAGCTGCAAGCGGGGAATGTCTAGACGGTTTTAGCCAAATTATGGTTTTCAAGCGTTGTATTTGCTCGCCTTTACCTTTACCAGGGGTTCCCTCCAACCTGAACATGAGCTTTTGGCCAATTAACTCATGTGTGCACCTGGAAAAAACCTACGGAACTTGTAATACTTACTAAAGAAAGACCTAAAACCACTTTAAAAACAAAGAGAGGACAGCAACATTAAAGGGAAATCAAAATAAGAATTATTGTATCTGCTGAAATATGTTTCCATTCAAAACTCTTCATTAAACAAGGAAATTTCATTTGTAGGTTTCAAATCCCTTTGAACATAATAACATTTTAAAGACCTCTCTTTCCATTTAACTTTTATATTATACTAAATATTTTATTTTTTTTAAAGCTTGTATTAAAATATATGGGATTTCGCTTGCAGAAGTCTGCTACTTCACATTTTTTTGTTCTTGATTTCTTTTTTCTGAACGAGCCTCTTTCGCTTTGCTATCATTTGCCAGACCCGAGATCCTTATTCGAGTGAAATTGCTTTTCAATCAACGTTTTCGAGAGCATTTAAACGCATTTCCCCAGCATGCGAAAAAATAACAAATCAACCAGCAGCACAAATATCAACTTTTGCTGTTAACTCATCGCGTGAGTTGAACGTTTATTTCCCTTCACTTTTGTTCATCAGCATTCCCATTCCCGTTCCCCTCCAATTATTTGCTCTGACCCATTTTTTAATTTACCCCAGAAGATGAAATGGGAATTTTATTTTTGGCGCCAAGAACCAACAAAAAGTATTTCACGCCAAAAATAAAATGGAAGACAGAAAGGAAGTGCGGAATTTCGACCAATGTTTCTTGGGCGTGAGAGGAATTGAAAAAGTTGAACAACTATTTAGAAAAATCATGTAATGGCGTGGAAATGGTTTTCAGTCCCTAGTTTTTTGGGTTAATTTGTTGCCTGAGTTCCTGAGTTTGTGGAAATCTAAAAGGCACACGAAGTTTGTCTCTACAGTATATTAGGTGTGTAATTGTTGCCACAAAACTGATTGTTTATTATTCTTCAGGCACTTTGAATATAGACCCTTTAAATTTAATTTAAATTGAAGCAAAGTAACTTTAAGGGTATTATGACACTGCAACGCTGCTTTCCTTCATCATTGGAGCGCATGGTCACACTTGGTATTTTTGTTGTCCTAATTAGTTTGTAGACATATAATAAAGAGTAACATTTTTAATATATTTTTTAACCTAATATCTATTATAAACTGTTCATTGTATATATTTTTATATATTAACTAATCAATCAATGATCCAAAATGCAAAAACTATTTCCTTCTTTGATCTCTTATTAGGGCAGTATATTATGGGACTTTTAGGTATTCGTTTTAGTATATTTCCTCTTAAATAATACTTAAAAAAGGCGCAAGTTTCTTACAACCAATTCTTGAATTAAACCAAAACTCAGAGTTAGTTGGGAATACATTTAAAGGCTTACATGTCGCTCTCGGCTACCTGCAGTTTTCCGCAAATTTTCCCCACTTTCCCCGGCCATGCATAATGCAGCTAATCAGTTTTAATGCGCTTTCCATCGCAATTCAGTGTGAGCTCTCAGCTCAAGCGCGCAAAACAAATTAAAAATTTAAGTGAAAAATGAGCGAACAACAACCCAGCAAATCTGATCGAATGTTTGCGAGTAAATTAACTCGCTGAAAGCTTTTTTTAAGGGAAAAACAACGTTGAGGAAAACCAGTGGGGGAGAAGGAGAAAATGGGGGAGTTATGGTCGTCAATCTTCGGGGGCTGCCAAGGCGACAGTTTGATAAACTGAAGCAGCGCTTCAGATACTAATCAGCGCTTCGCAGGAAGCAATAAATTTGCCGAGGACATGCCAGGATATACACACACGCTCATATATCCGCGCCCTTGTCTACAGATTTTAATTAAAAGCGATGACACAGCGAGTAATTCTATATCAAAATGTCGCCTATTAATTTTAAGGACATTTCCTTTATTGATTCATTGTCAATATTATATTGAAGCCATAATTTACACATAAAAGGGCTAACCCCACCCACATCCTTTGGCGTCCCCTTTGGGTCCTTTGTTTGGCCTGTTTAATTCATTTAGACATTGAAATGTTGCCGGGCGTGTTTGCCTTTTGATGGGACCCACGCACGACATTGCCAGGATGCGAGTGTACGGCAGGATATAAGCGCCGTCAGTGCTGTGCCAACAACTCATAGTTTGTCCAACAAATTAGCGGGAAAAGAATGTGCGAAACTTCCAGATGTATTCTTAAAAAAAATAAGCCCTAGGCCTCATTCATTATTATAAAATTATTAAATTTAATTTTAAAGAAACTGAGCGAAATAAAGAAAACGTTTTGTGAAGCACAAATCCAGGCAGAATGAAATTTCTAAATTATTTTGTAATCTTCATTTGCTGATCAACTTATTTGATGAAATAAATAGCTAAAATAGCTAAAGGACTTCCAGAAAACCTGCCAGACAACTGGACCTGCCAGCACTGGTGTGCGTGACTGTAACCCGGCGTATCCTCGACCAAAGTCGAGGACATTTCGACTCACTTTTGATAGCCAAACATTCCATCTTTACGCCATTTTCATGCACACGAGAAAGGCAAACAAACAAATAATAATACCAACAAATCCGCCCCTCACAGCCAGCCCACTCGATTGTGATTCAGATTCAGATTGAGATTCACGTTCAGGTTCTGATTTAACGTTCAACTTAATTACTGGTTATGCAAATGGAGAAATTCGAGTTAATTTAGCCATCTAAACGCTCTTGTTATTGATAAGAAAGTGACTAGTTATTCGCTCGGCAATTAAGTTGTTTTCTTTGATGAAGTCACTAGGGCGTTAAGGCAGAACATTCGAAATGGTTAATAAATCAAAGGCAACCTTAAGCCGGTTCAATGTACAACTCCACACAGGATTTGTATTATTTTAAGCGAAATAAGAAATTGCTTTCCATCTCATTAAGTTAATTTATAGTAATAGAATGAAAAATGTAACTATAAGATAGAAATTGCAGCGAGTTGTGTAATTTTTACCCTAATTGATTTTAAACAAAGGCAACTATGTTCAGGAAGCTTACACTATGTGCATCTATCTTTCTATATAAATAGGTAAACTGCTTTTGGCTCCGAATTAAAGCAGCACAAAGGCCTAGTGCGGCCAATGCCAAAGAGGCCAAAAGATATAGTTGTAAATATAGAGAGGGTTTCGGGATTGGGATAGGAATTGGATTGGGGATTGGGTTAGGGATCAGGGAGAGATAGAGACAATAGCCCGAAAGCCAGATTCCACATTTGAATGGCCAACAGGAACCCATAAACCATTGGCCATATACACACAATTGTGGCGACAGACTGACTGTCTTTGTCTCCCCTCTTCTTTTATGCACTGCAAGAAATTGAGTTCTATAACTAGAAGGAGATATACTTATTACTACTATAAGTTAGCATTAAAAGATATGTCGATTTTTTTACTAAGCAAATAAGAAAGAATAAAAAAAGAAACTAGAACGATCTCAACTCGCTCATCGATTGCCCGCTCTCGCTAGTTCTCATTGATTGTTGTCTAGGGTATTCTTTTTATCATATTTTTCTAATATTTTATATTAATTTTGTAATATTATGTTAAATGAAATTGTATTAAATTCGAAAAAGAAATACAATATAAGCATACACAATGTTTTCGTCGTTTGCCCACACTCGCTAGTTGACATCTCGTTGTCTATACTCGTTGCTCTTAATGGTTGCTGTCTAGGGTATTAAGAATTTAAATATATATTATATAAATGTATCATCAATTTATTTAAATATTTAAGGTGATTGCGTATTCTTTTCACTGCACAAATACCCAAATACTGTTGTGGGGTCGATGAAAAATAGAAATAGAACTGTTATAACAATAAATTAAGTTGCTGTTGCAGCATAAAAGCGAATTTGCCAAATGACTGAATTGCCTGGGGCAGGGGGGGGAGCAAAAGCGGGGAAGTGACTGTCCTCAGTGCAATCTGTTGAGGAATCATTGGGAGATGAGTCGGCAAATCAGAGAGAGAGGGGTCTAAATCGAGACCCTTTTCTGGTCTCATTTGCTCGCCGAGAGTGGACTGTCGCGGAGGCCAATTTAATAGCATACTTTACAGCGCTAAGCAGACAATAATAAAAGCACAAGAAGGAGGCAAAAACGATGTCGAGCGGCAACAACAACAAACACAATAACAACACAAAAACAAACAAACAAAATGAAGTGACGTCGCCGAGTCGCGAGCCGCGAGACTCACAAAAACGGACGTTCATTGTTATGCCAAAGAAAAGCAACACGACCGAAACGAAAAGGAATTCAGCGGAGCAAACAGGAGACAAAGGACACCGAAGATGTCCAGGGATGGCGAGGCAAATTGGAGCGACACAAACTATCCCGCACATAGGACTTTGCTGCCATATACCTCGTTTTTATGGCACTATCCTTTGTATTTCAAAAATTAACACAAATATTTTAAAAATTATCAGTAAATATTGATAAAGTTAAAGATACGGGCATAGAAATGCAAGATCTATCTCTCTCACTTGCTGAAAAGAAGTTGCAAGTGGACTTCCTTCATCCAAAAGTCGCTGTACTTCCCCATAACCCAAGGGTATTCGCAGTGATGGCGGCAAACAGGAAGCGGGGCGACGGTTCCACCGACTCCCTTTTGAACTTCCGCTTTGGCTTGCAGCAATTTCTTTGGGCTTTATTGCCGAGTCGACCTCCCCACCTACCCACCGCCCCCCCAAATCCCTCCATCCACTTTTAGAAAAGAGCTACCCCCGAAAAGCCAAAAGGACGACCGACGCATATAGCATAAATTTTGAATACTCAAACGGAGGGGACGACGGCTGGGCAAAAAAATGGCGAAAATTGTCTGTCGCTTGATAAAGCGGAAGCTGAACTTGCCCATAAACGAAATGTGGCAACTGAGTGTAAACTTTATTGGCGCCAGACTGCCTGGCGACATCGCTGTTGTCGTCGTCGTCGTCGTCGTCGTGGTGCTCATCCTGGGTCTGGTTCTGGTTGTCTTTTTTCTGGCCTGGACACGCACTGCCGGGATAAGCTTCAGTCCAGGACCGATGGCGTCTCGATGGCTGGCAACTAAAGTCATCGTTTACCCCCCAAGAAGAAGCTGCTTGTTTGTTTTGTCTGACTCCGCCGGTGACTCTCAGTCTGGGCGATGGCGGAAAAGCCGGGGAAAATTGTGACTGTGTGCGGATGGGCTGGCGGATGCTGGATAAAAATCGGGGGCAAGTCTTACATTAGTTGATTTCATGCGCTGTTTACATTGGCAGCGAATTATGCGCATTGAAAAACCGAGATTTGGCTGCCAGCGGGATATGAGATGAGATTCTCTCCCACCAACCCTCAGAGTCCTGCATATGCAAAAGGATCTGCGATCTGGGAATCTGCATCCTTCGAGTGCAATTCCGCAGGCTGACGTTTTTGGGCGTGGGGGAAGCTCAGTTTGTCTAGACTTTAAGCTCCTTGGCACTTCCAGTGCTTAGCTTCACACTGCTCCAAGTGCTCTCATTTATGGCCTTTGCTTTCTTTTCTTTATACTTCCAGAGGTCCTGTCCAGTTGGGAGGAGTGGTGGACGTACGATGGCATATCCGGTAAGTGTTAATCAGGCAAAATCAATCAGCATTCAAATATTACACCCTATAAGGTGTAACTACATTATAAAATAATTTGAAATGCAATTTATAAGTATTACAAATTTCTAGATATATTTCTCAGTTTCCAGGTATATTTACCAACATTTGTCTAAGCTTAACATCTAAGGGGTATTTGATGCAACTTTAAGCCTTAATTTCCCCAGATTTATAGCCCATAACTTTAATTTTAATTAATTTCCTTGCGCTTAAATATCCTATATGAATAAATTGGTTAGGCTTTGATATGGCCAGCGCCTGCCCCCTGCCTCGAATGCTGCGGCTGATTTAATTACATTTCAAATCGTTCGCCAACAAAAACGCAGACAGGACAAACAAACAAACGAATAAACGGAGCGGCAGGAGGGGGCGACAAACACAAAACAGGACATATCTGATGGTTGTAGGATTGTAGGATGTTGTTGCCATTGTAATTGTTGCTTGTCACTGTCTGCATTGCCGGCACTGGCACCCCTTAACCCGCAACAACTCAACCCCTTAACCCCTCCTTGCTCGTTGACCAGTGTTGCACTTTTATTTATGCAATGCCAGACAAGGGAGGGAGTAAAAAAAAACAGAAACAAGCAACATTGGCTGCAACAAATGAATGCAAGCTAGGGATGAGCAGCTGTGTAATCGCTAATCGGAGAAAGTATATCGAAAGTATCATAGATGCACGAAATAAATCATATAATTAAATCTTATATATATACAAGCCAACGAAATATCCTAACTTGGTAACAATGTTTGCATTGTTTGATTTGTATCCATACTAAAGCGATATCTTAGGAATTTTAATAATTATTTTTGATTCACAAAATGTTTATTTTTTATTCTATATTTAAATAAGAATAATAAAATCATTTTAAAATATATTTAAACAAAATTTGGTTACTAAATCATTGGATTTACTGAAATATTAAATAATTATTTATTATCGATTTAAGCGATTTTATAAAAATGTTATCGTTATCTTTTAATATCATTTTTTTAATAATTTATTTAATGCCTAACCCTATAGGCTTTATGATTATGCCTAAAACAAATTTTCCGACAAAAAAAATATATATATTCGATAGAATTCCTTGCAGATCGATACTTTATTGATATTTCGATTGCCATCCGCAATACGAGTATAAAAAAAGGAGTGGCCACCAACGCGACAATTGAAAGAGGGGTGTGTGGCTGAAAACTGGGTGATGTGGGCGGGGTTTGTGGGCGGGAACAGGAGCACTCTTTTTAAATTTTGGCATTTATTGCCTCTGTGTCGCGTGTCATCATCACACACACACACACACAGAGCGCGGTCATCGAAACCAAAATGCAGAAAACGGAATTCGCATCCTGCCAATTGTTCTATTGCCATCAGATCGGTGCCATCAGCTAAGCGAACCTGTTGGGAAAGAGCATGAAAACCGAGGACTTATTTTTAAGGGAAAACTATTCTGCCAAATATCACCAATTTTAATTAAGATTTATAGCAAGGTAGCCCTAGAACCATTTATTCTTTTTCGGTTCGCAGAGCTTAAATATATAAAAATATTGATTTAGCTAAATGTTTCGGTTCTTATTTATTTTTAGATGTATATGTAGTTCTCAATAAATACTTCGACTATTATTTCTCATAATTAAACGGCAAATAAGTGTATTTCGGTAGTCACTACAAGCGCAGTTCGGCTCAATTTATTTGCGTGCCAGCAACATATGGAAAACTATTAAATTTTGTATAACGCACAAAGACCTACATAGTTCCTCCAATGTCCACCACACACTACATCCTATTCTATTTTTTCTTTCTTTGTAACCACCCCGCGTTTTTCGCTCTTGCCCCCAAAAATAACTGAGCGTTGTTTTGAAAACTTTCGACAGTTTGTAGCCCGTCACATCACTTCTGGCATAGAGCTTGAAAAACGCAAACAAGTGGATGGCATGGGGGCTGAAAGACACCTCCCTATGGGGCATTTAATTGCCATTTAAGGGGGTTGAGAGGGTTGAAGCTTATGAAATTTCATTTGGCATTTGGAATTGTCATCGATGTCGCTGCTGCAGTTTCTGTTGCTGCGCCTGCTCCTGCTCCTGCTCCTGCTCCTGCTGCTACTCCTGTTTCTGTTTCTGTTTGCATTGGGCGAAGAGACGAAGACACGTTTTCCATTTGGTCGATTGACAGAACTGGCCGGGAACGGGAAAATGGGAAATGGGAAACCGAGAGGGGCCAATAAATGTATGCATATGGCATATAGTGCCAGTCAGTGACGAAGAGTTCCCATACACCTTTCACCCTAACATTGCATTTTTTTCACATTTCGATCTTTGGTGGGGCGACAAATTTAAGGTTTTTTATGTTGAGGTTTTAGAAAAAATATTCAGAATTCAGCAGTCAGCAAGAGTTTGTAATTTAAGAGATTTTAAAATGTTAAATTTATCATCATAAAATGGTTTAAAACAGTAACATTTAAAGCACAGCAAAGATAAGTTGTTTTCTTCGCGAGTTTAAGTACCCTGAATATTAGATGTTTAATAGTATTCAAGTTATTTATTTATCAGGGCTAAATTGTACTTAAAGCCTACCCATCACCCCGCACTCACGTCCCTTCAATTCTTTTCGTTTTGCTTCTTGTTTGGATGTGGCAGGACCCAGCTTCTGGGGTCTCATCAATCCGCAGTGGAATATGTGCAACAAAGGGCGACGCCAGTCGCCCATTGACGTTGTGCCGGACAAGCTGCTCTTCGATCCCTACCTGCGGCCCTTGCACATTGACAAGCACAAGGTGCGTATACGTTATAAACTTCATATACTCGCTGTCGCAAATTGCGCATACGCCACCACCCTTACCCGAGCATGCCCAACCTGATTTAACACCGAGGAACCCCTCCAACCCATTCCAGGTGTCCGGAACACTGCACAACACGGGACAGTCGCTGGTCTTTCGCGTGGACAAGGACACCAAGCAGCACGTGAACATATCGGGCGGACCGCTGGCCTATCGCTACCAGTTCGAGGAGATTTACATCCACTACGGCACGGAGAATGTCCGTGGATCGGAGCACTTCATCCAGGGCTATAGTTTCCCCGGCGAGGTAAGAAAACTAACCCTATTAATATATTATTGAAGATATTAACTTATTTATATGTCTAATTGTATCATTTAATATCCTTGCTGCAGATCCAAATCTATGGATTCAACAAGGAGCTGTACCACAACATGTCGGAGGCGCAGCACAAGTCCCAGGGCATCGTCGGCCTCTCGCTGATGGTGCAAATTGGCGAAACGCCCAATCCGGAGCTGCGCATCATCACCAGCACCTTCAACAAGGTGTTGTACAGAGGTGGGTGTGTGTGTGCCACGTCTTATTTTCCATCCTCTCTATTTTCCCCACCCCCAAGAATGACCGCCTTCATTTCCGTCTACGCAAAATGCTACCGGAAATGTTGCAATGTTAATACCCGAACCGAACCCTTGCAAGTTGGCTTTTCTTTTGACTTTTCCTTGGATTCCATTGCTGCCTCGCTGCCCTTTTTTTATGATGTCATTGCAGCGGTAACCGCAGCTGCAGTCGCTCCATAATTATGTCCTGGCGAGCCATAAAAAATGACTCAAGGATCAAGCAGCAGGCGGCAGAAGGCAGGGAGCAGGGAGCAGGAAAATTGAGACGACTGCTCCGGCACAAAGTGACGAAAATGAAACCTCGAATTACACTAAACCGACACTTAATAATTCCCCCCCAACTCAGGCCAAGGCAAGCCAAGTAAAGCCAATCCAAGTCCAGCCCGCTGGCCAATTCCACTGCACGTCTCGTTGGCATTTTCCTGGCCAGTTTAATAGCCTTTTTACAGGTCGTACAACTTTATGGGAGCCCCGGCCGAGCCAGGACCCAGCCTTAATTTGTGAAATGCCAAAGCGGACCGACCGAAAGAAACCGAGAAATATGCCAAGCCAACCCCCTTCTCCATACCCCACCGAACAGCAAGAATAACAGCTACACAAGGGAAAACTTTTAACAAATAAATACAACATCAAAAAACAATATTAAAATTCAGTTTTAGGATCAACAAATAATTTTTTTTTACTTATATTTATTTAAATATAAGTTTTACTTTTGTATTACCAATTTAAGGAAACTAAAAACCGTTTTTCTCTCCGTTTACTACTAAAAAATTTTAAAGTAAGTCTTACAAAACCACAAACTGTATACAACATGTAGATATCAGCAAAGATAAAATGAATAATGCACTCTTATTCAAGTTATTTTTTATGTTAACTTAAAATACTGATAGTGGTTCCCAATGGCAAATATTAATTTTCCTTCTTGTATCCGTGAGATACTCGCTGCCAATCAGCTGATTGAGAGCAGAACTAATACTCCAAGCCCGGACATAGTCCGTCTTCGAGTCTTCGACTCTGGCTAGGGGCTTAGAAGGCCGCGAGTTGCTTTATTTCCGGCTGGCAAAATGATTTGTATGAATGAAGCACAGTGCTGACGTTCAAGTGGTGTCGGCAGTGCTGCCGATCTGTCTTTTTTCCCGACATTATTTCCCAAAAAAAAGCTACATTTTTTTTTGAAAATAGAAAAAAATGAAAGCATACAAAGAACGCACAAAAAACCTTTCAGACGAGCAGTCAAGCAACGAGATCAAAGCGACGAGTAAAGACCACAAGAAAGCCACACGACGAGTATAAACAACGCGTTCCCTTCTTTTTGAAAGTTAGCTGCGATTTTTTTAATATTTTTTTACACATTCTGAATTATATCAGTAACTACAGTAATGCCACATTTTTTCGTTTAAAGTTTAAAGATTTCAAGTTTTTTAAATAACATTTTGTTTTTAATTTCCTACATTTATTGTTGTAACAATACTTATTATTATTTATCATCATTAAAGACATTATTATTTATCCCTAAACATAGCTCAAGTTAAGGACAGGTTGATGTCATGTTTTTGCCACCAGATCCCTTGGCAGCACTGTCAACGGTCACTGGTGGGGCTTCCCTGAGAGGTGGAGGTGGCTTTGAATTATTCATTAGACTCCGTGAGACGTGTTTTCATATTTTTTGTGCGATATGCGCATAAATAGTGCAAAGTACGAGCTAACCGCCCCCGGTCCCAACTTTGTCCCGCCCCAATTGCACCTTGAACTTTGCATTTGGCCATGTTTTATGCACTCACTGACTTGGGATTTCTTTTTTGTATTCCTTTCACTACTCCCTCTCAGGATTCTCCACGCCCATCCGACACATATCCGTGAGGTCGCTGCTGCCAAACACGGATCACTACATAACCTATGAGGGCTCCACAACGCATCCGGGCTGCTGGGAGAGCACCGTCTGGATCATAGTTAATAAGCCCATCTATATCACCAAACAGGAGGTGAGTCCCCGGACCCACGTGGAGGTCAAGGAGGTTAAGTACCCCACAACTTACAGCGGACCGCAGATAATTAAATGCATTTTGTGTGTTTTTCAATTGCAATTAGAGCCGCTTGTAGTTGCCGGCTGGTTTATTTATGTTCGATTCGATTTTTATTTTTATTTTCCTTTGGGTTTTTGTATTTTTGTTGGGCCGCTTCTCGCCTTTTTATTGGTCGCTGATTGGAAGTACAATGAAATCGCATAAATGCAATTATAAAATTGCTCATCAATTTGGGCATTGGTCAGATCGCGGTGGAAATGCGGTCAATATTCTGCTCTGTGCATAATTAAAAAACAATATTTGGTTAGTTTAATCAATTTGCATAAATGCATATCAAACATGTGTAATGGCCATGCGGCGCCGGGTCAAAGGGCAGAGTGCACAGTGCACAGTGCCAGAGTGCCATCGCCAGTGCCCGGGCCTAGTAAATGAGTCAACAATAAAATAGAACAGGCAAAAAATTGCCCAAAATACATAAACTGAAGTGCAAACAAGACAGCGATTGACATAAATGATTTTTTTTTTTTAATGAACTCAATAAACTAGTTGGGAATCATTTAGTGGTTAAAGGGGGGTGGAAACTCAGTAAATATAACAAAAACTTTCAATATTTATTAACCAATAAAGTGGGGGAAAAATTCTATAAATTTGCTGAATATAAGAGATTAATTGGGAGTATATATTTTTCGGTGATTTACGAATTAAGAATAATAATAATAAGCACCATAAAAAAAATATTGAAAAGGAAATTCGATTAATTTAGGCCTTACTAAATAAATATATATCACCCATGAAGGTAGGCTTATATTTATAAACGTGTATTAGTTCTTATGGCATCTATATGATATAGTCGTGCGATTTTCCTAAAACTAAAAACAAAATTTGGTATAAATAACCAAAAATATCGTATCACAAATTAGAAAACAAAATATGCTGAGAAACAGCTTAGCTGTATGTTTTTTTCTTTTAATTTTTCGATCTTTCTTATGGCAGATATATGGCATAGTCGTTGATCTGGCCCTACTGACTTATGTACTTACTGCAAAAAACTTAAACAGAAACTGAGAGACTAGTAGCATAGTAACGGACAGGCGGACAGATAAACGGACACATAGACGGACAGATCGACGGACAGATAAACGAACAGATAGACGGACAGATAAACGGACAGATAGACGGACAGATAGACGGACAGATAGACGGACAGATAAGCGGACAGATAAACCGACAGATAGACGGACAGATAAGCGGACAGATAGACGGACAGATAAACGGACAGATAGACGGACAGATAAACGGACAGATAAACGGACAGATAGACGGACAGATAGATGAACAGATAGACGGACAGATAAATGGACAGATAAACGGACAGATAGACGGACAGATAGATGAACAGATAGACGGACAGATAAACGGACAGATAGACAGACAGATAAACGGACAGATAGACGGACATATAAACGGACAGATCGACGGACAGATAAACGAACAGATAGACGGACAGATAAACGGACAGATAAACGGACAGATAAACGGACAGATAGACGGACAGATAGACGAACAGATAATCATATAATTATTATAAACGCAGTATTGACAAATATATTTATAAAACTTAAATAATTTCTATATTGCATTAAACACTTTAATTGCCACATTAAACACCGAATTTAGCAATTAATTAAGCGGCAGCTAGTTGGCTAGTCAAACGCGGCGCTGCTGTCCTCATTTAAATGTTTTTGGGTCGCCCGCTAAGCTGACACTGACAAGTGTTAAACCATATACTTGTAGTATCTTCTATATGCGGATTTAATATGATTTAATCATAAGTTATCCATTTTGCAGTTGTACCAACTCCGACGACTGATGCAAGGCTCCGAGAGTACACCAAAAGCTCCACTAGGTAATAATGCGCGACCCGTGCAAAATTTACATCATAGAACCGTAAGAACGAACATAGATTTTAAGCGCAACAAGGTGAGTTAATGAAGAATTCATAAAAGTATTATCTGTATTTGTTAAACGCCAACCAATTTTTATTATATTTTTTTAAGACCCCCTCCCTGTACTGCCTCCTGAATAAATACTCAAGTGTCTCAATTTATTCTCTCCCTTCCATTTCATCCCGTTGTTTACTGAAATATTCGGAAAATATTGACAGAATCAATATGCGTGCCCCTCGATGTACAAGGATATGTACTACCGGGCGAATCGATGGTCGCCCGACACGGGACTCCTGATACGTTGACGACTGGACATCGACGAGGCGGGCTGCGAAAAGCAATTACTTTTATTGCTATTATTATTATTATTATTATTATGTGTGGTTAATAATGCTGCGGCAATTACAACTATAATAATGACAACAACAACTGCTATAAAACACGGTTGCAAAAATTGTTACAAAAACGGTCAGAGAAACACATCAACAGAGAGGCTGCATTTGCATTTGCTTTTGCATTTTTTATGTCGCATTCAATTTTTATATTCATGTTTACAACACGAACTCAGGACTCGTTTTCCTCCTACAGCAGCAATTTATTTTATTTATTTCATTATTTTTAATAATACAAAAATAACGAACCGAAATTTAGGCGGAAAACAGCAAAACAACAACAACAAAATAGATATGCGTCGAAATATAAATAACAATAGAGTAAATGCCATGCCAAACGAAAATGTTAAATTGAACTAGCAAAAATACCAAATAGTAGCTGAAAAATTTGCGTAAAAAAGGCCGACAAATTATTTCAATTAATTCCATGAAAATTCAATAAAATTCTTTTGTGTCTTGGATTTGTGGCAGCGGAGAAAGGATGAGCATAAAATGCGTAAATTAAAGTGCGTTAAATAAATAGACCAAAAAGGACACTGTTTTCTCTCTTTTTTTCATCTCCTTCTCTCTGAGCGTAAACTCTGGTCGGTTTAAAGGCTTAGATTTAATCTGTAAGCTCATTTAAATATTTCCAATTCAATGCATTCCGTATATTAACAATTATTTGGGATTTGCATTTGTTTTGCGTCACGAATCCTTTGTTATATTCCGCAAAAGCGACACAAACCGAGAAACACAAACAGAAAACTTAAAACTTTAAACTTAAAAAAAAAAAAACAGCAAAAAATACCGTGAAAACAGAAAACAAAGTGAAATATGAGAATTTCCGTAAACTGGATGGGTGGACAATAACTAACAAAACGAAAGAGAGTAACGACGACGAGTTGGAGACGAAACATAAACAAATGGCAACAGAAATTAACAGAAAATAAATATTCATATAAATATACACAAAAGGTAAAGGTATCTATATAAAGCATATATACACATACATATATACATCTCTCTATATATATATACACACACAAGATGCAATATATTAACAAAAAAAAACAGCAATGCAGCCAGGAAGTTGAACAAAAGTCGGTACACCATATATATACACGATGACTATATATATATGTATAACTCACACACTCCCCAGAAACTATAGACGTCTATATACTTGGCTTCGAAGATGACAGCCCATCATCTACATACATACATATATAAACCACTTGTAACAGGGATGCCCAGTCCTACAGTCGCAGTCAAAGAAGAGACTGGAAATGGGCACCGCTGACATCTCTATATAAACATCTAATATCTAGTCACCAGTCATGGAGTATACACAAGCTAAACGAATGGGCTAAAAAACGTAATCTAACTTTAGAATGCAAGCATTAGAATTAATTAAATAAAACATACCTAATTAACTAGCTGGAGTTGCTAAGCGAGAACCCAAAGAAAATCAAATTCGAATTAATGAGAAAACAACTACAAGATAACATTTTTTTTTGTGAGTGAGTGAGCGGCGGCAAGCAAGAGTGGCACAGTGTTGTAAAGTGCTGTAAAGACAAGTATTATGGCTAATGTAGAACCTAAGTTACTGAATAGCATCTAGCGGTTAGCACCACCTGAGTTTGTATGATATACACGAACCTATAGATACATATACCAAACATATATCGGATTCGTTCAATTCCCCCATTCGCAGCTGTCGAGCGACACCTTGTGCAATTATTTGTTTATCGGGCCAGCCACTAACTAGCTAACTAACTACTATCTTACTAGCTCCGACTAGCTAGCCCCCAATTACATACAGACATACAGGCATATGTACGTGTAGAGAGCATTAACTATTTGTATAAAAAGCTAAGCGGGGAACGCGGCAAGTTCCCCCACCAACTCGGAAACACTTTGCTACGATTGTAAGTTACTATTGTGTTGCCATACGAAACTATATATATATACACAATATATATATATAAATTATACAAATTCTATATATATATGTAACTATAAATGCAAGAATTACTAAGCATAGACAAGGGTTAGCAGCAGTTGAGCGAAGAGAAGGCATTGTTTCCCCGGAAAAACTTGAAATTGAAGAATGCAAAAACTAATAAATGAAAAGCGAAAGTATTATATGAAAAACAAAAGAAAAAAACTAAAAAAAACCTTCGTTTTTTTAATTTATGGGAGGTGTAATTCTTTCAGCCTGCCAGCCGATGGATGCTCTCCATGCTCCCAATATCCGGCTCCTCGTAATCAGAAGCTCCAAATAGAAATGGAATTTCAAATCATCCGGGGGCGAGCAAGTGCGGTAAGGATTATAAATGTGGCAGAGCGTCGTCCTGATGACTTTTCGAGCATGACTTTCCTTGGCATGAACTGGGAAATTAATTCGATATCGTCGGTGCCTCGGCATCATCCATTCTCTCAGACAACGACGGGAGAATCTGGGCTATCAAAGCTCTTTAGTTTTCATTCTATGCACCGTGAGAAACTAAGGGATACAAGACAACAAATTTATTTATTTTTGCCTCTAATTGACTTGGTCTTAAAAAAAAACAAAGTACTTATTTACTTTTATTTACATTTTCTTTACATTAAAAATTTATATTCCCTTGATTATTTCTTATATAAACAGCCGTAACATCTTTTCTGTTGGCCAGTGTAATCCCAATTGGAATGTCCTTGGGCAGTGGAACAATAATAATTATAGAAGCGACTGCGTAACGCAGTCAAGTGCTTAGAAATGGGCCAGTAACAAAAACACGCTTTATTTCCGTTTCCTGCCACAATGACGACACACACACACACTTATATTTGTATATACTAGTCCAGTCACACCGATGCGGACACAGTGGGAATGGCCTGTTTAAATATGCAATTTCAATTTCCGAAAAACACAAAACGCGTGCAACACGCAGAGGATCTGCTAGCAGCTCAGGGCTTCATCGGGAATGGATATGGGCAAGGATGCGGATGTGGATGTGGATGGTGGGGATGTGGAAATTGGGAGGATGTAAAATTTGATGTTGGACGTTGCCAGGCAATCGGAAATGGCGGATTTGAGCGGCGGTCGGTCGGCGGCCGCATGTTTAATTGGACGCAATTGAAACTAAACTAGCGTAAAATAGAAATAAAAACACAAATAGCCCCTCGGCCATATGGCAATAGGAATTCTCTCGTTTCGTTTCGTTCGGTTTCGTTTCGTTACGTTACGTTTTGTTTCGCATAAAAATTAATTACAAATTAATTTACCATAAATTGCAATTGCAACCCTTCCGCCAAGTGCTATTTGGCCCACACGAATTAGGGGCGCACTGGTGTTGGTGTCTTCATATTACAACTGTTCATTAGCGCCCCCAAAATCCACGCACAGTGTTCACTCGTCGCAAATGGCAACAAGTTCAAGCACTCGCTTGTTTTTTGCTATGAAGTTCAGTTAAAAAGTAGCCGATATTTAGCTATTCTTATAAATACTGGTATGTATGTTTGTTTTAATTTGGCGTGATAGTTCATATCTTTAAAAGAAATTAGCTACTATTATTAATATCAAAAGTACTATGTATGTTATGTTATCGATATTTGTTAAAATGTTTCTAGTTGCAATACATTTAATAACTATTTGGGTGCTGACTGACGAAATAACTGAAACTATCGAATTTAGAAATCGTATAGGAAACAGCTGTCCCACACAAACGGAATTTCGATATTTTCAGTCACTTAGCGAACTATCGCTGAAAATATCGGCTAAGCGACTGTGCCATGTAATTAATTATTAAGAGCTTAAATAACTCTGATTGTTTGCTTATAAATATCACCTTCCTCTACTGTTATAACTTAGTACCTTTACCTAGTATATCTGATATAGTTTCAGTCATTTATTTCGTTAGCCGCATCGAGAACATTCCAGATGATTTTAGTTTTTTGATAAGTACTATGATATATTTTTAGTTGCTTAACTTATTATTATTTATATTGATAATTCATATATTTTTTCGTTTCTGCTAATCGAAATTTGTTTAGTTTTGTATTAGGTATTAATACACAATTATAATTCCATATTTATTTTATCTATTTTACTTATTATATATTTAGGAAGTCATAATGTTAATATAAACAGTTTGATTATATATGTACATACTACACTAAGAACTCTGTAAGTAATGTGGCCTTGGATAACATCTGAGTGTTTCTTGCGAAATGAGTTTTCACATTAAAACCATATTTTTTTATATTTCCGTCGATTTCGGTCATTGTTTGGACTGTACGGCGGTGGTGTGTAGGACCCCCGACCGCATTTTACGAAATGCGGTCAAAAGGACTAATTATGCTAAATGCCAAAGCCGCAACAACCAGTTAGCCATGGCCAGAAGCCCTTCATTTGGCCGCCTCCGCAGTGGCCGGCTATTTTTATTTCGCATTTTTATTTTAACTCCAAAGCGATAAACCAAAAATTGTGCGCGATATTTCAATTAAACTCGTATGCCGAGGGCCATGCATATGTAATGCATTATGATTCCATCGAATGCGCACAGTTTTGGCAACATTTTATACCCCTCTCTCTCTCTATCTCTCTAAACAAAAAGTGTTTTTCGGCAACAAAAAAAAAAACAGAAAAGGAAGAAGGCCAGGAGGGACAGATGTAAATAACAGCAAAAGTTTTAATTAAATTTTAAATACAAGTTAATTTTTGTGTATTTTTCGCGCTGCACGCTCTCGCTCTAATGCCCGCAAATCCTTTTATTTAACTTTGTCTATTATTTATCAACAGGAATGTGTGTGTGTGTGTGTTTGTGTCTGTGTTCCGAAAATGAGTTATAAATATTTAGTTGTAATTCATGTTTAGTTCGCATTGTTTGCGGCCTTAAAATCGAAATTAATATTCATGAAGGCGCGGCGCGGTGCGATTCGGCGCGACCGCTTCAAATTTTAATTACAAATAAATAATAAATGGAATAGGCAACAATTGCAGCACTTGTTGCTCCGCAGCTCTGAGTCTGCCCTGAGTTCTCAATAGGGACTATCACAAAGGGCACATCCATAATTCGCATCGCATTCAGGTGATTTGCAAGTAATCATGTTGTGCATGGCCAAGGCACACATCGCATATTGATGACGGCCGCCCTTCCCGTTTCGATGTCGATTCCGATTCAGATTCTAAGTCCGAATGCGCATCCCATTCCTATTCATACTCTGATTCCAATTCCTGCTTCTTTTTCAGTAATAAACGTGCGTAATCAAGACAGGGCCAGTACAGGCATATATCTGTCTGGATGTATGAGGCGCACAACAAAACCTAATGGCAAGTGCACATGTGCCACACTGCAAATAAAACACTATCAAGTTATACAAAGTAATACATTTTGTCCTGTGCGAATCGCAGTTTCACATTTGTCGAAAATCCCAATTGCGTAGCCGCAACTCAAGAGCCGGATGAAATCACTGTCATTTGAAAAAAAAAAAAGTGTGGCCAACAATGTCAATACTTCAAAGTGGAAGAGCTACCACTCTGCTATAGCAAATGATACCACAAAACTGTACGCAGAGCGAATGCTTATATATCTTTTCAAATCAAGATTGTTGAGCTCTCGCTCTCGTTCTGAATTTTCCAGAGCTGTAGCAGAAGCCGTAGCCGCAACTCGAGAGGGGAAGTAACGCACTGCCACTTGTAAAAAAAAGTGTGGCCAAGGACGCGTTTTTAGCGAATTTGTCAATATTTCAAAGTGAAAGTGCTACCACTCTGCTTGTGGTAGCAAGTGATGCAAGTAAACTGTACGCCTTCAGTCTTCGACAGGCAGTTGTGTGAGCTGGTCAATTATTTACTTTTAATCTTATTTTTATTACGGCTTATTGATTTTATAAAATATTAACATATCCGATGGTTCATCGTACCCTAGTACCTTGCCAACGACCCTATTTCTTTTAATTTAATTTTTTCTTGCTGAGCTTAATTATCGTTTATAGATCTTATAATAATGTCTAAGGGTTTATACATAGTCCCAAAAATCATAGTTGCTGTACGTCATAAACTGTACGCCTTCAGTCTTCGACAGGCAGTTGTGTGAGCTGGTCAATTATTTACTTTTAATCTTATTTTTATTACGGCTTATTGATTTTATAAAATATTAACATATCCGATGGTTCATCGTACCCTAGTACCTTGCCAACGACCCTATTTTCTTTTAATTTAATTTTTTCTTGCTGAGCTTAATTATCGTTTATAGATCTTATAATAATGTCTAAGGGTTTATACATAGTCCCAAAAATCATAGTTGCTGTACGTCATAAACTGTACGCCTTCAGTCTTCGACAGGCAGTTGTGTGAGCTGGTCAATTATTTAC